>NW_024121342.1:37452-72133 GCF_016745375.1 Pimephales promelas | reverse complement strand
AATAATTCTTAAAAGCTTTTCTTATACAATTTTTTACTTCTCTACAATGTTAAGACACACAGACATCAATAATTAGCCTGTGAATCTCAACAATGGTAACAGTTATAAAGCATGTTTCATTGCATTATTGGTGCCACCAATCAAAACTCATTCATGGCTCCCATCATGCATTTCTGCATGAATGAATAATGAATAATGTTCAGAGGTGATCTGTTTGTCACCATTGCTGAGATTAGTGTGTTAATTATTGATGTCTGTGTGTGCCTATATAAAATATTTTTGGGATATTTTTTTTTTAAATGTATCGTTTTTCATTGAAAAGGCTAAAAATGTCCTAAAATGACCATGCTGCTAAAATCCTTAAGGTAAATTAATTTAACTCAGAATTTATGCTCTTGATGAGTTCAGCGATTCAGGTCAATTAATGATTGTGTTGAAACACAACAAACACCATCAGATCACCTTTTTTCATTTGGCTGTTACAAGTCATAGAGCAGCCAAACAAAATCTAAAGTTAAATATAGCTGCGAGCAGCGATGGCGGGCCCAAGCCGGAGGCACCGCAACCCCGGTTCCTTTAGTTACCTAAAGGCACCCGGGTGGCGGTGCCGAAGGCTTTGGCCCTTTCATGATTAAATGTTAAAACGGCTTGCCATACTCTGTCATTTCGACTAGTCACAATTATGTTACAGATATCTTAAATGATAATACAAACTATCCAAAGTGTAACGACTAGACAGAAAGACTTTGTTGATATCTACAATGTTAATTCCGGACAGGCAAACTTAGCTTTTAAATGTTAAAAGGGCTTGCCATACAGGGACGTAGGCTCAGAGAGAGGCTCACCATATTCAGACCAAAATATCTGACTTCCTCTTGGTCCGAGCTAATGACTATGTATTAGAAAGTTGTACGGCTTGAGGAGTACAATGTATATACCGATTTTTGTAACTGTAGATAAAACTAACAACCCCACTTTTAAGTATATATATGGTGCCTTTAGTGTTATTCTGCACGACGTGCAAAAACTTAACCCCCGCTTTTTTAAGTATATATATATATATATATATATATCAGTGATGCGCGGGTCAATGTATAAACAACCCGCAACCGACCGACGTTTTCAACTACCCGCCCGCAACTCGGACCGCAAAAAAAAAGTAAAAAAATATTGTACCCGACCCGCTTCCTGACCGCATTTTTAAAAATTAGTAAATGCTCATCGGAGCGTTATTGGGCCATAGACGTGTAACAACACAGCGTCGCAAAAAGACGTAGGCCTAGGCTACTACACATAACAAAGGCAAAGCCAGCACTTTCGCCATCATCTTTCATTATTTCAGCAAATGTCTCCCACACTTTTACTCTTTCTATTTGTGTATTTGCGGAGCTTCCACTCCCCCGTCATCACCTTTTCTCTTGCCGCCATCTCTCTGCAGACTGTAGTGATCATGGCCGGTTCTTTTTAGTGAACCGGTCGAACCAGTACACTAAATCGAACTGAATCGTTCGAAACAGTTCGCGTCTTGCGTCAGTGCTGATCCACAAGTTACTGAAGTTACTCACTTTCAGACATGCCTGACAGTCGCCTACGAATCGAAATAAATCAATATCCTGAATTATATTTTACTCCAGTAACTCCAACAGTTCACTGAACCGAGACATGTGCCACTGTTGAGAGAAGTGATGAGCACGAGCAGCTGATACTGCGGGACAGCGGACCGCGGTTCTCCAATCACTAGTATAGAACCGAGAACTGTTTAGACTGAGCTTGTGTGTTATCTTCGTGCCAGTTATTGCAGCCAATAATGTGTAGGGCTGTATATTTCATCAAACATTGTGTCTAGTACTATATTAATACAAATGTTTAATTGGCATCTTTTTTCAAACGACCCGACCGACCGCGACCCGAATATCATTAAAAACATTTTTGGATGACCCGTAACTGCGGGTAACCGCGGGTGACCGCAGGCACCCGCTCATTTCGGATCAACCCGCGCATCACTGATATATATATATATAATTTTTTACAAATTAATCTACGATTTTTGTGGGTTTTTTTTTTTTTTTTTTTGCAAAAAGATCAGCAAATTATCCTCTAAACTGGCCTTTTTAGGGGGCTTTCCTCTCAGGGTGAATGAGCTTTTTTATAATTGTTTTTTTCCTGACATCTTTGAAAGACAGAAGCAATAATTAATGCATCCTTGGCCAGGATATAATTATAAAATATGACATGATTTTAAAAGTGACCTATAATATCGACTATGCAATACACTTTAATTTATCTAGTGCTAATAAAATTATTAAGCCTATTTGGAGAGAGAGATGTTTTAAAATCGACTATGCATTACACTTTAATTTATCTAGTGCTAATAAAATTATTAAGCCTATTTGGAGAGAGAGATGTTTATAATGTGACAATATGTCAGTCATCGTGATTCGTGTAATAAGATGACTAGGCCTAGACTACTTGTTCTGAGCAGGTGTTGTCAGTGAACAGGCTGTAAAACTGTTGTCTAAGTTACAGACTGATACTAATTAAATGGGAAACGAATCGATTACCTAACGTAACCTCGGTTCTCTCTAGATGAGGGAACGAGCATTGCGTAAGCTAGCTTACGCTACGGGAAAGATTCATCTTACATCAGTCAAGTTGTCATAGTTTTTGTCAAACAAGTTGTGAATTTGTTGTAACATTAAAACAGGAGATCATGACTTACTCCGTGCTCTAAGTGATGTTCGGAGCTCTAGTGATTAGTTTCATCTGTGGGACGGGTGAAGAAACTTTCGGAAGATGTAACAGAATCATATGAACAATTCCAGGATATGCTTTTTTTCATTGGTTGTTGCGTTAAATTTTACCCAGATACAATAGTGCCCTTTTCTGATTGGCTATTAAGTAGCACTTCTCTTTTTTTGATTGGCTGATGCGTAGCAGGGTCGACTGCTGAACTCCAGGCGAGACGCGCTTGATTCTCACGTGAGAGCGGCGCGGCCAGAGAAATTGCGTATATTAAATATATTATTAATAGTTTTTCCGCATGAGAAATACAATGTGTGACGGGAGTGTGAGACAAAAGACTGAAACGAGTGACTGTCATGCTCAATGCGTGACACACTATAAAAAAAATATTTCACACTGACTCCACATTTAGGGGGGCCACAAGGGGGTCCAAGCTTGTTGTCGCAGGGGCACTGGCCCCCCAGGCCCCCGCCTAGAACCGCCACTGCTCACACACACACACACACACACACACTTTCTCTCTCTCTCAAGAAGCAAAAACATGACTGCTAAAGGTTGTATCAGCGATGGCGGGGTAACATCACTTAACATCACGAGTGATATTCCCTTAGGCCACGCCCCCTTGTCTCCCCAAAGTATTATAAGCAATCATGCGCATCCCGTGTGCAGAATGATGCACTTGAAGCAACACCAAGTCACAGCACGCAACGCTTCACATTGAAAAGAACATAGCGAAGGGATGGTATCTATAATCTATGCTTAGTAGGGCTGCACGATTTGGGAAAATGTCATATTGCCATTATTGAGCCAATATTGCAATTGCGATTTGCGACTCCGATATAATAAAATGGTTTCATGAGTCCAACTTGCTTGGTTCTAAAGTAAAATGCACACACAGATTAATGTTTATTTCTCAACTCAAACTAAAAACAACAACAACAACAAATGATTGATAACACCTATAATGATCAATAAACCATCAACCAAACCAACATTACAGTGATTCCATCAATTGAAAGCCATCAACTTTTTAAAAAATTATTAGGCTTAAAAAAAATATATAACAGCTTTTAAATTAAGTGAACTTCAAACAATCCCCACATAAACCCATAATAAAAAACATATTTACCTGTGCCCTTCCTGTCTTAACAGGTACAGAAATTGAATAAAGTTATCAAACAGTCTGCGCTGCCTGAATCATAAATTATATATATAATAATCCTTATTAAAGCTACAAAAGTTCTTTACTCAAGATCAGTGAGTAATTTTCTAATTTCCCTTTGTTCTTTTAACTTTACTGAAAGAACGCTTTATTCGCTGCTGGCCCTTTAAGAGCACCCGTTGCCGAGACGCGGATCTCACACGCGCCTCATAGCACAACCCTTTAATCCATAGACTTTTCTTATGTTATGAAGATACTAGACAAAACCACATTTTGGCATAATTGTGTGTGCTATTGTTCGTTCAAGCTCGAAAGAGAACTGTTTATTCTGGGCTGGCACACGGTCAGTGCATGCGCATTATGCGAGTCTCATCTATTCTAATCTAGGGCACTCACAGGCAGCTTTTCACTTCTTGTCGTGCAAAATGCGAAAAGGCATTTGAACCAATAAGAGGGGGATCTTGTAACACTAGTCAAAGGATGACAAAAAAGAAGAGATGCTGCGCTAATAGCCCTACTTTGTTTATTTCATATAAAATCGCGGCATTTTGCGTTATATAATTGCATAGGTTTGAGATCGCTATTACGACTGCGATATAATTAATCGTGCAGCACTAATGCTTAGTGTATTCTAAAGGGCAATAAACTCCACTCCAGCAAGATAGTCATTTTATGCAAATCATAGACCTTTATGCCTTATCTACAAATAAAGTATAATATTGGGAACATTGATCTTGAAGAGAGTGTCGTCGTGTTACTGTCGCAACCGAACGCGACGCGCTGTGTATATGCTGATGCATGGAGAATGACTGAGGCGAGATGACTTTCCGTTAACTTTAACTTAGAGACTAAAATATTAATTTTACCACACATTAAGCTATTGAATGACTTTAGAAGTCTTGGAATATAGTGTGAAAACTTGATTGTGCTTTACAGTTTTTTATGCCTTTAGTGGGGCTTAACAAAATAACACAATATGCAGAATGTCGGACGTCACTTATAGGCTAAACTGTTTTTATAGATAAAACTATTTACATTCGGCAGTCATGAAAACAAATCTCAGATAACGGTTGACTAGGTAACAATGTGTAATTTTGCGCCGGAGTTCTCCTTTAACTTACATTAGCTAGCTAACTACGAACGAGCTAACCAGATAACATTAACAAATTGACAAGCACTTACTGGGCAGAATATGGCTCTTCAAATGACGGACGAAATTGGAGGTTGTCATCTGACTGTCCGCGATCTTAACGTTGCATGTCTTGCAAAGCGCTGTTCTTTTGCCATCTTGTTGTAAGAAATTCTTGAATCCAAAAGCGACGACGACCCTCGTTATCCCTCCGGCTGACATGTTGATGTGATCTGATGTAAGTGGGCGTGGTGTGCGCGTAAGGTATGAGAGGGCATGACTGATGATCTCTGATCCAGTCATGACAGCGCTATTCTCAGCCTGCGCTCCAGCTGGATCAACTTTATTTTTTTTTACATAATTTATATATTTTATATTCAAACTGAAAACATGATGTGATTAACACTCAAGTCATATTATTACATGCAAGTGTGTTTGATTTATGGACCAAATTTTCAGATCAAGTTTATGGACCAAGTTAATTTAATTAATAAACTAATTATATAAAACTATTAATGCACTACAATTAAACTGGTTATATGCCTTTACTTATAAAAAATAAAAAACTTATTTAAAAAAATACCAGGCTTAAGGCATTTATTTTTTATGCAGGCCATACACACAGGAGTGAAATGGTTAATACCCCTCCCCCTACAAACACACACACATACACAGACAGGCAAAGACAGCAGGCTCAGATTGAGCAAGACCACATTCAAACAAACATATCTGACTTTCTGTGGGTCCTAGCTAATGAGTGTCAATTAGAAAGTTGTCCGGCTCGAGGAGTACAATATACATACCGATTTTTGTAACTGTAGATAAAACTAACAACCCCACTTTTGTCAAAAGGTGGCGCTACTGAGCCCTCACCACGCCCGTTTCTGAAACTTTGCACGTGTCTACTGGCTAATAAATGTGATGTGTCTGTCGAGTTTCATGCAATTTCAAGCATGCTAAGGGTCTCAAAAGCATCCTAAAAGAATGGTAACGTTTGATGCGTCGCCACGGCAACAGTTTCAAAGATATCAAGAATCCATTCACAGGTCTACATCTGCCGTATGTTTACATTATACAGATGACGTTTGAAGCAAATCGGGTAAAAATAAAAGGGTGATATCAAAGCATTTTGAAAGTGACACACTTCCTGCTGCCAGTTGGTGGCGCTATAACTTTGACTCACAATAGTCACATCCATGTGATCGTCCTCTTACAGCGAACACACTGCTGAAGTTTCATCAAGATCAGTTAATGTATGCTGAAGTTATAACACACTTCCTGGTTCACGTTTCTCGCCATGATTTCGTTTCCTCGCCACGGCCAAACCGTTCGAGATATCAAAAATCCCCTCGCAAACTTTCATCCTCAATGTCTTGACTTCATGCTGACCGAGTTTTTTCGAATTTGGATCAAAGCTCTAGGAGGAGTATTTAACATTCCATTGCGAGCGTTTTACAAACAAACCTCAATAGCCGACTTCCTGTTGGGCTGGGGTAAAAAGTAAAAGCGCGAGGTATAGATGAAACTATGAGATCAACATGTGCACAGAGTTTCATATTATTACATACAAACGTGTTTGAGTTATGGACCAAGTGTTCGTACCCCGTTCCAGGGGGCGCTGACGAGCCGCCCTGCCACGCCCGGGTACCAGCTTCAGCCCGGCTCTGATGGCCGCGGGTTCTGACCCATGTGCAAAGTTTCAAGAGTTTTCGAGCACGTTAAGGGCCCCAAAAATGCCCAAAAGGTTACAAAATAATAAATATAGCTGCGAGCAGCGATGGCGGGCCCAAGCCGGTGGCACCGCAACCCCGGTTCCTTTAGTTACCTAAAGGCACCGGGGTGGCGGTGTCGCAGGCTTTGGCCCTTTCATGATTAAATGATTAAATGTTAAAACAGCTTGCCATACTCTATCTGTCATTTCGACTACTCACAATTACATTACAGATATCTATTAAATGATAATACAAACTATCCAAAATGAAATTACGACTAGTCAGAAAGACGTTGATATCTACAATGCTAGTTCCGGATAGGCAAACTTAGCTTTTAAATGTTGAAAGGGCTTGCCATACAGGGACGTAGGCTCAGGAGAGGCTCACCATATTCAATCCAAAATATCTGACTTCCCCTTGGTCCGAGCTAATGACTATGAATTAGAAAGTTGTCCGGCTTGAGGAGTAAAATCTATATACCGATTTTTGTAACTGTAGATAAAACTAACAACCCCACTTTTGTCAAAAGGTGGCGCTATTTAGTCCCTGCAACATGCCCGTTTCTGAAACTTTGCACATGTCTACTGGCTAATAAATGTGTCTGTTGAGTTTCATGCATTTTGAAGCATGCTAAGGGTCTCAAAAGCATCCTAAAAGCATCCTAAAAGAAGGGTAAAGTTTGATGCGTTGCCACGGCAACAGTTTAAAAGATATCAAGAATCCATTCACAGGTCTACATCTGCCGTATGTTTACATTATACAGATGAAGTTTGAAGCAAATCGGTAAAAATAAGAGGGTGATTCAAAGCATTTTGAAAGTGACACACTTCCTGCTGCCAGTTGGTGGCGCTATAACTTTGACTCACAATAGTCACATCCATGTAATCAGCCTCTTACAGCGAACACACTGCTGAAGTTTCATCAAGATCAGTTAATGTATGCTGAAGTTATAACACACTTCCTGTTTCACGTTTCTCGCCATAATTTTGTTTCCTCGCCACGGCCAAACCGTTCGAGATATCAAAAATCCCCTCGCAAACTTTCATCCTCAATGCCTTGACTTCATGCTGACCGAGTTTCGTGCCGTGTGTTTGAATTCTCTAGGAGGAGTATTGCACATTCCATTGCGAGCGTTTTACAAACAAACCTCAATAGCCGACTTCCTGTTTGGCTGGGGTAAAAAGTAAGAGTGTGAGGTATAGATGAAACGATGAGATCAACATGTGTACCGAGTTTCATATTATTACATGCAAGCGTGTTTGATTTATGGACCAAGTGTTCGGACCCCGTTCCAGGGGGCGCTGTCTAGCCCCCCTGCCACACCCAGGTACCATCTTCAGCCCGGCTCTGATGGCTGTGGGATCTGACCTGTGTGCAAAGTTTCAAGAGTTTTCAAACCCGTTAAGGGCCCCAAAAGCCGCTAAGAGTCTCAAAATCATAAAAAAAAAGAATTTTAAAGTTTGATGCGTTGCCACGGCAACAGTATCAAAGATATCAAGAATCCATTCACAGGTCTTCATCTGCTATGTATTTACATTATACAGATTAATTTTGAAGCAAATCGGGTAAAAATAAAAGGGTGAGTTCAAAGCATTTTGAAAGTGACACACTTCCTGCTGCCAGTTGGTGGCGCTATAACTTTGACTCACAATAGTCACATCCATGTGATCGTCCTCTTACAGCGAACACACTGCTGAAGTTTCATCAAGATCAGTTAATGTATGCTGAAGTTCTGACACACTTCCTGTTTCACGATTCTCGCCATAATTTCGTTTCCTCGCCACGGCCAAACCGTTCGAGATATCAAAAATCCCCTCGCAAACTTTCATCCTCAATGCCTTGACTTCATGCTGACCGAGTTTCGTGCCGTGTGTTTGAATTCTCTAGGAGTAGTACTTCAAATTCCATTGCGAGTGTTTTATGAACAACCCTAAATAACCGACTTCCTGTTGGGCTGGGGTAAAAAGTAATAGTATGAGGTATATATGTACGATGAGATCTATATGTGCACCGAGTTTCATATTATTACATGCAAGCGTGTTTGATTTATGGACCAAGTTTTCGGACCCCGTTCCAGGGGGCGCTGTCTAGTCCCCCTGCCACGCCCGGGTACCATCTTCAGCCCGGCCCTGATGGCCGCGGGTTCTGACCCGTGTGCTAAGTTTCAAGAGTTTTTGAGCATGTTAAGGGCCCCAAAAGTGCCCAAATAGTCGTATAAATAATAATAATAATAATAAATATAGCTGCGAGCAGCGATTGCGGGCCCAAGCCGGTGGCACCGCAACCCCGATGCCTTTAGTTACCTAAAGGCACCGGGATGGTGGTACCGCCGGCTTTGGCCCTTTATCGCTGCTCACAGCTATATTTATATTTAATATAAAGCCGGTGGCACCGCCACCTTGGTGCCTTTAGGGTTATTCTGTATGACGTGCAAAAACGTAACCCCCACTTTGACTGTCGAAAAGAAGTGTATTGTAGAGCTTGCATCAATGCGGACTCGATGCGCTGTGCGCTGTAACTCCATGTGGCTTTAAGCGCATCATTCTCCACTCGGGATGCGCATAAGCGTTTTGTGCCACACTGTACTGAGCCTTTCATATCATAATGCAGTGACGCAATGACAGATTATTAATTGCCTTTCTTGTTCTGTTCCATCTATTATATGTTGATAATAGATAGGACAGAGCACTAAAAACCTCAAACAAAGCACAAAAAACTTAAGCTGTTTGCTGTGTAGTCTGAGAATGAGCTGTTTGATTTGCACCCTCTTCCTATTCACTGTCCTCCATAAAAACCAGCTATTCAGGTCCATGTTGTTCTAGAAAGTTTGTATGTTGCTGCCTCATTTAACATCTCTGCTATACATTTAAAATAAATTATCTAAAATAATTTATCTTTTTTGATTTTTGTTATCTTGTTTTTTCATGAATGTATTTTACAACAATACAAAGAGCAATGTGTATTTACCACTAATATAGTTTGTAATGGCTTTTTTTGTCATAGATTATAATCATATATTTTTTGGATTTGTTATTTATCTTTATAATGAAGTTGTCTGTATTAAGTAGATTGTGTTTAACACACACAAGAGTGGCACCAAACACAGCTCTAAAAAAACTTGACACAATCCATCATTCAGCCATCCGTTTTGCCACTAATGCACCCTATCACACTCATCACTGCGACCTGTATAAACTGGTGGGTTGGCCCTCCCTTCATACCCGGCGGCTCCATCATTGGTTTCTCTTCATATATAAGACAATTCTGGGCAAGGCACCTCTCTATTTGTCATCCCTATTTCATGCCGCTTATAACACCTATCACACAAGATCAAGTAATTTGATTAAATTTAGTATCCCCCCTACTTCTACTACCTTTGGACATAATGCCTTCCGCTTTGCATCAGTACACGACTGGAACATACTACAAAATACCC
Source organism: Pimephales promelas (assembly GCF_016745375.1). Next base: position 61,952 of record NW_024121342.1, on the reverse strand, counting down.
TGAAACTTACATCTCTGATCCCAATCTCCACCTTTAAGCAAAACCTCGAAAATTACATAGTTGACTCTTGTTCCTGCTGACAATCATGAACCATATTTACACACTTATTTAAGCACTCTATTCGTTTTCTTTTTCCTCTTTGTTGTCTGTTTTATTTTTATTTAGCTGCTTGTTCTAAGTGTTATGTGTTTGACTATGTACAGCTGTACATTATGTTCTTATTTTTTCCTGTAGCCTCTTGGCCAGGTCATGTTTGTAAATGAGAAGTGGTTCTCAAACATTTTACCTGGATAAATAAAGGTTAAAAAAAAAAGAAAAAAAATGAGTGATTTATCAGTTCAACACATAGTTATAGAAATTCTACTTTATCTCAAAAAACCTGCACTTTATACACACACACACACACACACACACACACATACATAAATACATGTAAATAAAAATACAAAAAGAAACATCAAATGTGTTTTTAGTGAGAGTATTATTTTATACAGAAACAAATATTTGTAATTCAGAAAATAATGAAGTTAGTGTTTTAAAATCTTAAGGAAAACAAATATATTGAAATATAGCACATGAATTTTAAATTCATTCAACTTCAATTACAAATACAATCTTACTTTTATTTAAAGCAATCTATACATTTAAAAGATGGGGGTTATATGCTTATTTTGTCATTTAAAAATATTGTTATGCAAAATTGTTATGCAAAAAGACAAGGACTTAGAGACAAGGACTTGTAGGAAAAATCACAGCCAGCCACACACACACACATAAACACAGACAACAGCCCTCCCCTCCCCACACAGACACCCACACCCAGACACACACACACACACACACACAGAGAGAGAGAGAGAGAGAGAGAATCGCAGGGGAAATAAATCCATTCAAACTACAATATCTGACTTTCTGTTGCTCAGAGCGAATGACTTTAAATTGGAAAGTTGATCGGCTTGACGAGAACAATATACGTGGTAAGTTTTGTAACTGTAGGTAAATTGAGCAAAGTTATAACACACTTTATGTGTCCTTTTTTAGTCATAAAATTCATTTCCTCGTCACGGCCAGACCGTTCGAGATATCAAAAATCCGTCCGGAATTGAGCATCCTCAATGTCTTGACTTCATGCACACCGAGTTTGGTTGTGATTGGTAAACACATGCGTTGTAATTTGATGTATTTCTCCTAGGAGAATTATTCAAACAACCCATAATTCCCAACTTCCTTCTTAAAACTTAGAGCACGAAAGTTGTTTGGCCTGATGTGATCTTTAATTGTACCGAGTTTCATATTAATTCATGCAAGTGTGTTTGATTTATGGACAAATTTTCGAATCCCAGTCCAGGGGGCGCTGTCGAGCCGCCCTGCCACGCCCGGTTACCAGCTTCAGCCCGGCCCTGATGGCCATGGGTTCTGACCCGTGTGCAAAGTTTCAAGAGTTTTAGAGGATGTTAAGGCCCCCAAAAATGCCAGAGAAGTTGCACACAGCAAATAAAGGGTTAAAATTAACCTGACAGGCGCCCCTCCTCTCACTCACACAGAGGGACACTGAGAGACTGGCAAAATTCTGAGATTTTCTCTACATTCAAACAAACATATCTGACTTTCTGTGGGTCCTAGCTAATGAGTGTCAATTAGAAAGTTGTCCGGCTCGAGGAGTACAATATACATACTGATTTTTGTAACTGTAGATAAAACTAACAACCCCACTTTTGTCAAAAGGTGGCGCTACTGAGCCCTCACCACACCCGTTTCTGAAACGTTGCACATGTCTACTGGCTAATAAATGTGATGTGTCTGTCGAGTTTCATGCAATTTGAAGCATGCTAAGAGTCTCAAAAGCATCCTAAAAGAATGGTAAAGTTTGATGCGTTGCCACGGCAACAGTTTCAAAGATATCAAGAATCCATTCACAGGTCTACATCTGCCGTATGTTTACATTATACAGATGAAGTTTGAAGCAAATCGGGTAAAAATAAAAGGGTGATATCAAAGCATTTTGAAAATGACACACTTCCTGCTGCCAGTTGGTGGCGCTATAACTTTGACTCACAATAGTCACATCCATGTGATCGTCCTCTTACAGCGAACACACTGCTGAAGTTTCATCAAGATCGGTTGATGTGTGCTGAAGTTATGATACACTTCCTGTTTCACGTTTCTCGCCATAATTTTGTTTCCTCGCCACGGCCAAACCGTTCGAGATATCAAAAATCCCCTCGCAAACTTTCATCCTCAATGTCTTGACTTCACGCTGACCGAGTTTCGTCGAATTTGGATCAAAGCTCTAGGAGGAGTATTAAAAATTCCATTGCGAGTGTTTTACGAACAACCCTAAATAGCCGACTTCCTGTTGGGCTGGGGTAAAAAGTAAAAGCGCGAGGTATAGATGAAACGATGAGATCAACATGTGTACCGAGTTTCATATTATTACATGCAAGCGTGTTTGATTTATGGACCAAGTGTTCGGACCCCGTTCCAGGGGGCGCTGTCGAGCCCCCCTGCCACGCCCGGGTACCAGCTTCAGCCCGGCTCTGATGGCCGCGGGTTCTGACCCGTGTGCAAAGTTTCAAGAGTTTTCGAGCATGTTAAGGGCCCCAAAAGTGCCCGAATAGTCGTTAGAAAAATAAAAGAAAAATATAGCTGCGAGCAGCGATGGCGGGCCCAAGCCGGTGGCACCGCAACCCCGGCTCCTTTAGTTACCTAAAGGCACCGGGGTGGCGGTGCCGAAGGCTTTGGCCCTTTCATGATTAAATATTAAAACGGCTTGCCATAGTCTGTCATTTTGACTAGTCACAATTATGTTACAGATATCTTAAATGATAATACAAACTATCCAAAATGTAATTACGACTAGACAGAAAGACATTGTTGATATCTACAATGTTAATTTCCGGATAGGCAAACTTAGCTTTTAAATGTTAAAAGGGCTTGCCATACACGGACGTAGGCTCAGAGAGAGTCTCACCATATTCAAACCAAAATATCTGACTTCCTCTTGGTCTGAGCTAATGACTATGAATTAGAAAGTTGTCTGGCTTGAGGAGTACAATGTATATAACGATTTTTGTAACTGTAGATAAAAATAACAACCCCACTTTTGTCAAAAGGTGGCGCTATTTAGTCCCTGCACCATGCCCGTTTCTGAAACTTTGCACATGTCTACTGGCTAATAAATGTGATGTGTCTGTTGAGTTTCATGCAATTTCAAGCATGCTAAGAGTCTCAAAAGCATCCTAAAATAATTTCAAAGTTTGAAGCTTTGCCACGGCAACAGTTTAAAAGATATCAAGAATCCATTCACAGGTCTACATCTACCGTATGTTTACATTATACAGATGAAGTTTTTCATCTGTTTTTCATCATTATACAGATGAAGTTTTTCATCTGTTTACATTATACAGATGAAGTTTTTCATTCATATTATTACATGCAAGCGTGTTTGATTTATGGACCAAGTTTTCGGACCCCGTTCCAGGGGCGCTGTCTAGCCCCCCTGCCACGCCTAGGTACCATCTTCAGCCCGGGCCTGATGGCTGTGGGATATGACCTGTGTGCAAAGTTTCAAGAGTTTTCAAACCCGTTAAGGGCCTCAAAAGCCATTAAGAGTCTCAAAATCATCAAAAAAAAGAATTTTAAAGTTTGATGCGTTGCCACGGCAACAGTATCAAAGATATCAAGAATCCATTCACAGGTCTTCATCTGCCATGTATTTACATTATACAGATGAAGTTTGAAGCAAATCGGGTAAAAATAAGAGGTTGATTTCAAAGCATTTTGAAAGTGACACACTTCCTGCTGCCAGTTGGTGGCGCTATAACTTTGACTCGAAATAGTCACATCCATGTGATCGTCCTCTTACAGCGAACACACTGATGAAGTTTCATCAAGATATGTTAATGTATGCTGAAGTTATAACACACTTCCTGTTTCACGTTTCTCGCCATAATTTCGTTTCCTCGCCACGGCCAAACCGTTTGAGATATCAAAAATCCCCTCACAAACTTTCATCCTCAATGTCTTGACTTCTTGCACACCGAGTTTGGTTGTGATTGGTAAACACATGCGTTGTAATTTGATGTATTTCTCCTAGGACAACTATTCAAACAACCCATAATTCTCAACTTCCATTTTAATTGTCGTAAAACTTAGAGCACGAAAGTTGTTTGGCCTGATGTGATCTATAATTGTACCGAGTTTCATATTAATTCACGCAAGTGTGTTTGATTTATGGACAAATGTTCGAATCCCAGTCCAGGGGGCGCTGTCGAGCCGCCCTGCCACGCCCGATGACCAGCTTCAGCCCGGCCCTGATGGCCATGGGTTCTGACCCGTGTGCAAAGTTTCAAGAGTTTTAGAGGATGTTAAGGCCCCCGAAAATGCCAGAGAAGTCGCACACAGCAAATAAAGGGTTAAAATTAACCTGACAGGCGCCCCTCCTCTCACTCACACAGAGAGACACTGAGAGACTGGCAAAATTCTAAGATTTTCTCTACATTAAAAAAAAGATATCTGAGTTTCTGTGGGTCCTAGCTAATGAGTGTCAATTAGAAAGTTGTCCGGCTCGAGGAGTACAATATACATACTGATTTTTGTAACTCTAGTTAAAACTAACAACCCCACTTTTGTCAAAAGGTGGTGCTACTGAGCCCTCACCACGCCCGTTTCTGAAACTTTGCACATGTCTACTGGCTAATAAATGTGATGTGTCTGTCGAGTTTCATGCGATTTGAAGCATGCTAAGGGTCTCAAAAGCATCCTAAAAGAATGGTAAAGTTTGATGCGTTGCCACGGCAACAGTTTAAAAGATATCAAGAATCCATTCACAGGTCTACATCTGCCGTATATTTACATTATACAGATTAAGTTTGAAGCAAATCGGGTAAAAATAAGAGGGTGATTTCAAAGCATTTTGAAAGTGACACACTTCCTGCTGCCAGTTGGTGGCGCTATAACTTTGACTCACAATAGTCACATCCATGTGATCGTCCTCTTACAGCGAACAAACTGCTGAAGTTTCATCAAGATCAGTTAATGTATGCTGAAGTTATGACACACTTCCTGTTTCACGTTTCTCGCCATAATTTCGTTTCCTCGCCACGGCCAAACCGTTCGAGATATCAAAAATCCCCTCGCAAACTTTCATCCTCAATGCCTTGACTTCATGCTGACCGAGTTTCGTGCCGTGTGTTTGAATTCTCTAGGAGGAGTATTCAAATTCCATTGCGAGTGTTTTATGAACAACCCTAAATAACCGACTTCCTGTTGGGCTGGGGTAAAAAGTAATAGTTTGAGGTATATATGAACGATGAGATCTACATGTGTACCGAGTTTCATATTATTACATGCAAGCGTGTTTGATTTATGGACCAAGTTTTCGGACCCCGTTCCAGGGGGCGCTGTCTAGCCCCCCTGCCACGCCCGGGTACCATCTTCAGCCCGGCCCTGATGGCCGCGGATTCTGACCCGTGTGCAAAGTTTCAAGAGTTTTTGAGCATGTTAAGGGCCCAAAAGTGCCCAAATAGTCGTATAAATAATAATAATAATAAATATAGCTGCGAGCAGCGATTGCGGGCCCAAGCCGGTGGCACCGCAACCCCGATGCCTTTAGTTACCCAAAGGCACCAGGATGGTGGTACCGCCGGCTTTGGCCCTTTATCGCTGCTCACAGCTATATTTATATTTAATATAAAGCCGGTGGCACCGCCACCTTGGTGCCTTTAGGGTTATTCTGTACGACGTGTAAAAACGTAACCCCCGCTTTGACTATCAAAAAGAAGTGTATTGTAGAGCTTGCATCAATGCGGACTCGATGCGCTGTGCGCTGTAACTCCATGTGGCTTTAAGCGCATCATTCTCCACTCGGGATGCGCATAAGCGTTTTGTGCCACACTGTACTGAGCCTTTCATATCATAATGCAGTGACGCAATGACAGATTATTAATTGCCTTTCTTGTTCTGTTCCATCTATTATATGTTGATAATAGATAGGACAGAGCACTAAAAACCTCAAACAAAGCACTGAAAAATAAAGCTGTTTGCTGTGTAGTCTGAGAATGAGCTGTTTGATTTGCACCCTCTTCCTCTTCACTGTCCTCCATAAAAACCAGCTATCCAGGTCCATGTTGTTCTAGAAAGTTTGTATGTTGCTGCCTCAATTAACATCTCTGCTATACATTTAAAACATGGCTATATCTAAAATAATTTATGTTTTTGATTTTTGTTATCTTGTTTTTCATGATTATATTTTACAACAATACAAAGAGCAATGTGTATTTTCCATTAATATAGTTTGTAATGGCTTTTTTTGTCATAGATTATAATCATATATTTTTTGGATTTGTTATTTATCTTTATAATGAAGTTGTCTGTATTAAGTAGATTGTGTTTAACACACACAAGAGTGATTTATTAGTTCAACACATAGTTATAGAAATTCTACTTTATCTAAAAAAAACCCTGCACTTTATACACACACACATAAATACATGTAAATAAAAATACCAAAAAAAACATCAAATGTGTTTTTAGTCAGAGTATTATTTTATACAGAAACAAATATTTGTAATTCAGATAAGAATGAAGTTAGTGTTTTAAAATCTTAAGGAAAACAAATATATTGAAATATAGCACATGAATTTTAAATTCATTCAACTTCAATTACAAATACAATCTTACTTTTATTTAAAGCAATCTATACATTTAAAAGATGGGGGTTATATGCTTATTTTGTCATTTAAAAATATTGTTATGCAAAATTGTTATGCAAAAAGACAAGGACTTAGAGACAAGGACTTGTAGGAAAAATCACAGCCAGCCACACACACACACATAAACACAGACAACAGCCCTCCCCTCCCCACACAGACACCCACACCCAGACACACACACACACACACACACAGAGAGAGAGAGAGAGAGAGAGAATCGCAGGGGAAATAAATCCATTCAAACTACAATATCTGACTTTCTGTTGCTCAGAGCGAATGACTTTAAATTGGAAAGTTGATCGGCTTGACGAGAACAATATACGTGGTAAGTTTTGTAACTGTAGGTAAATTGAGCAAAGTTATAACACACTTTATGTGTCCTTTTTTAGTCATAAAATTCATTTCCTCGCCACGGCCAGACCATTCGAGATATCAAAAATCCGTCCGGAATTGAGCATCCTCAATGTCTTGACTTCATGCACACCGAGTTTGGTTGTGATTGGTAAACACATGCGTTGTAATTTGATGTATTTCTCCTAGGAGAATTATTCAAACAACCCATAATTCCCAACTTCCTTCTCAAAACTTAGAGCACGAAAGTTGTTTGGCCTGATGTGATCTTTAATTGTACCGAGTTTCATATTAATTCATGCAAGTGTGTTTGATTTATGGACAAATTTTCGAATCCCAGTCCAGGGGGCGCTGTCGAGCCGCCCTGCCACGCCCGGTTACCAGCTTCAGCCCGGCCCTGATGGCCATGGGTTCTGACCCGTGTGCAAAGTTTCAAGAGTTTTAGAGGATGTTAAGGCCCCCGAAAATGCCAGAGAAGTTGCACACAGCAAATAAAGGGTTAAAATTAACCTGACAGGCGCCCCTCCTCTCACTCACACAGAGAGACACTGAGAGACTGGCAAAATTCTGAGATTTTCTCTACATTCAAACAAACATATCTGACTTTCTGTGGGTCCTAGCTAATGAGTGTCAATTAGAAAGTTGTCCGGCTCGAGGAGTACAATATACATACTGATTTTTGTAACTGTAGATAAAACTAACAACCCCACTTTTCTCAAAAGGTGGCGCTACTGAGCCCTCACCACACCCGTTTCTGAAACATTGCACATGTCTACTGGCTAATAAATGTTATGTGTCTGTCGAGTTTCATGCATTTTGAAGCATGCTAAGGGTCTCAAAAGCATCCTAAAAGCATCCTAAAAGAAGGGTAAAGTTTGATGCGTCGCCACGGCAACAGTTTCAAAGATATCAAGAATCCATTCACAGGTCTACATCTGCCGTATGTTTACATTATACATATGAAGTTTGAAGCAAATCGGGTAAAAATAAAAGGGTGATATCAAAGCATTTTGAAAGTGACACACTTCCTGCTGCCAGTTGGTGGCGCTATAACTTTGACTCACAATAGTCACATCCATGTGATCGTCCTCTTACAGCGAACACACTGCTGAAGTTTCATCAAGATCAGTTAATACATTTTGAAGTTATAACACACTTCCTGTTTCACGTTTCTCGCCATAATTTCGTTTCCTCGCCACGGCCAAACCGTTCGAGATATCAAAAATCCCCTCGCAAACTTTCATCCTCAATGCCTTGACTTCATGCTGACCGAGTTTCGTGCCGTGTGTTTGAATTCTCTAGGAGGAGTACTTCAAATTCCATTGCGAGTGTTTTATGAACAACCCTAAATAACCGACTTCCTGTTGGGCTGGGGTAAAAAGTAATAGTATGAGGTATAGATGAAACGATGAGATCAACATGTGTACCGAGTTTCATATTATTACATACAAGCGTGTTTGAGTTATGGACCAAGTTTTCGGACCCCGTTCCAGGGGGCGCTGTCTAGCCCCCCTGCCACGCCCGGGTACCATCTTCAGCCCGGCCCTGATGGCCGCGGGTTCTGACCCGTGTGCAAAGTTTCAAGAGTTTTTGAGCATGTTAAGGGCCCCAAAAGTGCCCGAATAGTCGTATAAATAATAATAATAATAATAATAATAATAATCCTAAGGAAAACAATAGGGCCTTCGCCCTTTCAGGGCTTGGGCCCTAATAATAATAATAGTAAAGAAAAATAATCCCAAGGAAAACAATAGGGCCTTCGCCCTTTCAGGGCTTGGGCCCTAAAAACTTATTTAAAAAATACCAGGCTTGAGAAATTTTTTTTTTCTTTATGCAGGTCATACACACAGCAGTGAAATGGTTAAGCCCCCTCCCCCTGCACACTCACACACACACACACAGACAGCCAAAGACACAGAGACACAGAGACATGTAGGCTCAGAGTGACCATATTCAAACAAAAATATCTGACTTTCTGTGGGTCCTAGCTAATAAGTGTAAATTAGAAAGTTGTCCGGCTCGAGGAGTACAATATACATACCAATTTTTGTAACTCTAGTTAAAACTAACAACCCCACTTTTGTCAAAAGGTGGCGCTACTGAGCCCTCACCACGCCCGTTTCTGAAACTTTGCACATGTCTACTGGCTAATAAATGTGATGTGTCTGTCGAGTTTCATGCATTTTGAAGCATGCTAAGGGTCTCAAAAGCATCCTAAAATCATCCTAAAAGAAGGGTAAAGTTTGATGCGTCGCACGGCAACAGTTTCAAAGATTCAAGAATCCATTCACAGGTCTACATCTGCGGTATGTTTACATTATACATATGAAGTTTGAAGCAAATCGGGTAAAAATAAAAGGGTGATATCAAAGCATTTTGAAATTGACACACTTCCTGCTGCCAGTTGGTGGCGCTATAACTTTGACTCACAATAGTCACATCCATGTGATCGTCCTCTTACAGCGAACATACTGCTGAAGTTTCATCAAGATCAGTTAATGTATGCTGAAGTTATAACAAACTTCCTGTTTCACGTTTCTCGCCATGATTTCGTTTCCTCGCCACGGCCAAACCGTTCGAGATATCAAAAATCCCCACACAAGCTTTCATCCTCAATGTCTTGACTTCACGCTGACCGAGTATCGTCGAATTTGGATCAAAGCTCTAGGAGGAGTATTCAAATACCATTGCGAGCGTTTTACAAACAAACCTCAATTGCCGACTTCCTGTTGGGCTGGGGTAAAAAGTAAAAGCGCGAGGTATAGATGAAACGATGAGATCAACATGCGTACCGAGTTTCATATTATTACATGCAAGCGTGTTGAGTTATGGACCAAGTGTTCGGACCCCATTCCAGGGGGCGCTGACGAGCCCCCCTGCCACGCCCAGGTACCATCTTCAGCCGGCTCTGATGGCCGCGGGTTCTGACCCGTGTGCAAAGTTTCAAGAGTTTTCGAGCATGTTAAGGGCCCAAAAGTGCCCGAATAGTCGTAAGAAAAATAATAATAATAATAATAATAATAATAATAGAAAAGAATAATCCTAAGGAAAACAATAGGGCCTTCGCCCTTTCAGGGCTTGGGCCCTAATAATCGTTAGGAAAACAATAGGGCCTTCGCCCTTTCAGGGCTTGGGCCTAAAAAAAAAAAAATAAATAATCGGAAGGAAAACAATAGGGCCTTCGCCCTTTCAGGGCTTGGGCCCTAATAATAATAATCCTAAGGAAAACAATAGGGCCTTCGCCCTTTCAGGGCTTGGGCCCTAATAATAAATAATCCTTAGGAAAACAATAGGGCCTTCGCCCTTTCAGGGCTTGGGCCCTAATGATTTAAGGGTCAAGAGACCAGCTAAAGCAAACACTGATCTCCATAATGGTGACTTAAAATTTCTGTTTTTCTCCTTCAGAGATTCTGCTTGTTGACATCAGGTGTCTTCAATGATGCTCAATCATCACTCAATTATTCACTTAATTATCTCATTAACTTTAACACTGCTTCAGTGTTCATTTAACACTCTGCTCAAGAGTTTATATAATTCTCACTTCTCTGTGTTAATTTAACACTGGGGATTTTGCTGTGTACGCAGCCCTGTGGTAAGTGGTGACTCTTTCTTACCCAAAAAAAGAGACAAATAAGAAAGGGAGTAGATTCATAGGAGTAGATTCAAAAGTATGCCCAGAAATGTATTCTCTGATCTTTTTCATGTTAGCAGATATTGTGAATTTGCCATCTACATGTATGATTACTGAAAACGTTTGTGATGAAGTGGATTAATCTATAATCAATTTAGTTAAATTAACACCATCTAATGGGTTAATCATTATTGTTATCTTAATGAATAATGTAGTGGCACATCTTTTGGTAACCTAAACCAAATAGTGATGGCACAGTCATGAGTTGTGTTGATGTTGAGTACATGTCCTCACCCACAGTCAGGCAGAACTGCAGGACGTGTACCGCTCCTTCCTCCTTCAGGAAACTCATGAAGCGGAACAACAAATCCTGCTGCTCTCTGATCTCCTTCAAATCCAACTTCAACACCTGGCGGGATAACAAATAAAAGAAATAACCTGTCAAGTTTTCAGAAAATTCCTAAACTTAAGAACTCAAAAAACACTGAAATGATATCGGAAGTACAGTGTGGAATTCATCAATTTTATTACTACACAGCAAAATCCCAAGAGTTAAAGCTGCAGTACGTAGTTTGTTTGTTTTTTGGAGTCAAAAATTATCCAAAATATGTATTTGACAAAGTACATAACCAGCCAGTGTTTAACACTCTCTGCTTGCCTTAGCTCGATTCAAAGCGGAAAGCTTGTAATAATGTTTTTAATTCCAGTGGGACTGGTGGATTTCCGGGAAATTCGTCTTTGCGTCATTATGTCACATCTGTACACATAAAGAAGAGTTTCAGCTAGTAGACTGTATTGTGTGTACAGGATGCTGGAGGTGAAGATTTATAACCTTTTCTTCGTGCTGTGCCGTGTTGAGGGTGTTGAAGTAAAACTCACGTAAAATTGATAATTCCGCGAAAGACTGCAATTGCAGATTTCGAACAGAGGTGGCGACAAAGAGGAAAAACGCCGTACTGCAGCTTTAAATTAACTCTGCTCAGAGTTCATATGGTCCCAGTCTAAAAAATGTCAACTCAGGTAAAGTGAATGAGATAATTAAGTGATTAATGAAGAGACATTGCGCATTATTGATGAACACCTGTTGTTAACAAGCAGAATTACTGAACGAAAGAGAAACAAAAGAACTACAACTGACTTCTAGGCACAGCCTTAGATGAAATCAAATAAATATAAAAGAAGACATTTGTGTTGCGATCTGGGAAAACCCGTCGGATGTCTTGCTGGTACGTTTTCAGTAAAGTCTAAATATAGATTGAATGTCAGTTTTTTGTCAAATTGTGTTTTTTATTCAATTATTATTCTATAACATCTTGTTTATCATCACTGAATACAACTTGGGAAAATTCACTAGTTTATTGCAGAAAAATAGCGATTTATAATGTCCAGTTGAAAAGACTGTGTTTCTCTTTAAGAACACGCACGCAGGCGGAGCGGAGGGGGAAACACAAATCTCCCGTTTAGCTCTAAAAAAGGCAATAAACTAAGGGAGCGCCAGTCGTCCCACTAGCAGGACGTGACCGTTAATTGAACCTGTTTTTCTCAAAATTCTGTTTCTGAAAATCACAGCGATCAGCCGACTTCAGATAACTATAACTTTTGTTACAGACAAACGATAAAATAAATAAAAACAGATTTGGAAAGGGCTTGAACCCAGCTTTAATATGGTCTCAAATTCTGTAATATGCCAAATTTCACCATGTGGTGGGTTTTCCCAGATTGCATCACATTTAATCTCTGAAGATCTCAGCAGAAGGTTTAAACAACTCCATAAAGAGCATTACTACATAAGTTGTTTTTAATAGAGGTTTTGATGTTTTATTAGAAATGTTTGGTCGCCACTATGGTGATCAGTGTTTTCTTTAGTTTGGCAGTTTCACTCTTGACTTTTTGACTGTGAGTTTATGATCTTTGTAACAGTGTTAACCAAAATACATCATTTGTTGCAAAGGACAAGGATATGATTTTACTCGTCCCTATATATAAAACTGTGCTGAAACGGGAAAAGGCACAGGTTATTAAGACGAAAGACTGGTCTGCAGAGGCTACGTCACGTTTAAAAGGGTGTCTGGATTGTACAAATTGGACTGTTTTTATGGACTCTGGCTCGGACATTGATCGAGTAACAGATGAAATTTGTAGTTACGTGACGTTTCGTGAGGACATGTTAATACCTGTGAAATCATTTAAGAAATTCCCAAACAGTAAACCGTGGGTTACAAAATCAATTAAGATTCTTCTGTCAAAAAGAAATAGGGCTTTTAAAGAGGGAAATATCGTTGAGCATCATAGGCTAAAAAGAGAAATTAAGGGTGAAATAAAGAGGGCTAAAACAGTATATACTGTAAGGAACATCTTGAGTTCAAATTGAAAGAGGGGAATTTAGGTTCAGTCTGGGAGGGGATGCATGTAATCACAGGTCAGGATAAGAGGAAAATAAATAATCCAATTAGTTTAAACGGATTCAGATCAGATGCAGCTTTATCACAGGAATTTAATACATTTTATATGAGATTTGAGGCGTATGATTTCAAATCTAAAAAAAAGTGTTGGATAAATAGAGAGTTTGGTTGTGTCCCTTTTGACGTAGGGGATGTGATAACAGTGTTTAAACAATGTAAAATTAGGAAGGCTCCGGGGCCTGATAATATAGGAGGATGTTTACTTAAGAAATGTGCTGAGCAGCTAGGACCTATATTTTATAACATTTTTGTCTGGGCCCTACAAATACAAAAAGTACCTGCACGGTGGAAGCAGTCTACTGTTATTCCATTGAAAAAAAAAGCAAAATGCACAGATGGTAGATGATTTTAGACCTGTGGCGCTTACATCCTTAGTGATGAAATGCCTAGAGAAATTATGAAAAAGACTGAGTTTTTTAGACCCTCTTCAATTCGCCTACAGAAATAAACGAGGTGTAGAAGATGCTGTTGACACTCTCTTACATTTAGTATTTCAACGTTTAGAGAAGCCGAAAACTTTTGTCAAATTACTTTTTATTGATTTTTTCATCTGCTTTTAACAATATTCAGCCACATATTTTAGTTGATAAACTTATCAAGGAATTTGGGTTGGATTTCTATTTGGTAGGATGGATTTTAGATTTCCTTGTACAGAGAAGACAGAGAGTCAAAGTAAACGACTGTTATTCTGAATGGTTGGTGTCATCCACTGGGTCACCTCAAGGATGCGTCCTCTCTCCTTTATTATTTATTCTGTACACCAATGACTGTAGGAGTGGTTTTAGTAATAGGCACATCTTAAAATTTGCTGATGACTCTGTAATTGTTAGCTTATTGAGTGAGGAGGATCCAATGCATGGTCCTGTGGTTGATGACTTCGTTGCTTGGTGTCAAAATGTCTCGAAGACTAAAGAGATGAGTATTGATTTTAGAGTGAGAGGGAAATTGATTGATGATAAGCAAATAAGTATAAATGGAGAGGGTATTCAGAGTGTTGAACAGTACAAGTACTTGGGTACTGTGTTAGATCGTAATCTGAATTTTTCCGCAAATACTGATGCCTTGTGTAAGAAGGCACGGCAAAGGTTGCATTGTTTGCGAAAATTAAGGTCTTTTAATGTGGATAAAACATTGATGTGTATGTTTTATAGATCCTATATTGAGTCGTGTATATCCTATTCATTGTTGTGCTGGTTCAATTCTCTGAGTGTGAAAAATAAAAATCGAATTGAGAGGATAGTAAATCAAGGAAATAAAATAACGGGGAGGAAGCAAATGACCATGGCTCAGTTATATGTAGGGTTGGGTATCGAGAATCGAGTATCGATTGGAACCGAGACTAACTTTTCGTTTTTCCCGGAATCGTTCAAAAGTAAAAATTTCGATTCCTAGTTTCAATATTCACAGTCCGCCGAGCGGAAGAGGAAACCGCTGAACAACACCAACTAAGAAGCGTCTACCGGAAGTGTTGGCATAACCGCGCGAGTCGAACATGAGTAGCTTACGTCGATGATCCAAAGTGTGGCTTCACTTTTCTAAAAATAACGAAATCTCGGCAAAATGCAAAATTTGTGACAAAAGGAGTATTTTTACAGAAGGAGTATTTCCTTCAGAAAGGCCGTTGGTTAGCAAGGTTAGCTAAACTTTTTTGACCCTGCCTCTTAAAAGAATCGGAATCGAGAATCGTTAGGAATCGGAATCGGAATCAGAATCGTTCAAATTCAAATGATACCCAACCCTAGTTATATCAGAGACAGGCTTTGGGTAAAGCACAGAACATTCTGTCTGAAGTTTCTCACCCCCTCTACTATGAGTTCGAACTTCTTCCGTCTGGTAGTCGGTATAGAATGCCGCTTAGTAAAACGAATCGTTTTAAAAATTCATTTGTTCCATCAGCTGTAAAGTTTTTAAATTCTATGTAAATGTATTTATTTGTGAATGTGTATGACAGTGTTTTTTATGTGTATGCCTTCAGGAAATGAATAAAGATGAACTGAACTGAACTGAAGGACACCATGAACAAAGATGGTGATATGGTTTTCAACATCACTGGATAGTTTTCACTCGTCTTATCCCTGAGAGAGAGATAAGGCCTATCTTCACCATGAATACATATTTGCAATAGATCAAACATTCTGCATTTTGATTTTCAAATACACTGTGGGATTTTTCTTTAGGCATAGAGACATCAATAATCAGTATATGAATATCAACAATGGTGTCTTGCTTCATGCTGAAATGCATCCATTGTGGCATGAAGCATATCACCATTATTGAGATTCATATGCTGATTCTTGATGTCTGTATGAAATCCCACAATGCTTTTTAAAAAAAATCAAAATTCAGAATCTCTGATCTGTTGCAAATAGGTATTGTGGTAGATTTTTCCCTAACATAAACCACGTCCTATAAGACGGCGCATCTACTCGTCGACTACAGCCGAGTCCCCAACCTATACTCATACTTACTTGCTTCCCTAAAGTGACCTGCAGCGCAGCAGACAGGCCTCAGTAGATGTCCTCCAAATGCTTTAATTACGGCTGGGAGATCTTTCCGAGCAGTTCTCAGGAAATCTCCCAAAAAGAAACAAGGCCAGTGGATCTCCATTGAGAATACCACCAGCAAATACAACAGTTTGGCAAAATTACATTAAACATTACATAATCATAGACAACCCCTCTTGTTACCAGGTTACCAAAAGGTTTCAATGTTAGACATCGGTCTAGTTTCATTTCCCATATTTGTTATTTTTACACTCACACAACCAAAGTCATGAGTTTTCACTAGTTTCGAACACTACATTTTGTTCAAATTTTAGGATGCCTAAAAGGGAAGTAAGGTAAGAATTAGTCATAATATTAGACCCAAAGGGGAAGTCAAGTAAAAGTTTATCATAAGGGTAGATCATCCTTTTAGAGTCAGAAACATGACTAGTTCATGTATCTATCTATTAAAGATCCACCATAATATTCATTGTAAATATAATCTATTAAATTGTAAAAAATAACCTTTTTTTGGTCAGGAATACGATTAGTGAATTATTCTCAGAGGTGTATAGTAACGAAGATGAATTTAATACTTTTACTTCTATATTTTTTTTAATGTTCTGCTAGTTACAATTGTAAAAATTTTACGAATCATTCGTTGCAAGTTGGCTTTCGTGTTGCTTAAATCACACGCCAGTTTTATTGGGTAATGGTATTGATTGACACACACATTGACAACTAATGCAGGGGTTGTCCTGCAATGACATTTTTTTGGCGGTCGCCAAATCAAATTTGTATCCCGCCAAAGCGCCTCATTTGATTGCTAGTTCAATATTTTGACTGCTTTCTTTAATAATTACAAGACACAATACTTGTACTTTTACTTTTAGTATTTAAGTAGTGAATTTTAAAATAAACTACTTGCAATACTTAAATACAAAAAAATTTGAATACTTTAGTACTTCTACTTGAGTGTGGTGCTTAAAGAGCACTTCAACTTCTACTCAAATAGAGCACTTGTACTTTTACTCTCAAGTCCGGGTTTCTAGTACTTTATACATCTCTGATTATTCTACTTTCTGATGCTGAAAAACGTATCAGCTGATCATCTTTGTTTCATGGCATCCTTTGCAACACATTTTGTGTTTTGGTAAACACCATAAACTCACAATCCAACTGCCCAACTAAAGGAAACACTGATCACCATAATGGTGACTTACAACAAACATCAACATCTAAACCTCTGTTAATTCTCAAAAAGAACCGTAGTTGTACGAGAAATCAAGTCAAAAGTATTTATTTATGAGAAAAAGTCAGTCGAGATTTAATGTCTTCTTTTATCTTCCATTGATTTCATTTAAGGCTATGGCTGGAAGTCAGTTGTAGTTGTTGTTTCTCTTTACTTCAGTGATTCTGCTTGTTACCAGCAGGCGTTCACTAATGCTCAATGTCGCTTAATTATTCACTTAATTATCTCATTAACTTCAACTCTGAATCAGAGTTACTTTCACTTTCACACTTAAGCACCATGTCAAGGTGACATAAGTTGTACATACCGAGGATTTCTTGTTGCGTGGATCTGCAAACTTCTCCAGGAAGGGCACCAGAGCAGATGGAGGATCATAGATTGGCTCAGGCTAGCAGAAAAATTACACAAAAATATGGAACAAAAAAAAAAAGCACATTATTAAAACACATTTGGCAGGAAAGGCTGACTGAACAGTCTGTTATTGATTTGTTTGAACCACTCACTGGACTATCATCGATGAAGATGAGCACCATGTGATTTACAGTGTCCTGCGGAAAAATATGTGATTTATAGATTGGATAAACAACTACAAGATTCACACACAGAAAAACAACTTATGTATACGTGTATATGTATAACAAATGCAGATATTAATGCATAAAATAAACAGGCAAAATGACATTTGTAACCAGTTACACTTACAGGATCAGCCACAAAGTCCATTATTGGCAGAAACACAGAACCTGTCATGACCTCTCGAATCAGCAGGGCCAAAGACCTGAGAGTGAATCACAGAGGAACATCAACTGACCCTCATCACACTTTCCACGCAGTAATCCACGCCTAGAAACCTTACTGGTAAAATCATTAGGATGGTTCTCAAATCACTATAAATGGTTGTATCTTTGTTATACATTGCTGTAGGGTCAGTACGATATCTTAAAGAAATGAATTATTTTATTGACCAAGGATGCGTTAAATTAATCATGTAGACTTTTACATGATTACAAAAAAACATGGTTCTAATAAATGCTGTCCTTTGATTAACTTTCTATTAGAAAAACAGTTATCACACAACAAAGCTGAATTTTCAGCATCATCACTCCAGTCTTTTTAACAGAAACATTTCTTGTTATTATCAATGTTGAAAACAGTTGTGCTGCTTCACAAAAGCAGCTTCAAAAAAATATGAAGCAGCAAATCTTTGGCAGCAAATCAGAGCATTAGAAGACTGGAGTAATGATGCCGAAAAACCAGCTTTGTTGTGTCGTTGTTCTAGTGCAACTTCACGTGATCAACAAGGTGCATGGAAAGAAGAAACTAAGTTATTTTTGGAGAATATCAGCAACAGTTGTGATGTCAGGCGGTCAGAACAAACAAAACAGGCCTTCATCAGGGCTAAAAGGTTACAGGTGTTCATAGGTTACAATAAATAATGGATTATTTCCTCCAGTTGAGACAGTTCAGATGATTGAAATAGGATTGGAATCACTTCAAAAACGACATAAGGCTACATAACATTAGAATGAGATATAATATATATAATTGTGTGCTTCGGACATGGCTTTTAATGGTGACACTTTTGTTTTTGTAATAAAAATTATATACGAATTTGAATTTAGATATATCGGCCAATGTATCGGTTATCAGCTTTCAAATATCAAGAATTATCGGTCATCGGGCAACATTTTTTATAGTGGTTGTTTGCGAGTTTTATTTTGTCCTTTTTTGTACTGAAAGGAACTAATGTTCACCCTATAACCTTTTAGCCCTGATGAAGGCCTGTGCACCGAAACGCGTTGGCAAAATTATAAGACAGCATTACTTTTTCAGCTCCATGTTTTGTTTGTTCTGACCGCCTGACGTCACAACTTTTGCTGGTATTCTCCAAAAATAACTTAGTTTCTTTATTACATTACATTTTTCAGAAATTTTAGCTTTGCCATCATTGAAATATGTTGAAATATAAAATATATTTGAACAGAAAAAGAGTTATTTAAAATTGTAATAATAGTTTTACAAAATGTCTTATTAAAGGGGTCATGAACTGGCTTTTTAAAAAAAAATTATATTGTTGTCTGAGGTCAACTTATGACGTTCGCTTGGTTTTTACATTCAAAAACATCAAAATGAATAAGTAATAGGCTATTTTCTAGCCTACCTAAAAAACGCTGGGTTTTTATGTGCGTCTCGCACTGAAGACTTGGAAGTAAACGCCCACTGCTGTGATTGGATAACAGTTTTACATATTATAATGAGTTTCACTCTGGACCCGGTTTGTCATCATGAGGTAGGCATCTATGTTATTTATCTATGTGTGTAATGCATGAATCGGTGGGCGGGGCTAAACCGGCCGTTGATCTTCTTCTCCGGGGGTGGTGTTTTAACCTCTTTGACGTCATACTTCCCCACTTTGAAAAACGAGTCGTTTTCTGAGCCTGGTGTCAATAAAAGCTTTTATTGGACTAACAAGGACGTTTTCAGTTCTAAACTTATAGGATATTCTTATAGTATGATGATGATGACCTCTTAGATGTCAAAAGCTCAAGGAAAATTTGATTTCTCAGTTCATCACCCCTTTAAATGCAGCCTTGATAAGCATAAGAGAAAAACTTCTTCCAAAAACATTTTAACCCGAAGGGTTTGAAGTATGTTGTGTTTGGCGTGAGGTGTACCTGCAGTCTGTGGCTCTCGGCGGCATGACGTAAGGAAACAGCAGTTCTGTGAGTTTCCTCAAGTACAGCAGCTCATCTTTGCGGCTCCGCAGGGCCACATGCAGATCGGCACCGTACTCAGCCAGAGCTGCTTGCTGGAGGCTCTCGGTATTCTTCACTGATCACACACAATTTAAACAAAGTAACATTATAAAAAATAACTAATTGAAATGATGGAAAACGTCATTTATACTCCTATGAGTTACGATCGAAATGCTCCATAGGCGACAATAGGATTGGAAGTTAAAAAGACCCGTCTCTTCCTTTCCATTTATTTGTTTAGTTTTAATTCTAGACCTAATCTCTCATATTTTATGATTTCATCACAGGACGCACCTTTCTGCTGTGCTTTTGCCATGATCTCAATGTGCTTCATAGCCGCTTTCATCATTTTGTCCATCACAAGTGAGGGCACATCCACCTGCAAGACCATTTTAGTCAG
The DNA here is from genome assembly GCF_016745375.1 of Pimephales promelas. The sequence continues at coordinate 41,904 of NW_024121342.1, read as the reverse complement.
AATGCCACTTTACAGGTGTACTGTATGTCAACTCTGATATCTGTGTCAATAGAGTCAATGTACCCTTTGTGCTCGGTGAGCCAGAACTGCAGCAAAGAAACGGATCGTTTGTCTCAGTTCATCCACACACGCTTCATCATCTGTAATATCTCTGATTGTAGATCATCAAAAAAGAGAGAAAAAATTAATTTCCCCAGCTAAAACGTTGTGATAAAAGCAGCTTTTGCATTAAAAGCAGCCATACCTGTACCATGGGTACACAAAGTTCTCGAGAACTAACTCCAAAACCTGAAGATCAGTCAAGCAAAGTATTTATTAGTCAGTTAGTATGAATTTGCTTATATAATATATAATTTTCCTAGTGACTGGGGTTGTAGCTTTACCTCTGAAATACTGGCATCCACTTTGGACGACACCTTTAAGTCCAGCCATGGCTGATAGTTCTCCAGCAGAAGGGTTGGCCTTTGGAAGAGAAACACAAATACTTTATATAGATACATTTACATCATTATTTAATCAAAAAGGTTTCACAAGCAGAATTGATGTTGCAGGGTGGGGCCGAGAGCCGTGGGAACAGAGCGAGGCTGGAGGCATGAACACCGGTCTTATACAGAAACAATATTTGTGACCTAAACATTTCGAACTAAACTGCCAGTGTGAAAACCCCCTTAATTAAAGGAGTAGTTCACTTTTGAAAAAACTTTTGCTGATAATTTACTCACCCCCATGTCATCCAAGATGTCCATGTCTTTCTTTCCTCAGTTGAAAATAAATTAAGGTTTTTGATGAAAACATTCCAGGATTTTTCTCCATATAATGGACTTCAATGGGAACCAGACAGTCCAAGGTCCAAAAGACAGTTAATAACAGTTTCAGATGCAGCTTCAAATGTCTTCAAAACGAAACCAGACGATGAATAAGGGTCTTATCGTGCGAAACGATCGGTTATTTCAAAGCTTATTCCAAAAATGTAACTTTTCTAAGGACAAATGCTAGCCTTGCCCTATTCTGTGAGGCGCGTTTGTAACGTCACGTAATACGTAATTACGTTCAAAAGGTCACAGGCGACGTAGCCGGAAGTACAGAATCAAAATCGTCCGACATCGTTGTTTTACCTTTTAATTCCTTTTTTTGTAAACGGCGTTTGAGTTAGTTTGCACGTTCAACCTATGCGTTCAACTTGTAAACACTGACCGGCTACGTCGCCCGTGACCTTTTGAACGTAATTACGTATTACGTGACAAACGCGTTGCGCATGATAAGACCCTTATTCATCGTCTGGTGTCATTTAAAGACATTTGAAGCTGCATCTGAAACTGTTATTAACTGTCTTTTGGACCTTGAACCATCCGGTTCCCATTGAAGTCCATTATATGGAGAAAAATCCTGGAATGTTTTCATCAAAAACCTTAATTTCTTTTCGACTGAGGAAAGAAAGACATGGACATCTTGGATGACACGGGGTGAGTAAATTATCAGCAAAAGTTTTTTATTTTACTGTTGAATTGTTTTTTTGGTTTTGTTTGTTTGTTTTGTTCGCGTTCAAAAGAAAAAAAGATTGTTGTTTGGAGGTGTGGCTCAGAGATAGTCCAACATATAGCCACTTTCCAGTCAAATGCATTATACAGATAGACAACAGAAGCCCAGATGTAGTTTTTCTCCTCGAGTCCGAGGCACTCCTCTGTTTGGTCTTGAGACCAGTGGGCGACACAGCTGTTATTTGTTCCCACTCATTCCCAACCTCGCCCTGCTTGCATATACATTAGGAGCAGCATTTTAATCAATGACACTGAAATATGGGAGAAGGGTTTAGATACTGTCAGGAGGGAAATAATGTAACAATGTGAACTAAAACCATAAAACTTTCATTTTTTTCATTTTAAACATAATGAGATCATACCTGTGGCGTGTGCACTGGTTTTTCCCACATACTGCACAGCTGTGGCCCAGAGGGAATAATTCCTGCTGTTCCTGTGGCTAAAGATACACAGATATAAAGTATTTTACTTATAAATACAGTACAGACATAAAAAGAGTCTCCAATGAAATCTCAGGTAGTATAATCTTATCCAAGTGCTTGCATTACTTTTTAACTAGTGGTCAATAGAGGTTTCTGATATAGAGAGCAGGCCATTCAATATAATGCAGACCAGTATGAATGAAATGAAAAATGAACACTTATTTTAGACAATATACGCTCCAAATTCACAGAAAAAAAAAGAGCAGAGGTAACACTTATCCAATTGGTCAATTGGCAAAAATATCGGTCCTCAATATATCCAATGTATAGTTCCGGTCCTCGAATCTGATTAGCTTCTGTCATATTGCCCATTTATCGCTATTTATTATATTTGTGATCTGTTGGTGGAGTTGGTCCATCTTAATAAGGAAAAAAAGGGTCTGAGCTGAGTCTGAGCTGACTGTAGCCAAAATTATGATACCAAAATTATAGATTTTACTGGTTGGTTATGGATAAGACCATGCAATCTGAGATCATAGCATGTGATGTGTAATGCTCACCAGAGATGTTTAAAATTATGGTTGGTTGATTGAGTGCAAAAAAACATAGGTAGGCTTTTATAGTTTGGTGGAAGTGTCGTAGACATGCCTGAAAATTCCCAATATAAGCGGCGTATTAAGAGGCTTAATGATGAACTGAAAGAGCTGCCAGAACAAAAAAAAGTTAAGTCCAAGGACGTTTATTTATGTAGTTTAATTTATTTATTTGTTGTGTTTGTGTCTAGATGGTGCGTTTTAGGATTTCTGCTGCCATTGCATGTACTTCACCGTCTCTATAATTTTTTTAATTTAAAGTAATTACTGTTCTTGCGAAGAGTGATTTACGAGGACACATGATGCACATAAACACAGAGGTTTGCATACAAACACATTCCTTTCTCTTGCCTTAAGACGCTGCAATATCCACACTGTTTGCTTCTGGTTTTGTTGAAGATGTTGCTCAAAAGTTTTTCAGTTTTTTAGGGAGTTAGGGAAGGGAGGGGACTTCACTCCCAGTGATATGTACTCCCAGTTGTTTTTGTGAAGAGCTGGAGGCGGGTGAGTAGTCTCTCGGCTTTAATGATGTTGCAAGCACAAATCTTGCATGTGTGCCGTGAAAAGACGCAGACTCTGAGGGACAGCGTTTGTGAGCTCAATTACTGTGTGAAATGCTCCCCCAGTTTCCTCTCAGTGTCCAGCTGCCACAGTTGCATAAACATAGCCAATGTGTCTGTGCCTCAAGTACTAGTATGACAAACTCATGATTAGTCAAGAGGAAATGAGTGTTACTTCTTGGTTCCAAATTAAACCAATCTACGTTTTTACATACTTGACCAGTTGAACAATGCGATGGCAAACTTGTAAGACTAGACCATGCATGTGCAGTCTAAGCCAAACTCATATACAAACTTTGACTCTGACCAGGAAGAGGAAAAGGATGCCTCTGCCTTCCTGCCTGAGATAATATGGAGCCTGATGAACCCGACAGCGCCCCCTCGTGGTCAGTAGCAGCACTAAAAAGTGTGAGGATGGAGAGGAAGCTAAGATTTATTACAACTAATTACCAGACCTAAACTCACACAAAGAGTAGATGCAAAATCCCTTTAAGACCGACTGACATGTTATTATCATTTTTATTTTTTATTATCTTTTAAATTATCTTTTTTTTTTTATCAGGCTCCCATGTTTAGGTTCAGTAATTCCACTTTAATGGCACTGAAAAGTTTATTAGTCAGTTATTGAAATGCCTGATTTAAAAAAAATAATAATAATTAATTATTATTGCAAAAATGTAACCATCTTAAACTTAGTCCATTTGTGCTTCTTTTTTTTTTTTTGCAAAAACTTCCAAGTCGACCTCTTTGGACAACAAAACATACTGTATTAAAAAGTTGTAGATTCACTATAGACAAATGAACATCCAGAATTCAAAATGAAAGCATGAAGAAACTCTGATGTGTGTGATTTCCATGTCCGTTTCTGTCAGTTTTAATCTGCGTTCACACCAGACGCGAATTGCGCGTCAAATTCGCGGCTGACGCGTCTAGTTTGACGCTTGACCACTTTGTGTTAATTCGCGTGTCAAGAGTGAAACTGACGCGCGTAAAACAAAAGTTTGAAGCGAAATTTTACGTGCGTGACGCGCGTCAGAAACAAAAGTTTGAAGCGAAATTTACGTGCGTGACGCGCGTCAGAATCGAAATCCAGTGGCGGCCATTGTTTTTATGTCGACCGAGCATTCATAAGAGAGTTACCGCTCTGTATTTACTCTGGAGAGCAGAACAGCGGCGTGGGGATCAATCGTCGCCGTATATCCAGCCCGATCTCATGAAAGTTTCGTATCTATGGCACGAATGTCATTTCTCGTGGCATTTTATACGCCAAAAGCAGTTTTTGCGTGTACATGGCACGCGATTTTCGCGTACATATGATACGCACTTTTTTGCGTAAATA
>NW_024121342.1:0-36952 GCF_016745375.1 Pimephales promelas | reverse complement strand
TATATGCCCACCTGAGCCGAGCACCCCCTTTAACATCAACGAACCCACCCTAAAAGAAGTCAAAGAGGTTATCAAAGCGGCCAGAACATCGTCAGCACCGGGCCCAAGTGGAGTTCCATACAAGGTCTTCAAACATTGCCCCAGGCTTCTGGAACGTCTTTGGAAGATTCTAAGACCATCTGGAGAGAGGGAAAGTACCTCAGCAGTGGAGATATGCAGAAGGCGTGTGGATTCCCAAAGAGGAGAATGCAAGTAACATCGAGCAGTTTAGGACAATCTCCCTCCTCAGTGTTGAATGCAAAACCTTCTTCAAGATTGTTTCCAATCGTCTGATGGGATTTCTCCTTAAGAACACCTACATAGACACCTCGGTGCAGAAAGGAGGAATCCCAGGGGTCCCAGGTGTATTGAACACACAGGGGTGGTGACTCAGCTGATCAGGGAGGCACGAGAAGGCAAAGGGGACTTGGCAGTGCTTTGGCTGGACCTTGCCAATGCTTACGGTTCGATACCACAATAGATTGGTGGAATTGGCCCTGAGCAGATACCACGTCCCAGAGAAGATTCAAAATCTCATCCTGGACTACTACAACAACTTCAGTCTTAGGGTGTCCTCTGGGACTTTAATATCGGAGTGGCAGCGTCTGGAGAAGGGCATCATTACAGGCTGCACAATCTCTGTGTCTCTGTTCGCACTGGCCATGAATATGCTCGTGAAGTCTGCAGAAGTGGAATGTAGAGGTCCACTGTCCAGAACTGGCACCCGACAACCCCCGATTAGAGCATTTATGGATGATCTCACGGTCACCACAACCACTGTGCCCGGATGCAGGTGGCTTCTGCGAGGCCTCGAACAGCTCATCACGTTGGCAAGGATGAGCTTCAAGCCCGCGAAATCCAGGTCCTTGGTTTTGAGGAAAGGGAAAAGTTGCTGATCAGTTCCGCTTCATGTTGGGGGACACCAGAATTCCATCAGTGTCAGAAAAGCCAGTGAAAGAGCCTGGGCAAGCTCTTCACCCACAACCTAAAGGACACCGCTGCACGGAAGGGAACCAGCGAATGACTTCGACACATGGCTCTTGGTAGTGGACAAGTCAGGGCTTCCTGGTAGGTTTAAGGCCTGGATCTACCAACATGGCATCCTCCCTCGTCTCCTCTGGCCACTGCTGATATATGAAGTCCCAATTACCACCGTGGAGGGCTTTGAGCGGAAGGTCAGCCGATTTCTGCGCAGGTGGTTGGGCCTGCCACGGAGCCTAAGCAGCATTGCATTATTTGGCCATAACACCAAGCTACAGCTTCCCTTGAGTAGTCTGGCAGAGGAGTTCAAGGTCACCCGAGCCAGAGAAGTCCTGCTCTACCGAGACTCAGTTGACACCAAGGTCTCTTCAGCAGGGTAGAGAGTCAGAACAGGAAGGAAGTGGCGCGCCCAGGATGCAGTGGAACGGGCGGAGGCAAGGCTGCGGCATAGCACCCTGGTGGGTACGGTGGCAACTGGGCGGGCCGGGTTTTGGTAGTAATCCCAAGCCATGCTACAGCAAAGCCAGAGGAAAGGAGAAGCGGAAGCTTATCCAGGAGGAGGTACGAGCCCGAGGTGGAGGAAGCTCGCTTCAGCAGAGTGGTGGGCATGTTAAGCAGGGGGCCTGGACAAAGTGGGAGCAAACAGCTGGCCGTAAGATCACTTGGCAGAACTTTGGAAGGCGGAACCACACCATTTCAAGTTCTTGGTCCAGTCAGTGTATGATGTCCTTCCTAGCCCTGCCAATCTGTTCACCTGGGGCCTGGTGGACTCACCTGCTTGCCAACTCTGCCAGAAAAGGGGATCATTAGAGCATATCCTCAGCTGCTGCCCGAAAGCCTTGGGAGATGGGCGTTACCGTTGGCGCCATGACCAGATCCTGAGGGCAGTAGCAGACGCCATCTGCATTGGCATTAACATCAGCAAGCAGCACCATCCAACCAAGTCTGCAATTGCCTTTGTTCGAGCAGGAGAGAAGCCGCAGCCCCCTAGAAAGACCCAAGGGGGCGTGCTGGCAACAGCAAGAGACTGGCACCTCCTGGTGGACCTGGGGACGCAATTGAGGTTCCCAGACACAATTGCAGTCACAACACTACGACCGGATATGGTCTTGATGTCCGCAGCAAGCAAGCAGGTGGTGTTACTTGAACTAACGGTCCCCTGGGAAGAGAGAATGGAGGAAGCCCAGGAAAGAAAGAGGGCCAAGTACGCTGATCTGGTAGCGGAGTGTCGGAGGAATGGGTGGAAAGCCCGCTGTGAGCCGGTTGAAGTGGGCTGTAGGGGCTTCGCTGGCCAGTCTCTACACCGGGTCCTGGGACTCTTAGGGATTTGTGGACTGCACAGGCAAAGAGCCATCAAGAACATTCTGGAAGCCGCTGAAAAGGCAGCACGATGGCTCTGGTTAAGGAGGGGGGACGCGTGGCATAGAGCGCTACCTGGACACAAGTCGGGGCTTGATCACCCCCGGCTGGGTCGCCCGGGTGAGGGTGTCTGATGTAAGACCCGAAACACCCTATGACCCCGGGAGCATTACTGACGATGTGTCCAGGTTGCACCACAAGGTGTATTCAAATACTGTTATGAAAAACATTTGTTCAGAATATTTTCAATTAATGTAACATTCCATAACCTTCAGACACAGTAAAAATAAAAATAAAAATGTGTTAAAATCATCATGGTATTTACTATATTCATATTGCCACAAAAGCAGTATTGAATATATTGTAAATATCTGATATATTGCCCCTCCTATCAAACAGTCTACATGTTCTTCATGACACTGAGATGCGTTTTATGGCTTTCAGGCAGCTTTATAAGGCATGCAGTGAGAGCACTGGACAACAGCCACTTGAACCTCCAGAAATACACTTACCTTAAATCATCCAAACTCAAATTCCTGGAATAACAGGCAAAAGGGGTTACCATCTACCCCACATGTCTCCCACTGCTACACATACTGTACACATGACTATATGAAGTGAATAATACTCACTCTTTGATAATGAAGCATGTTCATGATATATGAGCTTTCTCTCTCATACAGAATACACAGCAAAGAAAGGTGTCGTATAACCGTGTGTGAATAGAAATGAAAATGCCTGTTTTTTGACCATCCAATATGACTATACAACATTTAAATTACTATGTGTTTTATTAAAACAAAAACTAAATAGTAATTATGCTATTGAACTGTAAAATAAAAATAGTTAATAATACTAATTTTATTCAGAATAACAGCAAAATTACAATAGAAATGTCTTAACTTCTGTGCTTTCAAATCAGTTGTCTCAATATATCGCAATACAAAAATGCATCATGGATAGTGATCTGTATTGTGTATAGTTAAACTGGATGTGAGAAAATAAATAATGTTTACAGAGTTTTAGTGTCACTACTACATCAAACTACTATATAATATTGAAAATAATGTATAATAATGCAATGGGTGAATATTTGTGGGTCCTGATAATGCCAAATGCCTTTTGTTACCATTAAAAAGTGTCCTACATTATTTTAAATATATGAAGAGTTCAGATGCAAAAGCCTCTAAATGCCATTTGAAATTTTCTTCTTTAATGATGATTTTTATCAAACTTGTATATTTAAGTTCAGTAATTTCACTTAAATAACAATTATTAGGTAATTATCATTGCCATTTAAGTGAAATCACTAAACTTAAATATACAAGCTTGATAAAAATGATCATTCTAGAAGAAAATTTCAAAATGGCACTTAGAGGCTTTTGCATCTGAACTCTTCATATGTAGTCAGTAACAGAGTGCAAGCATATTCCTCTAAAATAAATCTGTATATTAATTTTTCAATTGTCCTATTCATTTCCTGAATGTACTACCAAATTTTACATTTTAAATCAACAGTAAATTTTTTGTAAACCTTTTTACCATATGTCCTGAAGTATCATGATAATATCATGTCATAATATATATATATATATATATGAAGAGTTCAGATGCAAAAGCCTCTAAATGCCATTTGAAATTTTCTTCTTTAATGATGATTTTTATCAAACTTGTATATTTAAGTTCAGTAAGTTTACTTAAATAACAATTATTAGGTAATTATCATTGCCGTTTAAGTGAAATCAATGAACTTAAATATACAAGCTTGATAAAAATGATCATTCTAGAAGAAAATTTCAAATGGCACTTAGAGGCTTTTGCATCTGAACTCTTCATATATATATATTATAATGTATCGAATCGTTACACCACTTGTCGTCAGTCATTTCATAATCAAACTATATATGAACAGAACTATTTTTATCAATCCCAAATGTATTCTGCTGTTTGGGTGTAGCAACACACACACACACACACACACAAACTCACCTGTTTAGCTTTGAATTTCGAGCAGGAGACTCAGCACCCCAGAGCAGATGTCGAAAATACTGAGGATGAACAGAGACAGGCACATGATGGAGAGTTTAAACACCACATCTTCAGCAGCTCTGAGAAAGCTTACCTCATCACTGTGGCAAAACATGGGGGTGAAGACCTTCTCCAGCAGAGACAGCACATGCTCATAGGCCTCGAACAGACACCGCATCGTTTGGAGCTTCACCACGCCGGTGTACGGCCCCTGAGCGACTGAGAGACGGAGAGAACAATGAGACACAGAGACACACAACACAGCTGCGGCACACAGAAAGCCGTGATGACACTGACTGTTGTGGATCTCATCTATGATGAAGGGGTCAAAGCTGATCTTGTCGATGCTCTCCTCCAGACAGTACGTCTCATAGATCTTCTGCACCTCCTCATGCAAACGCTGCATCTCTGCGTCACTCAGGTCAGGACACAGGATCCGGTCATTAAACTCCTCTACACACACAAAAGCACACATTGACATTCATTAACATTTTTAACATTGATTAAACACTGTGCACGTAAACATTACGCATTATGAACTTTCCAACAACTGCTGTTCATCGTCTCGTGCTGTTCTTCTCAAGGTCTAGGGTGTATTTGGGGTCCTTAAGATGTTTTGAGATGCCCCAACATTTGGGGGGGTTTTCAGTTGCTTATAAACATATTAATGGCACAGGTGAAATTACACTCTATTTAGTACAAACAGGGCTACCATAATATGTGAGCAACATGTTTGTAAATGTTTGTATTTTTGAGAGAATATTGTTTGTGCGTGGTTATTGAAATAAACAAAAATGAAAGTTTCTGAAATAAAGTCACAAAACACATATGAAATATGCTTCCACAAGACTTTTGACTAATTGATGTTGTTGCCTAGGGTTTTTTTTCACAATGATCTGAAAATCATCCTCCTAATCGTTCACATAAAACTGTGAATAGGGTTATATTGTGAAAAACATTTTTTGTTTGCCAAGGCAATATGCGAATGGGAGTGAACAGGCCAGCCCTCATCATGTATAATTAGGTGATTCTCACCTGAGAGAGACAGACACGCCTAATAATGAGCCTTTCATTCAGGTGAGTCAGACAAGAAAAAATTGAAAGGACAACATACATACATACATATATGTATAAAGAAGATATTTTGAATAATGTGGGTAAAAGGGATAAAATACTATGGAAGTCAATGTCTGGTTAGCCACATTCTTATTAATATTTTCTTTTGTGTTCAGCATAAGAAAGAAATTCATACAGGTTTAACTAGTCCTTGAAAAGTTATACATTTTCCGATGCAATTAATAAAAATCCTGCCAAACCAACAGCACTGATCTTATGATATCTATAATAATTATGACTGTCAAAGAATTAAGCACTTTTGTGGTCAAAAACTAATTAAAAAGTGCACAAATCTGAATTAAAGCAGAATATGTAGTGGGTAACGTTCACTAGGACATTCCAGGGCACAGTGCAAGAAAGGTTTGCAACTTTTTCAATAGATCTCGCTGGACTAACATAAAGAAATGTCCAGCGGATAACGCTGCGAGGACAACTGCCAGACACCTCTAGAGGGCAAGAAGATGCATAGTACCAAACTAGCAGCATCGAAAACCGACTGCAGTGTCGCCTCGCATCACTTTTAGCCGGGACAAAAACCAGACCTGAAACGGACCCCATAAAACTAGACCTGGTTCTGACCGAACAGCATTTTTATAACCCAACCAGACCTGAATATAAAAGGCAGTGACATTTACACAGCAAAATCCCCAGTGTTAAATTAACACTGAGAGTGTGAATTATATAAACTCTGAGCAGAGTGTTAAATGAACACTAAAGCAGTATTAAAGTTAATGAGATAATTAAGTGAATAATTGAGTGATGATTAAGCATTAATGAAGACACCTGATGTTAACAAGCAGAATCACTGAAGGAGAAAAACTGAATTTTAAGTCACCATTATGGAGATCAGTGTTTGCTTTAGCTGGTCTCTTGACCCTTAAATCATTAACTTTAGATTTTGTTTGGCTGCAGTACATGAATTACAACAGCCAGATAAACAAATAGAAAATGTGATCTGATGGTGATGGTTGTGTTTTAACATAATCATTAATTCATCATTTGACCTGAATCACTGAATTCATATAAATTCTAATTTCTGAGTAAGGTTTACTTTATTAAGTATAGCAGCAGTGACATTGTGCAGCATAATACTGTCAACGTCTACATATTATTCAAAATAATTTCTTAAAAGCTTTTCTTATACAATTTTTTACTTCTCTACAATGTTAAGACACACAGACATCAATAATTAGCCTGTGAATCTCAACAATGGTAACAGTTATAAAGCATGTTTCATTGCATTCTTGGTGCCACCAATCAAAACTCATTCATGGCTCCCATCATGCATTTCTGCATGAATAAATAATGAACTTATGTTCAGAGGTGATCTGTTTGTCACCATTGCTGAGATTAGTGTGTTAATTATTGATGTCTGTGTGTGCCTATATAAAATATTTTTGGGATATTTAAAAAAAAAAAATTTGTATCGTTTTTCATTGAAAAGTTAAAAATTTTATGTCCTAAAATGACCATGCTGCTAAAATCCTTAAGGTAAATTTAACTCAGAATTTATGCTCTTGATGAGTTCAGCGATTCAGGTCAATTAATGATTGTGTTGAAACACAACCAACACCATCAGATCACCTTTTTTCATTAGGCTGTTACAAGTCATAGAGTAGCCAAACAAAATCTAAAGTTAATGATTTAAGGGTCAAGAGACCAGCTAAAGCAAACACTGATCTCCATAATGGTGACTTAAAATTTCTGTTTTTCTCCTTCAGTGATTCTGCTTGTTAACATCAGGTGTCTTCAATGATGCTTAATCATCACTCAATTATTCACTTAATTATCTCATTAACTTTAACACTGCTTCAGTGTTCATTTAACACTCTGCTCAAGAGTTTATATAATTCTCACTTCTCTGTGTTAATTTAACACTGGGGATTTTGCCGTGTACACAGCCCTGTAGTAAGTGGTGACTCTTTCTTACCCAAAAATAAGAGACAAATAAGAAAGGGAGTAGATTCATAAGAGTAGATTCAAAAGTAGGCCCAGAAATGTATTCTCTGATCTTTTTCATGTTAGCAGATATTGTGAATTTGCCATCTACATCTATGAATACTGAAAATTATTGTGCTGAAGTGGATTAATCTATAATCAATTTAGTTAAATTAACACCATCTAATGGGTTAATCATTATTGTTATCTTAATGAATAATGTAGTGGCACATCTTTTGGTAACAGAAACCAAATAGTGATGGCACAGTCATGAGTTGTGTTGATGTTGAGTACATGTCCTCACCCACAGTCAGGCAGAACTGCAGGACGTGTACCGCTCCTTCTTCCTTCAGGAAACTCATGAAGCGGAACAACAAATCCTGTTGCTCTCTGATCTCCTTCAAATCCAACTTCAACACCTGGCGGGATAACAAATAAAAGAAATAACCTGTCAAGTTTTTAGAAAATTACTAAACTTAAGAACTCAAAAAACACTGAAATGATATTGGAAGTACAGTGTGGAATTAATCAATTTTATCACTACACAGCAAAATCCCCAGAGTTAAGAGTTAAAGCTGCAGTCCGTAGTTTGTTTGTTTTTTGGAGTCAAAAATTATCCAAAATATGTATTTGACAAAGTACATAACCAGCCAGTGTTTAACACTCTCTGCTTGCCTTAGCTCGATTCAAAGCGGAAAGCTTGTAATAATGTTTTTAATTCCAGTGGGACTGGAGGATTTCCGGGAAATTCGTCTTTGCGTCATTATGTAACATCTGTACACACACATCTGTACACATAAAGAAGAGTTTCAGCTAGTAGACTGTATTGTGTGTACAGGATGCTGGAGGTGAAGATTTATAACCTTTTCTTCGTGCTGTGCCGTGTCGAGGGTGTTGAAGTAAAACTCACGTAAAATTGATAATTCAGCGAAAGACTGCAATTGCAGATTTCGAACAGAGATGGCGACAAAGAGGAAAAACGCCGTACTGCAGCTTTAAATTAACTCTGCTCAGAGTTCATATGGTCCCAGTCTAAAAAATGTCAACTCAGTTAAAGTGAATGAGATAATTAAGTGATTAATGAAGAGACATTGCGCATTAATGATGAACACCTGTTGTTAACAAGCAGAATTACTGAACGAAAGAGAAACAAAAGAACTGCAACTGACTTCCAGGCACAGCCTTAGATGAAATCAAATAAATATAAAAGAAGACATTTGTGTTGCGATCTGGGAAAACCCGTCGGATGTCGCGCTGGTACGTTTTCAGTAAAGTCTAAATATAGATTGAATGTCAGTTTTTTGTCAAAATTTGTTTTTTATTCAATTATTATTCTATAACATCTTGTTTATCATCACTGAATATAACTTGGGAAAATTCACTAGTTTATTGCAGAAAAATAGCGATTTATAATGTCCAGTTGAAAAGACTGTGTTTCTCTGATGGTCTTCGGGGTCTGTTAGACCCCAAATGAATTTTGCTTGAATTAAAAAAAATGTTCTCTTTTTCCAAATGGTATGAAACTTGCTACGGCTCTCAACACTGTCAAGATCTACAAAAAAAAATTAAAATGGAATTCTATCTGTTTTTATGTAGGCGTGACAAAAATAGTCACACTCGTGGTTTTCGGGGTCCATTGGACCCCAAAAAATACCATTTAATTTTGTAACAGAACAATAGTTTTTTTTTTGTATACAAATATTATTTTACTGTTTATTAATGTTTTTACTCAACATTTGTGCAGATTTTGGAGGATTTATGATATCTTTTAAATATCTATAAATTAATAAATAAATATTTATTTATCATTGGACTCAAAATAGACACAATTCATCATCAAAATCAGAAATAACGCAGAACACAGACAGAAATGACAGAAATTAAGTGCCACACTTCCAACAATGCAAAAAACATCCACAATCCAAAATTATCATGCTCACACACATGCACACACACACACAAACACACACACATATAGAGGAATGCAATATACAGGAATACATACAGACTATAAAAACTATTCGCTTATCATTTGTAAAATAAAATACTCTAAAATGCAGAACCACCGCAAAAATAAATTGGTAACACTAAGACACATTGAAAATGTGCACACACACACACAGGAATACATTTGTAAGGCTATAAAAAAAATAAAAGAGATGAGACCATATGTTCTATTGTTCCAAACTATTGTTCCTAGTTATTCTATTTTCTACCCAATTTACTTTTTTTTTTTTTTTTTTTATATTTTTTTTTACTGCTTTATTTGCGAATTTGTTATTGCTGTTCAGTTGAAATAAATGATCAAATCTTAAGACTCCAACATTTCTCTTTGTAACATGTTGTTCAGGTTTGATTCTAATCATAATGTAACATTATTGAAAAACTGTTGTTTTTTCAGTACAAAAACAAAGGCTAAACTTTGACAAAAAGTATTTTATTTTTGTTATAAGTGTGATTTTACAATATTTAGATATGAATCCAACTGAATCCAACTTTAGAAACTATATCTTTCAGTAATTCAAATAGTTATAGGCCTAGTGAAGCTCTATAGCCATCTAGTGGAGCTCTATAGCCATCTAGTGGATAAAGTGACTTATTACAAATTTTAACCTGTTTTTTCCAAAAATTAGGCAAAAAATCTTACATTCAACCTTGTAAAATTATCCATGGTATCCCCAGGAATGAAAGTTAGAAATCTGGGTCTTTTATAAAGTTTATTTAACATAAAATGCTGTTTTTTGTAAAAATCCTATTTAAATAAATATTTATTTATTTATTTATAGAAATAAATAAAAAAATCATAAATCCTCCAAAAACTACACAAATGTTGAGTAAAAACATTAATAAACAGAGTAAAATTATATTTGTTAAAAAAAAAAAACTATTCTGTTACAAAATTAAATATTATTGTCTGGGGTCCAATAGACCCCGAAGACTGGAATTGTTACTTTTTTTGAAGACCATCAGAGGGTTAAGAACACGCACGCAGGCGGAGCGGAGGGGGAAACACAAATCTCCCGTTAAGCTCTCCTTCTCTTAACACTACAAAGACAGTTCACCTATCAAAATAAACCACATAACAGAATAAAGTCCAGTCCTGGGTGAACTACAACAGCACGCAAGTTTTTATTTATTTATTTTTATCCAGCGTTATCGTGTGGTGTCATGCGGAGCACAAGAGAACAACACAGTTTGAAGCTGCTCGTTTATAAGACCTTGCTCGCCTCTCAATCGTCAATTTCAAAATGGTTTTCACAGGTTGATTTTTTGAGTTCGTAAGCTTTCGAATGATACCTAATCTATGATGATTACTAAAATATGTGATATGAAAAAAAGGCAATAAAAAAGGGAGCGCCAGTCGTCCCACTAGCAGGACGTGACCGTTAATTGAACCTGTTTTTCTCAAAATTCTGTTTCTGAAAATCACAGCGATCAGCCGACTTCAGATAACTATAAATTTTGTTACAGACAAACGATAAAATAAATAAAAACAGATTTGGAAAGGGCTTGAACCCAGCTTTAATATGGTCTCAAATCGTGTAATATGCCAAATTTCACCATGTGGTGGGTTTTCCCAGATCGCATCACATTTAATCTCTGAAGATCTCAGCAGAAGGATTAAACAACTCCATAAAGAGCATTACCACATACGTTGTTTTTCCATAAAGAGCATTACTACATAAGTTGCTTTTAATAGAGGTTTCGATGTTTTATTAGAAATGTTTGGTCACCACTATTGTGATCAGTGTTTTTTTTTAGTTTGGCAGTTTCACTTTTGACTTTTACTGTGAGTTTATGATCTTTGTAACAGTGTTAACCAAAACACATCATTTGTTGCAAAGGACAAGGATATGATTTTACTCGTCCCTATATATAAAACTGTGCTGAAACGGGAAAAGGCACAGGTTATTAAGACGAAAGACTGGTCTGCAGAGGCTACGTCACGTTTAAAAGGGTGTCTGGATTGTACAAATTGGACTGTTTTTATGGACTCTGGGTCGGACATTGATCGAGTAACAGATGAAATTTGTAGTTACGTGACGTTTCGTGAGGACATGTTAATACCTGTGAAATCATTTAAGAAATTCCCAAACAGTAAACCGTGGGTTACAAAATCAATTAAGATTCTTCTGTCAAAAAGAAATAGGGCTTTTAAAGAGGGAAATATCGTTGAGCATCATAGGCTAAAAAGAGAAATTAAGGGTGAAATAAAGAGGGCTAAAACAGTATATACTGTAAGGAACATCTTGAGTTCAAATTGAAAGAGGGGAATTTAGGTTCAGTCTGGGAGGGGATGCATTTAATCACAGGTCAGGATAAGAGGAAAATAAATAATCCAATTAGTTTAAACGGATTCAGATCAGATGCAGCTTTATCACAGGAATTTAATACATTTTATATGAGATTTGAGGCGTATGATTTCAAATCTAAAAAAAAGTGTTGGATAAATAGAGAGTTTGGTTGTGTCCCTTTTGACGTAGGGGATGTGATAACAGTGTTTAAACAATGTAAAATTAGGAAGGCTCCGGGGCCTGATAATATAGGAGGATGTTTACTTAAGAAATGTGCTGAGCAGCTAGGACCTATATTTTATAACATTTTTGTCTGGGCCCTACAAATACAAAAAGTACCTGCACGGTGGAAGCAGTCTACTGTTATTCCATTGAAAAAAAAAGCAAAATGCACAGATGGTAGATGATTTTAGACCTGTGGCGCTTACATCCTTAGTGATGAAATGCCTAGAAAAACTAGTTAAGAGAGAAATTATGAAAAAGACTGAGTTTTTTAGACCCTCTTCAATTCGCCTACAGAAATAAACGAGGTGTAGAAGATGCTGTTGCAACTCTCTTACATTTAGTATTTCAACGTTTAGAGAAGCCGAAAACTTTTGTCAAATTACTTTTTATTGATTTTTTCATCTGCTTTTAACAATATTCAGCCACATATTTTAGTTGATAAACTTATCAAGGAATTTGGGTTGGATTTCTATTTGGTAGGATGGATTTTAGATTTCCTTGTACAGAGAAGACAGAGAGTCAAAGTAAACGACTGTTATTCTGAATGGTTGGTGTCATCCACTGGGTCACCTCAAGGATGCGTCCTCTCTCCTTTATTATTTATTCTGTACACCAATGACTGTAGGAGTGGTTTTAGTAATAGGCACATCTTAAAATTTGCTGATGACTCTGTAATTGTTAGCTTATTGAGTGAGGAGGATCAAATTCATTGGCCCTGTGGTTGATGACTTCGTTGCTTGGTGTCAAAATGTCTCGAAGACTAAAGAGATGAGTATTGATTTTAGAGTGAGAGGGAAATTGATTGATGATAAGCAAATAAGTATAAATGGAGAGGGTATTCAGAGTGTTGAACAGTACAAGTACTTGGGTACTGTGTTAGATCGTAATCTGAATTTTTCCGCAAATACTGATGCCTTGTGTAAGAAGGCACAGCAAAGGTTGCATTGTTTGCGAAAATTAAGGTCTTTTAATGTGGATAAAACATTGATGTGTATGTTTTATAGATCATATATTGAGTCGTGTATATCCTATTCATTGTTGTGCTGGTTCAATTCTCTGAGTGTGAAAAATAAAAATTGAATTGAGAGGATAGTAAATCAAGGAAATAAAATAACGGGGAGGAAGCAAATGACCATGGCTCAGTTATATCTAGGGTTGGGTATCGAGAATCGAGTATCGATTGGAACCGAGACTAACTTTTCGTTTTTCCCGGAATCGTTCAAAAGTAAAAATTTCGATTCCTAGTTTCAATATTCACAGTCCGCCGAGCGGAAGAAGAAACCGCTGAACAACACCAACGAAGAAGCGTCTACCGGAAGTGTTGGCATAACCACGCGAGTCGAACATGAGTAGCTTACGTCGACGATCCAAAGTGTGGCTTCACTTTTCTAAAAATAACGAAATCTCGGCAAAATGCAAAATTTGTGACAAAAGGAGTATTTTTACAGAAGGAGTATTTCCTTCAGAAAGGATTATTTCCTTCAGAAATACCGTTGGTTAACAAGGTTAGCTAAACTTTTTTGACCCTGCCTCTTAAAAGAATCGGAATCGAGAATCGTTAGGAACCGGAATCGAAACAAGGAATCGGAATCAGAATTGTTCAAATTCAAACGATACCCAACCCTAGTTATATCAGAGACAGGCTTTGGGTAAAGCACAGAACATTCTGTCTGAAGTTTCTCACCCCCTCTACTATGAGTTCGAACTTCTTCCGTCTGGTAGTCGGTATAGAATGCCGCTTAGTAAAACGAATCGTTTTAAAAATTCATTTGTTCCATCAGCTGTAAAGTTTTTAAATTCTTTGTAAATGTATTTATTTGTGAATGTGTATGACAGTGTTTTTTATGTGTATGCCTTCGGGAAATGAATAAAGATGAACTGAACTGAACTGAAGGACACCATGAACAAAGATGGTGATATGGTTTTCAACATCACTGGATAGTTTTCACTCGTCTTATCCCTGAGAGAGAGAGATAAGGCCTATATTCACCATGAATACATATTTGCAATAGATCAAACATTCTGCATTTTGATTTTCAAATACACTGTGGGATTTTTCTTTAGGCATAGAGACATCAATAATCAGTATATGAATATCAACAATGGTGTCTTGCTTCATGCTGAAATGCATCCATTGTGGCATGAAGCATATCACCATTATTGAGATTCATATGCTGATTCTTGATGTCTGTGTGAAATCCCACAATGCTTTTTAAAAATTAAAATTCAGAATCTCTGATCTGTTGCAAATATGTATTGTGGTAGATTTTTCCCTAACATTAACCACGTCCTATAAGACGGCGCATCTACAGCTGAGTCGCCTACCTATACTCATACTTACTTGCTTCCCTAAAGTGACCTGCAGCGCAGAAGACAGACCTCAGCAGATGTCCTCCAAATGCTTTAATTACGGCTGGGAGATCTTTCCGAGCAGTTCTCAGGAAATCTCCCAAAAAGAAACAAGGCCAGTGGATCTCCATTGAGAATACCACCAGTAAATACAACAGTTTGGCAAAATTACATTAAACATTACATAATCATAGACAACCCCTCTTGTTACCAGGTTACCAAAAGGTTTCAAGGTTAGACATCGGTCTAGTTTCATTTCCCATATTTGTTATTTTTACACTCACACAACCAAAGTCATGAGTTTTCACTAGTTTCGAACACTACTTTTTCCTCAAATTTTAGGATGCCTAAAAGGGAAGTGAGGTAAGAATTAGTCATAATATTAGACCCAAAGGGGAAGTCAAGTAAAAGTTTATCATAAGGGTAGATCATCCTTTTAGAGTCAGAAACATGACTAGTTCATGTATCTATTAAAGATCCACCATAATATTCATTGTAAATATAATCTATTAAATTGTAAAAAATAACCTTTTTTTGGTCAAGAATACGATTAGTGAATTATTCTCAGAGATGTATAGTAACGAAGTAGTACTTTTACTTTAGCAGATATTTTCGATGAATTTAATACTTTTACTTCGATATTTTTTTTTAATGTTCTGCTAGTTACTCGTTACAATTATAAAAAAAAAAATACGAATCATTCGTTGCAAGTTGGTTTTCGTGTTGCTTAAATCACATGACAGTTTTATTGGGTAATGGTATTGATTGACACACACATTGACAACTAATGCAGGGGTCGTCCTGCAATGACATTTTTTTGGCGGCCACCAAAGCAAATTTGTATCCCGCCAAAGCGCCTTATTTGATTGCTAGTTCAAACTTTTGACTGCTTTCTTTAATAATTACAAGACACAATACTTGTACTTTTACTTTTAGTACTTAAGTAGTGAATTTTAAAATAAACTACTTGCAATACTTAAGTACAAAAAATGTTGAATACTTTAGTACTTCTACTTGAGTGTGGTGCTTAAAGAGCACTTCAACTTCTACTCAAATAGAGCACTTGTACTTTTACTCAAGTCCGGGTTTCTAGTACTTTATACATCTCTGATTATTCTACTTTCTGATGCTGAAAAACGTATCAGCTGATCATCTTTGTTTCATGGCATCCTTTGCAACACATTTTGTATTTTGGTAAACACCGTAACACAGAGCACAAACTCACAATCCAACTGCCCAACTAAAGGAAACACTGATCACCATAATGGTGACTTACAACAAACATCAACATCTAAACCTCTGTTAATTCTCAAAAAGAACCGTAGTTGTACGAGAAATAAAGTCAAAAGTATTTAATAATGAGAAAAAGTCAGTCTGGCTGAGATCTTCAGAGATTTAACAGAGACTTGTTACCAGCAAGCGTTCATTAACTTATTAACTATCTCATTAATTATCTCATTAACTTCAACTCTGAATCAGAGTTACTTTCACTTTCACACTTAAGCACCATGTCAAGGTGACATAAGTTGTACATACCGAGGATTTCTTGTTGCGTGGATCTGCAAACTTCTCCAGGAAGGGCACCAGAGCAGATGGAGGATCATAGATTGGCTCAGGCTAGCAGAAAAATTACACAAAAATATGGAAAAAAAAAAAAAGCACATTATTAAAACACATTTGGCAGGAAAGGCTGACTGAACAGTCTGTTATTGATTTGTTTGAACCACTCACTGGACTATCATCGATGAAGATGAGCACCATGTGATTTACAGTGTCCTGCGGAAAAATATGTGATTTATAGATTGGATAAACAACTACAAGATTCACACACAGAAAAACAACTTATGTATACGTGTATATGTATAACAAATGCAGATATTAATGCATAAAATAAACAGGCAAAATGACAGTTGTAACCAGTTACACTTACAGGATCAGCCACAAAGTCCATTATTGGCAGAAACACAGAACCTGTCATGACCTCTCGAATCAGCAGGGCCAAAGACCTGAGAGTGAATCACAGAGGAACATCAACTGACCCTCATCACACTTTCCACGCAGTAATCCACGCCTAGAAACCTTACTGGTAAAATCATTAAGATGGTTCTCAAATCACTATAAATGGTTGTATCTTTGTTATACATTGCTGTAGGGTCAGTACGATATCTTAAAGAAATGAATTATTTTATTGACCAAGGATGCGTTAAATTAATCATGTAGACTTTTACATGATTACAAAAAAACATGGTTCTAATAAATGCTGTCCTTTGATTAACTTTCTATTGGAAAAACAGTTATCACACAACAAAGCTGAATTTTCAGCATCATCACTCCAGTCTTTTTAACAGAAACATTTCTTGTTATTATCAATGTTGAAAACAGTTGTGCTGCTTCACAAAAGCAGCTTCAAAAAAATATGAAGCAGCAAATCTTTGGCAGCAAATCAGAGCATTAGAAGACTGGAGTAATGATGCCGAAAATCCAGCTTTGTTGTGTCGTTGTTCTAGCGCAACTTCACGTGATCAACAAGGTGCATGGAAAGAAGAAACTAAGTTATTTTTGGAGAATTTCAGCAACAGTTGTGATGTCAGGCGGTCAGAACAAACAAAACAGGCCTTCATCAGGGCTAAAAGGTTACAGGTGCTCATAGGTTACAATAAATAATGGATTATTTCCTCCAGTTGAGACAGTTCAGATGATTGAAATAGGATTGGAATCACTTCAAAAACGACATAAGGCTACATAACATTAGAATGAGATAATATATATAATTGTGTGCTTCGGACATGGCTTTTAATGGTGACACTTTTGTTTTTGTAATCAAAAATTATATACGAATTTGAATTTAGATATATCGGCCAATATATCGGTTATCAGCTTTCAAATATCAAGAATTATCGGTCATCGGGCAACATTTTTATAGTGGTTGTTTGCGAGTTTTATTTTGTCCTTTTTTGTACTGAAAGGAACCAATGTTCACCTGTAACCTTTTAGCCCTGATGAAGGCCTGTGCGCCGAAACGCGGTGGCAAAATTATAAGACAGCATTACTTTTTCAGCTCCATGTTTTGTTTGCTCTGACCGCCTGACGTCACAACTTTTGCTGGTATTCTCCAAAAATAACTTAGTTTCTTTATTACATTACATTTTTCGGAAATTTTAGCTTTGCAATCATTGAAATATGTTGAATTTTAAAATATATTTGAACAGAAAAAGAGTTATTTAAAATTGTAATAAGAGTTTTACAAAATTTCTTATTAAAGGGGTCATGAACTGTCTTTTTAAAAAATTTTTATATTGTTGTCTGAGGTCAACTTATGCTACGTTCACACCGGACGCGAATAGCGCGTCAGGCGCGAATGATTTCAATGTTAAGTCAATGCAAAGACGCTTTACGCGCGTGAAAAATTCCTGCGGCAGAATGAGGCGTGGAGCGAGGCGCGGAAGACGCGAATACGCCTCGTTCGCGCGAATTGAGCGTCTGGCGCATTAAGCGCGTTACGCGCGAATGATTCAGTTAGTGCCATTTGTGCATTCACTCGTCTGCCGCCCGAGTTGAAAAATCTGAACTTTGGCGTGAATTCGCGCCGCGTTAACCAATCAGGAGCCTAGCTGCTTTCTCACGTGGTGAAGTGTCTGGATGCTTCAATAAATTATTTTGTTAATATGACTAAATGCATGGTGGGATTATGCACAACAAAGCAAATGTTTTATCACTTAAAACATTATTTCTATATACGAGACAAGTTCATTTTGTATTGAATGTTATTCATTCCCTAGCTAGATTATATGAAATAGTATTATGTTGTAAAGACAATCAACATAAATGTGCATAAATTCGTGTCTGGACGTGAGAGAGAGAGAAAAAAAAAAATCACAGGACAGGTTAATAACTTTTGAAGGCTGGCTTTATTTATCATCAAAACAAAAAATAAATGACAGCTAGATTAGATGGTTGAGGGCGAGGGTGATCCTCGCTCCGATGCGGGACAACAGGTCATCAAACTGGGCGCGTGACAGGCGGAAGTAACGCTGACAGCGGCCGTCATCCAGCGCAGCTCCTGGAGCGAGCAAATGGTGAAACTCGCCAAACGGTTCGGCTCCGAAGGGTCCGGTGGACACAAATATACGGCGACGATGATCCCCACGCCGCTGTTCTGCTCTCCAGAGTAAATACAGAGCGGTGACTCTCTTGATGAATGCTCGGTCGACATAAAAACAATGGCCGCCAACGGATTTCGATTCTGACGCGCGTCACACGCAAAAAGTTAAAATTTTGCTTCAAACTTTTGTTTTTACGCGCGCCAGTTTCGCTCTTGGCACGCGAATTAACACAAAGTGGTCAAGCGTCAAACTAGACGCGTCAGGCGCGAATTTGACGCGCGATTCGCGTCCGGTGTGAACGTAGCATTATGGCGTTCGCTTGGTTTTTACATTCAAAAACATCAAAATGAATAAGTGATAGGCTATTTTCTACCCTAGTTTTGAGCCTAGCTGAAAAACGCTGGGTTTTTATGGGCGTGTCGCACTGAAGACTTGGAAGTAATTGCGTAATGTAATGTGTAATGCACGAATCGGTGGGCGGGGCTAAACCGGCCGTTGATCTTCTTCTGCGGGGGTGGTGTTTTAATCTCTTTGACGTCATAGTTCCCCACTTTGAAAAACGAGTCGTTTTCTGAGCCTGGTGTCAATAAAAGCATTTATTGGACTAACAAGGACGTTTTCAGTTCTGAAACTTACAGGATATTCTTATAGTATGATGATGATGACCTCTTAGATGTCAAAAGCTCAAGGAAAATTTGATTTCTCAGTTCATCGCCCCTTTAACCCTTAAAGACCTAGACCATTTTTGGAGCACCTGCACCGCTTGTTCTTTTCTTTGTTTTTCTAACCCATTATAGCAGTCAGCATCAAGTGCCATATATCATTTTTATCAGGAGAACTTGGAGTTTCAATCTATCTCATTTAAATAATCCAATTGTACATTTAATTTGTCTTAGAATGGATGAATTTACCAGATTTAAGAAAAACGGCAGCATATTTGTAGTGATTTTTTTTACTCAACTCAAACAAATCCTCCTGAAGTTTGGATTTTTTTCCTTTAGAAAGCTGTACTTGGATATTTTACATTTCCAGATGTAATTTTGACTACATGCAACAATCCCTAAGCAAGTTATAGGTATTTATTACAACATTATTATAGGCGATTTTCAGTGAAAAGCATTGTTTCAGTGAAAACAGTGTTTTTTATACTGACAATTTAGATGTGTCCAAAAAAGTTAAGGAAGTAACATAAATAGAAACATTGTAGTAGAACAATGAAGCAAAAAAAGAAAAACACACCTTATATATAAATAAAACTTATATATATATAAACACACACACACACACACACACACATACATACATACATAGCCTATATGAACTACTTTGACTTTACCTCTGTTCAAATTTCTAAAGAAAGATGCTAATTGGTCGTGCAAAAGACCAAGAACTATATTTATTGGTTGAGTAGATGATAGTTTTAACCAATCTGGGGATGGGGTGGGAATAAGCATTAACAGTCATTTATGATTGGCTCAGAGGAAAAAAAACGCACGGGTTTCTTTGACGAATCAATGCTGATCAAAACTTGATGACGCAATCACATTCACTACGGAGCTTCTGAATGTCCAAACGCGATTAACCCGATATCACAGAAAAGCCGCGAATCTCCTCTTTATGGGACTTTTTAAAGCATACGGATTGGAGCAGCGGTTCAAAAGTTATTTAACATTTAAGAACAACAGTTATTTTTAGCCGCCGGCGGCTGTATAGGTCTTTAAGGGTTAAATGCAGCCTTGATAAGCATAAGAGAAAAACTTTTTCCAAAAACATTTTAACCCGAAGGTTTTGAAGTATATTGTGTTTGGCGTGAGGTGTACCTGCAGTCTGTGGCTCTCGGTGGCATGACGTAAGGAAAGAGCAGTTCTGTGAGTTTCCTCAAGTACAGCAGCTCATCTTTGCGGCTCCGCAGGGCCACATGCAGATCGGCACCGTACTCAGCCAGAGCTGCTTGCTGGAGGCTCTCGGTATTCTTCACTGATCACACACAATTTCAACAAAGTAACATTATAAAAAATAACTAATTGAAATGATGGAATTTTATACTCCTGAGTTACGGCAGAAATGCTCCATAGGCGACTATAGGAATGGAAGTTAAAAAGACCCGTCTCTTCCTTTCCATTTATTTGTTTAGTTTTAATTCTAGACCTAATCTCTCATATTTTATGATTTCATCACAGGACGCACCTTTCTGCTGTGCTTTTGCCATGATCTCAATGTGCTTCATAGCCGCTTTCATCATTTTGTCCATCACAAGTGAGGGCACATCCACCTGCAAGACCATTTTAGTCAGAATGCTACTTTACAGATGTATGTCAACTCTGATATCTGAGTCAATAGAGTCAATGTACCCTTTGTGCTCGGTGAGCCAGAACTGCAGCAAAGAAACGGATCGTTTGTCTCAGTTCATCCACACACGCTTCATCATCTGTAATATCTCTGATTGCAGATCATCAAAAAAGAGAGAAAAAATTAATTTCCCCAGCTAAAACGACGTTGTGATAAAAGCAGCTTTTGCATTAAAAGCAGCCATACCTGTACCATGGGTACACAAAGTTCTCGAGGACTAACTCCAAAACCTGAAGATCAGTCAAGCAAAGTATTTATTAGTCAGTTAGTATGAATTTGCTTATAATTTTCCAAGTGACTGGGGTTGTAGCTTTACCTCTGAAATACTGGCATCCACTTTGGACGACACCTTTAAGTCCAGCCATGGCTGATAGTTCTCCAGCAGAAGGGTCGGCCTTTGGAAGAGAAACACAAATACTTTATATAGATACATTTACATCATTATTTAATCAAAAAGGTTTCACAAGCAGAATTGATGTTGCAGGGTGGGGCCGAGAGCCGTGGGAAGAGAGCGAGGCTGGAGGCATGAACACCGGTTTCTTATACAGAAACAATATTTGTGACCTAAACTTGTTTCGAACTAAACTGCCAGTGTGAAAACCCCCTTAATTAAAGGATTAGTTCACTTTTGAAAAAACTTTTGCTGATAATTCACTCTCCCCCATGTCATCCAAGATGTCCATGTCTTTCTTTCCTCAGTTGAAAATAAATTAAGGTTTTTGATGAAAACATTCCAGGATTTTTCTCCATATAATGGACTTCAATGGGAACCGGATGGTTCAAGGTCCAAAAGACAGTTAATAACAGTTTCAGATGCAGCTTCAAATGTCTTTAAACGACACCAGACGATGAATAAGGGTCTTATCATGCGAAACGATCGGTTATTTCAAAGCTTATTCCAAAAATGTAACTTTTCTAAGGACAAATGCTAGCCTTGTAATATATTGTGAGGCGCGTTTGTAACGTCACGTAATACGTAATTACGTTCAAAAGGTCACGGGCGACGTAGCCGGAAGTACAGAATCAAAATCGTCCGACATCGTTGTTTTACCTTTTGATTCCTTTTTTTGTAAACGGCGTTTGAGTTAGTTTGCACGTTCAACCTATGCGTTCAACTTGTGACCGGCTACGTCGCCCGTGACCTTTTGAACGTAATTACGTAATACGTGACAAACGCGTTGCGCATGATAAGACTCTTATTCATCGTCTGGTGTCATTTAAAGACATTTGAAGCTGCATCTGAAACTGTTATTAACTGTCTTTTGGACCTTGGACCATCTGGTTCCCATTGAAGTCCATTATATGGAGTAAAATCCTGGAATGTTTTCATCAAAAACCTTCATTTCTTTTCGACTGAGGAAAGAAAGACATGGACATCTTGGATGACATGGAGGTGAGTAAATTATCAGCAAAAGTTTTTTCAAAAGTGAACTAATCCTTTAACTACACAAGAATACAGCAAGCTTTTTTTTAACTCTATTTCAAGAAAAATAAGAACAAATAATTTGCATCAATAGCGTGTTCACTTTGTTATGTTTTTAAAGCTGCAGTCCGTAGTTTTTCCTCTTTGTCGCCATCTCTGTTTGAAATCTGCAATTGCAGTTATTCGCGGAATTAGTAACTTTACGTGGGTTGTGCCTCGGCACGGCACGGCGTGGAAGAACACGATGTTTGAGGAGAGTGTGTGTGTCGGTCACATCCGGTGTGGATACTGGCATTCGGAATCACAGATAGTATGACCAACGTAAGAGTTTTCACCGGAAAAAGACATCTGAACCAGTAAGAAACATCCACTTTTGTTCTGCTTCTGACATTGCAGTAAATCACCCTGATTAAACCTAACAATCGCTTATAAGTTATCATATCACGCAAAACCTTGCAAATTATACTTTGTTCTCAAATTATTAATGTTAACAATGTCAGCATTGCGTGACTACATGTTATGTCCTTCCAATATTATCCTTGTTGCAGTCTCTTTTTTTCTGTAGCCACTCCGAAAGTCTGAACGAAGTCTTTTGCATTTTACAACGGGTGAATCTGTCGTCACTGGTGATCGTCGTTTGAATCTTTCTGGATCCGCCATGAAAAAGTGCTGTGAGAAAAGGCTATAAATCTCCACCTCCAACACAACATCCTCACACACAATATAGTCTAGTACTAGCCGAGACTCTTCTTTATGTGGAGATGTGTGTGTACAGATGTGACGCAAAGACACGCTCGAATCTCCCGGAAATCCAACTGGAATTAAAAACATTATTACAAGCTTACTGCTTTGAATCGAGCTTTTCGTTTTCTCAAATATGTATTTTGGATCATTTAACACAAAAAAAGCTACAGACTGCAGCTTTAACTTAAAGAAGCCACATCTTATTGTTACAATACAATGCTATCATATTTTGTGCAGCAAATCTTTTTTTTAATTTTTTTTTATTATAAATAAAAAAGCCTGACAATGTCACTGCTAGGTATTCCACCATGTTTTTCACTGTGACGCCATTAACAGATCAGGGCTTAACGAAAATGCCAAGCTTCGCACTGCTATTTACGGATTTGTGTTGGAGTTCATATACATTCAACACGTAAATACGATCTTTCACAATCACAATTATCATATATGAGAGTTTCCTAGACAAAAAATTGGCCATGAATGTAGTCTAGAAATCTAGACGCACCCTTGCGGCAGCAAAAATTATTTTGCAGCAAAGTGTGGAAAAACCAAACTCTGGTCAGGCCAATCACATCGTGTGTATAGAGTTGGTGGGCGGGCTTAACACAATGACGGCAGAGTTGTGACGGTTCTGCGCCGTGATTTCCATAGGTGATTTCCCTGCTACTTGAAAACAAACAAGATGCAGCTGGCAAACAGCGGTCTTTCGTTTCGGTTTTGGCCAAGACTCGGATGATTTGGAGTTAAGAGAACGTCACTTAAGTCATTCTTAAAAAAGGAAGATGTGTTCAGAGTTTTGAAGACCAGATACGGCAGTAGTTTGATACATCAACTTGCTCCGCTGGAGGGAAAACCATGGGGAAAACGCATGGGACTCACTCAGCCACAGCTGTTCATTGCTCTGGTTGGTTAGCGCTTGAAAGACAACCTTTTATTCCCGCCCCTCGGATTGAGGCATGCCAATTGTGAGTTCCCAGACCCAACATCTTGATAGGTCTGGCTTGCCACTAGGAAGCTCGGGGATTATGCCTCCTTTACGTTAAGTTGTTACGAGATAGTCACATTCAAGTGCTTTTGTTGTCGGAAATAACAGGAATCATGGAGTACACCGGGTTTATTCTTGCCTATTTATTGGGAAAATCATTTTAAATCCTAAAATTATATTTAGCGTCCCATTAATTGACAACCACAAAGATTCACTGCATGCTATAGTCAGCTTGCTGACAATTCTGGAATTTGGGTCAAATACAGGCTATTTTTGCTGCGTTAAACATACAAAGCGCTTCAAATGATTATCTATATATGTAAACATGCACTACTTTAACAAAAAGGCCAGGCGATGTAGCGGTTGTGGGAAAACCTAATGAAGAGGTCCAGACAGTCCCTCCAGGATTTCACGATTTTTTTTGTGTGATTTTTGCGATGAAAATGACTGATTTTGTGGTGGTAATTTCCAAAAATTTGTGAAAAAATTTGCGATTTATATTTAATATTTACCATAATAGTATTCAGTCCTTCCAGAAAAACGCTGAGTTTTTTTTTTTTGTGATTGTTGCGGGCAAAAATTGATTGATTATGCGGCCCGTTTTCTTTTAAAATGCGATGGAATATGCGGGATATTTATGCAATTTTATGCGATGAAATTGCTGGAATTTGCAAAAATTGAGGGAACTTGCAAAAATTTTGGTTTGATAAAAAAGAGAAAAAAAGTGATTCCCCCAACATCCTGTTAATGTAAGAGTCATTTCTTATTACTTCCTTTGATAAACAAGCATACTACATCATAGAAAGTGCTGGGAATATTTAATTTCTCATCTTGTTTTATTTCAGACTGTAAGAGTGTAAATAAGGTGTGGCCCCTTTAAGAGCTCTCTGCAGTGTTATATGTGCGCCTCATATGTGTGTGCGGGTAATTTCTGTTTGATGCTACTTTTTTTATCTTATGTTGTTTATTAAGTAACGATGTGACAGTAGAACGTGCGACAGACAGAATACGAGTTCGATTTGTGAGATGTCAGTCGAGTCTGTCTGGCGTCGCGTAATTGCGTCACTTCATAACGTTCCCATGGAAACAGGGGGAAATGGCTGCTCTTGTGTGAAGCAAATGCATCATTTTTCAACTTTCTCCTAAGATACATGTGACTTTTTTTGCAACAAAAATGTGAGGATTATGAAATTATGCAAACCCCGCATATTTTGCACGGAAATCGGCAATTTATGCGGCGAAAGTGCGGCGTATTTGAAAAAATGCGGCCCCTGCATAAATATACGGACTTTGGCTGATTTTGCACTGAATTCAGCGATCGCATAATCGCGTTTTTCTGGAGGGACTGTCCAGAAGGAGGATCTTCACTATGTTTAAAGTTCATGCCCAACCCGGGAACTTGGGTTTGAAAACTATCCCTGAGCTTCGCAGTGGTAAATACGACTCGAGAAGGCATTCCAGTTTCTCCATGTCCAATTTTTAACTAGGAATTTCATATTAATGATAATTCCGATAGCATATGAAGACGGCATGATTTTGCTACCCAAATTCTCCAGATTACTTATGTTGAAGTCCAGCCGGTTCTCAGCTCCTCCTTCCCCACACTACGGACGGTCATACATTGTCCCTTCATTTTTGCTGTAGAATTTTACTGTTGAATTGTTTTTTTGGTTTTGTTTGTTTGTTAGCGTTCAAAAGAAAAAAAGATTGTTGTTTGGAGGTGTGGCTCAGAGATAGTCCAACACAGTGGTGGAATGTAACGAAGTACAAATACTTTGTTACTTTACTTAAGTACATTTTTCACGTATCTTTACTGAATAAATAGTGCATACTTTTTACTTTTACTTCGTTACATTTTGCAGCAATTATTATACTTTCTACTCCACTACATTTCTACAACTTCTGTTACATTTTCATTACATTTTCTGATCAGTTTTTCCCCTGCCAAAACGTAATCTGACCGTCCGTCCGTTGCACGTTTGTCTCACCAGTGACGTTTGGTTGCCATAGATACATCAACTAAATGCGTCTCGCACGCAGTGTGTTTATCGTGCAATTTATACGCGAAAATTTGTTTTTATGTGCATAGGAAACGCACCGTGTGTAATATACGTTTGGTTAGGATTATGGCAAGCCAAGAGGTTCAGAATTACACCATAAATTAATCGCGTTTACTGCCAAACATAGTTATTAACATATAGGAAGGATAAGCATGATGTGTATATTGCCTAATTGCAAGCTTGTTTCAGAAATGATGACAACAATTTTTTTCCATAATTATTGATGATCATTATAGGAGTGTTAGGTAGAACGAGTTAGAATTAAATGTTTTATTAATCGTTAGAAAAAATAGACATTAAGAGAATCAATTGTTATGCAAGTACTTTTACTTTTAATACTTAAAGTACATTTAAAATCAGGTACTTTTTACTTTTTACTTAAGTATGGTTGTCATTGTGTTACTTCTACTTTTACTAAAGTAAATATTTATCTGTTTATTTGTACTTTTACTTAAGTACTGAGATTCAGTACTTCCTCCACCACTGGTCCAAAATATAGCCACTTTCCAGTCAAATGCATTATACAGATAGACAACAGTATGTAGTTCTCCTCGAGTCCGAGGCACTCCTCTGTTTGGTCTTGAGACCAGTGGGCGACACAGCTGTTATTTGTTCCCACTCATTCCCAACCTCGCCCTGCTTGCATATACATTAGGAGCAGCATTTTAATCAATGACACTGAAATATGGGAGAAGGGTTTAGATACTGTCAGGAGGGAAATAATGTAACAATGTGAACTAAAACCATAAGACTTTCATTTTTTCATTTTAAACATAATGAGATCATACCTGTGGCGTGTGCACTGGTTTTTCCCACATACTGCACAGCTGTGGCCCAGAGGGAATAATTCCTGCTGCTCCTGTGGCTAAAGATACACAGATATACAGTATATTACTCATAAATACAATACAGACATAAAAAGAGTCTCCAATGAAATCTCAGGTTGTACAATCTTATCCAAGTGCTTGCATTACTTTTTAACTAGTGGTCAATAGAGGTTTCTGATATAGAGAGCAGGCCATTCAATATAATGCAGACCAGTATGAATGAAATGAAAAATAAACACTTATTTTAGACAATATATGCTCCAAATTCACAGGAAAAAAAAGAGCAGAGGTAACACTTATCCAATTGGTCAATTGGCAAAAATATCGGTCCTCAATATATCCAATGTATAGTCCCGGTCCTCGAATCTGATTAGCTTCTGTCATATTGCCCATTTATCGCTATTTATTATATTTGTGATCTGTTGGTGGAGTTGGTCCATCTTAATAAGGAAAAAAAGGGTCTGAGCTGAGTCTGAGCTGACTGTAGCCAAAATTATAATACCAAAATTATAGATTTTACTGGTTGGTTATGGATAAGACCATGCGATCTGAGATCATAGCATGTGATGTGTAATGCTCACCAGAGGTGTTTAAAATTATGGTTGGTTGATTGAGTGCAAAAAAACATAGGTAGGCTTTTATAGTTCGGTGGAAGTGTCGTAGACATGCCTGAAAATTCCCAATATAAGCGGCGTATTAAGAGGCTTAATGATGAACTGAAAGAGCTGCCAGCACAAAAAAAAGTTAAGTTCAAGGACGTTTATTTATGTAGTTTAATTTATTTATTTGTTGTGTTTGTGTCTAGATGGTGCGTTTTAGGATTTCTGCTGCCATTGCATGTACTTCACCGTCTCTATAATTTTTTTAATTGAAAGTAATTACTGTTCTTGCGAAGAGTGATTTACGAGGACACATGATGCACATAAACACAGAGGTTTGCATACAAACACATTCCTTTCTCTTGCCTTAAGACGCTGCAATATCCACACTGTTTGCTTCTGGTTTTGTTGAAGATGTTGCTCAAAAGTTTTTCAGTTTTTTAGGGAGTTAGGGAAGGGAGGGGACTTCACTCCCAGTGAAATGTACTCCCAGTTGTTTTTGTGAAGAGCTGGAGGCGGGCGAGTAGTCTCTCGGCTTTAATGATGTTGCAAGCACAAATCTTGCATGTGTGCCGTGAAAAGACGCAGACTCTGAGGGACAGCGTTTGTGAGCTCAATTACTGTGTGAAATGCTCCCCCAGTTTCCTCTCAGTGTCCAGCTGCCACAGTTGCATAAACATAGCCAATGTGTCTGTGCCTCAAGTACTAGTATGACAAACTCATGATTAGTCAAGAGGAAATGAGTGTTACTTCTTGGTTCCAAATTAAACCAATCTACGTTTTTACATACTTGACCAGTTGAACAATGCGATGGCAAACTTGTAAGACCTTGCATGTGCAGTCTAAGCCAAACTCAGATACAGACTCTGACTCTGACCAGGAAGAGGACAAGGATGCCTCTGCCTTCCTGCCTGAGATAATATGGAGCCTGAAGAACTCGACAGCGCCCCCTCGTGGTCAGTAGCAGCACTAAAAAGTGTGAGGATGGAGAGGAAGCTAAGATTTATTACAACTAATTACCAGACCTAAACTCACACAAAGAGTAGATGCAAAATCCCTTTAAGACCGACTGACATGTTATTATCATTTTTATTTTTTATTATCTTTTAAATTATCTTTTTTTTTTTATCAGGCTCCCATGTTTAGGTTCAGTAATTCCACTTTAATGGCACTGAAAAGTTTATTAGTCAGTTATTGAAATGCCTGATTTAAAAAAAATAATAATAATTAATTATTATTGCAAAAATGTAACCATCTTAAACTTAAGTCCATTTGTGCTTCTTTTTTTTTTTTGCAAAAACTTCCAAGTCGACCTCTTTGGACAACAAAACATACTGTATTAAAAAGTTGTAGATTCACTATAGACAAATGAACATCCAGAATTCAAAATGAAAGCATGAAGAAACTCTGATGTGTGTGATTTCCATGTCCGTTTCTGTCAGTTTTAATCTGCGTTCACACCGGACGCGAATTGCGCGTCAAATTCGCGGCTGACGCGTCTAGTTTGACGCTTGACCACTTTGTGTTAATTCGCGTGTCAAGAGTGAAACTGACGCGCGTAAAACAAAAGTTTGAAGCGAAATTTACGTGCGTGACGCGCGTCAGAAACAAAAGTTTGAAGCGAAATTTACGTGCGTGACGCGCGTCAGAATCGAAATCCAGTGGCGGCCATTGTTTTTATGTCGACCGAGCATTCATCAAGAGAGTTACCGCTCTGTATTTACTCTGGAGAGCAGAACAGCGGCGTGGGGATCATCGTCGCCGTATATCCAGCCCGATCTCATGAAAGTTCGTATCTATGGCACGAATGTCATTTCTCGTGGCATTTATACGCCAAAAACAGTTTTTGCGTGTACATGGCACGCGATTTTCGCGTACATATGATACGCACTTTTTTGCGTATAATACGCACGAACTCCCCCCCCCCCCCTAAACCTAACCCAGGGTTTTTTAGTGCGTACCATATACACGAAAAAAAACACTTTTGGCGTATAAATGCCACGAGAAATGACACTTGTGGTATAGATACGCATCTTCATGAGACTGTGTTGGTATATCTGTGTCCTCCGGACCCTTCCTAGGCGAACCGTTTGGCTAGTTTCACCATTTGCTCGCTCCAGGAGCTGCGCTGGATGACGGCCGCTACTTCCGCCTGTCCCGCACCCAGTTTGATGACCTGTTGTCCCATCGGAGCGAGGATCACCCTCGCCCTCATCCATCTAATCTGTCATTTATTTTTGTTTTGATGATAAATAGAGCCGGCCTTCAAAATGTATTAAACTTTACTGTGATTTTTTTCTCTCTCTCACATCCAGACACGAACTTATGCACATATGTTGATTGTCTTTACATCATAATACTATTTCATATAATCTAGATATGGAATGAATAACATTCAATACAAAATGAACATGTCTCGTATATAGAAATAATGTTTTAAGTGATAAAATATTTGCTTTGTTGTGCATAATCCCACCATGCATCAAGTCAAGTTCGGGCAGAGAATCTTAGCTCTAGTTCACGCTAAGAAACCGAGAGTTGTCATCCAGTCTCTTTGGTAGAGAGAGAGAGAGAGAGACGAGGAAAACAAACAAGCATGCAAATGGAAATTATCACGGCCGGAAAAATTATAAAGCTCTTTTTTTTTTATCGTGCGATTAATTGATTTATTGACTATCGCGACAGGCCTAAGGGTCACTGCAGTGCAGGAGATGTCTCAGCCTTAAGGAAGGGAATAGCCTGGACAGATAGCCAGTGCATTAATGGCAATTTATACCGTAGTGTACGGCGTAGGCGACGCCGTCGTGAGCATTTATACTTCTACGTTCAGGTCTTGTTTGCTCTGCAGTACAGCTCCGAAACGCTAGTTGGCGGCAGAGGGTTTTAATGTTCCACTGTGTTTAGATCCTCGCGGCTAGATTACTACAAGCAATGGCGACTAAAAGAGAGTGGATCATGTTGGAGTTGGAGCTTATAGAGCAATCACTCAGTCACTTGCTCCAACTTACAATTTAAAAATGGCGTGCGGTGCGAAGAACACGCCGAAAAATGCGATGCTACCAAGCCGACCAATCACAGATCTTGCGGTCCACGTCGTCGCGACTTGTAGTTAAATTTTTTTGAGGAGGGGCGTGTTTGGCTATGGTGAAGGGTACGCGGTATGGTACGCGTCTGTGCGTAGGCTACGCCATACCTACTGTGTGCAGTCTGTGCACCCTACGCAGAAGAATAAATTGTAGGGCTGGGTATTGAGACAAATTTCACAATTCGATTCGATTTCGATTCACAAGCTTGCAATTCGATTTAATTTCGATTACGATTCGATTCAATATTGATTATTTTGGATATCAGTTACAATAAATGGCAAATTTTCTCAAGGGAATCAAATCTCTTAACTAATGCTGTAAACTATGGGAGTCTAGTTGTAGCCAATAGGCTTCATTAGCCTAATATGAAGGTAATAATGAACTGTTTTGTAGCTATACAAACACTTAAATTACACTTTTATTTATTTTTATAATAAGAAGATTATATGAAATATAAACATTTAAATGGTGGCTGTCATAAAAACTTGCCAGATATTTTAAAATATGCATTAAATATTGAAGAACATTAGGATTATAATGCGTATGTAATATGGTGTATATATTTAGCAAAATGCTCCTCTCTAGAGTTGTTTTTTCTAGCTGACTCGA
This sequence comes from Pimephales promelas, assembly GCF_016745375.1. The sequence continues at coordinate 5,837 of NW_024121342.1, read as the reverse complement.
GTTGATGTGGGTTTTCTGAGGTAAATATGACGATACATGACATTGATTACAAGCTGTTTAACTGACGTCTTTCCACGGTTGAAACGCTGATTAAGCGAATCAATGTGACATGATACGGATTTCGATAAGTTGTACTCACACTTTCAGATGCTCATTCATGTTTATTTCGCGCTGTGACTGGTATTATTACCCCGGAAGAGAGATCAGCGCTGCTGCTTCTCTTGAACTGCGCCAGAGCGATCTTACGCTATTTAGGGCCCAAGCCCTGAAAGGGCGAAGGCCCTATTGTTTTCCTTGGGATTATTATTAGGGCCCAAGCCCTGAAAGGGCGAAGGCCCTATTGTTTTCCTTGGGATTATTATTCTTTAGTATTATTATTATTTTGCTACCTTTTGGGCACTTTTGGGGCCCTTAACGTGCTCGAAAACTCTTGAAACTTTGCACACGGGTCAGAACCCGCGGCCATCAGAGCCGGGCTGAAGATGGTACCCGGGCGTGGCAGGGCAGCTCGTCAGCGCCCCCTGGAACGGGGTCCGAACACTTGGTCCATAACTCAAACACGCTTGTATGTAATAATATGAAACTCGGTACACACGTTGATCTCATCGTTTCATCTATACCTCGCGCTCTTACTTTTTACCCCAGCCCAACAGGAATTTGGCTATTGAGGTTTGTTTGTAAAACGCTCGCAATGGAATGTCAAATACTCCTCCTAGAGCTTTGATCCACATTCGACGAAACTCGGTCAGCGTGAAGTCAAGACATTGAGGATGAAAGTTTGCGAGGGGATTTTTTATATCTCGAACGGTTTGTCCGTGGCGAGGAAACGAAATCATGGCGAGAAACGTGAAACAGGAAGTGTGTTATAACTTCAGCATACATTAACTGATCTTGATGAAACTTCAGCAGTGTGTTCGCTGTAAGAGGACGATCACATGGATGTGACTATTGTGAGTCAAAGTTATAGCGCCACCAACTGGCAGCAGGAAGTGTGTCACTTTCAAAATGCTTAGATATCACCCTTTTATTTTTACCCGATTTGCTTCAAACTTCATATGTATAATGTAAACATACGGCAGATGTAGACCTGTGAATGGATTCTTGATATCTTTGAAACTGTTGCCGTGGCGACATATCAAACTTTACCCTTCTTTTAGGATGCTTTTAGGATGCTTTTGAGACCCTTAGCATGCTTCAAATTGCATGAAACTCGACAGACACATCACATTTATTAGCCAGTAGACATGTGCAAAGTTGCAGAAACGGGCGTGGTGAGGGCTCAGTAGCGCCACCTTTTGACAAAAGTGGGGTGGTTAGTTTTAACTAGAGTTACAAAAATTGGTATGTATATTGTACTCCTCGAGCCGGACAACTTTCTAATTGACACTTATTAGCTAGGACCCACAGAAAGTCAGATATTTTTGTTTGAATATGGCCACTCTGAGCCTTTGGCTGGCTGGCTGGCTGGCTGGCTGTCTGTGTGTGTGTGTGTGTGTGTGTGTGCAGGGGGAGGGGGCTTAACCATTTCACTGCTGTGTGTATGACCTGCATAAAGAAAATACATTTCTCAAGCCTGGTATTTTTTAAATAAGTTTTTATTTTTATTTTTTATAAGTAAAGGCATATAACTAGTTTAATTGTAGTGAATTGACAATAGTTTTATATAATTAGTTTATTAATCAGATTAACTTGGTCAATAAACTTGGTCTGAAAATTTGGTCCATAAATCAAACACACTTGCATGTAATAATATGAAACTTGGTACACATATAGATCTCATCGTTTCATATATACTTCACACTCTTACTTTTTACCCCAGCCCAACAGGAAGTTGGCTATTTAGGGTTGTGTTTAAAACACATGCAATGTAATTTAAATTATTGCTCCTAGAGCACTGAACCAAATTCGACGAAACTCGATCAGCGTGAAGTCAAGACATTAAGGATGAAAAAGTGCCACGGGATTTTTGATATCTCGAACGGTTTGGCCGTGGCGAGGAAACGAAATTATGGCGAGAAACATGGAACAGGATGTGTGTTATAACTTCAGCATACATTAACTGATCTTGATGAAACTTCAGCAGTGTTTTCGCTGTAAGAGACCGATCACATGGATGTGACTATTGTGAGTCAAAGTTATAGCGCCACCAACTGGCAGCAGGAAGTGTGTCACTTTCAAAATGCCGTGGCAACGAAACAAACTTTAACATTATTTTTTGATGCTTTTGGGACTCTTAGCTTGCTTGAAATTGCTTGAAACTCAACAGATACATCACATTTATTAGCCAATAGACATGTGCAACTATGGCAAAAGATTAAAGTAATGTCAAAAAAGTAAACACTAAAAGCCTCATATCTTCTAAAAATGTAATTATACATCATTTGTTTCTAAATTAAATTATACAAATATTATAACTTCCCCAATTTTTCCTTTTTTTTCATTTAAGAATTGTGTTTACGTTCAAAAACAGCCAGAATTGTTGTAAAATTCATAAAAAAATAATAATCTGAGTCATACGTAGTGCTATACTGCCCTCTTGTGTTCAATATCAGGTAGGCCTATTGTGTATATTCCCACCGGTTAATCAACGTGTGACTCCGCTGGACTTGGGAGCTTTTAAATCGCTTACTTAAAACCGAAAGTCAAAATACGGATGTCCGCACAAGACATTAATGGTGTGGAGTAGAGCGAGCATTTTAAATAAATTCCTATTAAGTAGGATTGAACTAAACAGAAAGAATGTTCACTCTGTTCTGCTGGTTCCTCGCTGGTGGATCATATGATTACTTTGTCATAATCTATGACAAAAATGCTATTATAAACCATATTAATAATAGATAATACACATTGCTCTTATTTTTGAAAAATACATTCATGAAAAACAAGATAACAAAAATCATTAAAAAAAAATATAGCCATGGCTGCTATAAAGCAACATATAATTGAAAGGCAATTAATAATCTGTCATTACGTCACTGCATTATGATATTACGGCTCCAATACGGTGCAGCACAAAGCACTTATGTGCATCCCGAGCGGAGAATGATGTGCTTGAAGCCACATGAAGTTACAGCGCATTGAGTCCGTATTGAAAAGTTCAAAGCACAACGGAAATACATATTGATGGACAGTGTATTATACAGTATCTATCTATGCAATAGTTTATTGAGCCTTTTCTTTTAACAGTTTTAAATTTCAGTTTCTGTGTGCGTGAAGAACAATTATAGTGCTCCGACACTAGTGTTGTGATCTAACCGACAGCGTCCGACACCCGGTAGAAAGTAACACGATTAAGTTACAGTAATAAAGTCCAGCAAGATAAAGTTTCTTCATTCGAAAATATAGACCTTTAGACCTTTATCTTAAAGATCCAGTATAATAGGATTAACATTGAATCATTGAAGATCGTTTCATCATTGACTGTAACCGAATGTGACGTGCTGTTTGAATGCTGAATGGAGAATGACTGACAGGCGCAGAGAGGGAAAAGTTTGTGTTCTTGAATTTAATGACTTAAATATTAATTTCTATATCACATAATAGCTTCAGAACACTAATAATACAGTACACAAAAACTTTATGGTACTTTAGAAAGTTTTTGTGCCTTTGTGCCTAACAGAATAGTATATGCACAATATAGAATTTGAATCAGCCTCGTCAAAGATGGCAGTGTCAGAGCCGATACCGATCCTGAGTATCTAATCGGCGCACTTCTTTTCAACAGTCAAATTGAAATTGAAATTGCTTGAAACTCAACAGATACATCACATTTATTAGCCAGTAGACGTGCAAAGTTTCAGAAACGGGCAATGTGCAAGGACTAAATAGCGCCACCTTTTGACAAAAGTGGGGTTGTTAGTTTTATCTACAGTTACAAAAATCGGTATATACATTGTACTCCTCAAGCCGGACAACTTTCTAATACATAGTCATTAGCTCGGACCAAGAGGAAGTCAGATATTTTGGTTTGAATATGGTGAGCCTCTCTCTGAGCCTACGTCCCTGTATGGCAAGCCCTTTTAACATTTAAAAGCTAAGTTTGCCTGTCCGGAATTAACATTGTAGATATCAACAACGTCTTTCTGTCTATTCGTAATTACATTTTGGATAGTTTGTATTATCATTTAAGACATCTGTAACATAATTGTGACTAGTCGAAATGACAGAGTATGGCAAGCCGTTTTAACATTTAATCATAAAAGGGCCAAAGCCTTCGGCACCGCTACCCGGGTGCCTTTAGGTAACTAAAGGAACCGGGGTTGCGGTGCCACCGGCTTGGGCCCGCCATCGCTGCTCGCAGCTATATTTCTTCTTTAGTATTATTATTATTTTGCTACCTTTTGGGCACTTTTGGGGCCCTTAACGTGCTCGAAAACTCTTGAAACTTTGCACACGGGTCAGAACCCGCGGCCATCAGAGCCGGGCTGAAGCTGGTACCTGGGCGTGGCAGGGGGGCTCGTCAGCGCCCCCTGGAACGGGGTCCGAACACTCGGTCCATAACTCAAACACGCTTGTATGTAATAATATGAAACTCGGTACACATGTTGATCTCATCGTTTCATCTATACCTCGCGCTCTTACTTTTTACCCCAGCCCAACAGGAAGTCGGCTATTGAGGTTTGTTTGTAAAACGCTCGCAATGGAATGTTAAATACTCCTCCTAGAGCTTTGATCCAAATTCGAGAAAACTCGGTCAGCGTGAAGTCAAGACATTGAGGATGAAAGTTTGCGAGGGGATTTTTGATATCTCAAACGGTTTGTCCGTGGCGAGGAAACGAAATCATGGCGAGAAACGTGAAACAGGAAGTGTGTTATAACTTCAGCATACATTAACTGATCTTGATGAAACTTCAGCAGTGTGTTCGCTGTAAGAGGACGATCACATGGATGTGACTATTGTGAGTCAAAGTTATAGCGCCACCAACTGGCAGCAGGAAGTATGTCACTTTCAAAATGCTTTGATATCACCCTTTAATTTTTACCCGATTTGCTTCAAACTTCATCTGTATAATGTAAACATACGGCAGATGTAGACCTGTGAATGGATTCTTGATATCTTTGAAACTGTTGCCGTGGCAACGTATCAAACTTTACCATTCTTTTAGGATGCTTTTGAGACTCTTAGCATGCTTTAAATTGCATGAAACTCGACAGACACATCACATTTATTAGCCAGTAGACATGTGCAAAGTTTTAGAAACGGGCGTGGTGAGGGCTCAGTAGCGCCACCTTTTGACAAAAGGGGGGTTGTTAGTTTTATCTACAGTTACAAAAATCGGTATTTATATTGTACTCCTCGAGCCGGACAACTTTCTAATTGACACTCATTAGCTAGGACCCACACAAAGTCAGATTATGTTGTTTGAATAGAGAAAATCTCAGAATTTTGCCAGTCTCTCAGTGTCCCTCTGTGTGTGAGTGAGAGGAGGGGCGCCTGTCAGGTTAATTTTAACCCTTTATTTGCTGTGTTGTGCGACTTCTCTGGCATTTTCGGGGGCCTTAACATCTCGAAAACTCTTGAAACTTTGCACACGGGTCAGAACCATGGCAATCAGGGCCGGGCTGAAGCTGGTAACCGGGCGTGGCAGGGCGGCTCGACAGCGCCCCTGGACTGGGATTCGAACATTTGTCCATAAATCAAACACACTTGCATTGAATTAATATGAAACTCGGTACAATTATAGATCACATCAGGCCAAACAACTTTCGTGCTCTAAGTTTTTTATGACAGTTCAAATGGAAGTTATTTATGAATTATGAATTATGGGTTGTTTGAATAATTGTCCTAGGAGAAATACATCAAATTACAACGCAATGTGTTTACCAATCACAACCAA
>NW_024121341.1:71656-124726 GCF_016745375.1 Pimephales promelas | reverse complement strand
TTGTTTATTTTTAGGTTACACATTACAATTGTTTAAAAAAATAGAAATCAAATGTGACCCGCTCTGGCGAAATGAGTCGGAAGTTGCAACCTTCCATTTTAAGATATGGGCCGATTATGTGGAGAAAAACCATGAAATAACAAAAAAAAAAAAAAAAAAAAAAAAAATTTTTTTTTTGCTAATTTCAAAGAACAGACATTCAAAAATAATCTCACAGGGTTTCGTAGTCGAGATAATTGAGTAAAGGTATTTAAATAACGATTAAAGTTGTCAAAGCTTTAAATTCGCTGAAATAAACATTGCTCTTCTCAACTCCCCTCGTCACCTCTGAGCATTTCCGGGTACCCTGAAACGTTGAACTCACTGGAGGCTTCTAACCTAAACTGCGTGAGTATATTTATCTGCAAGAAGAATATAGCCTATGTAAGGCTGTAACGATCGCGACACTCAGATCCACGAACCTGTGTCGCGGTGTGAGAAGACAGAATCACGACACCGACACGTCCCTTCAACTCCGAAGTTATCCTTCACGTCCAGACCCAATGCTAGCTACAACATCTTTAAATTACTATTAGTATTATTTGAAGTTAACATTATAAAATACGTAGACTTACACCACAAAACTTAAATTATTACTAAATTTTTTTTAAAATTGGGCAATTTCAGCATTATGGAGGAGATCCAATTCCCAGATAATTAAATATTTTAATAAATTGGCCTATGTGAACCACACTGCACAACCAAAAGTAATACTCACCGGATGAAGAAGGGTTGACTCTCTCCAGAACATAAAATCTTTATTTTATTTTCCGTGTTCGCATTTATGAGGAAAAACAATCCGAACGTGGCCGTTCTCTGGAAGCAGCACTAAAACTTTCACACATAGCTTAAACATGCAAGCACAAAGCCTTTCTTTAAAGTAAATTTCGTTTTAAAATAATTATCTTAATTTAAATCAATGTTTCATCAACCAATTACTAGGATTTAATAATAAGAAATAAATTGCAGACAATAGGCTAGGCCTAATCACGACGCGGAGACGCGCGGCACGTGAACTGAAGCTTGTCTCATGAACCGAAAGTCAGCGTATAAGGTATCCTCACAGACATATATATTGAAATGTCTACTTTTAAACACAACCATTCAAAATGAAAGAAAACAGACTGCTCTCTGCTTATGTGGGCTAATCCGTATGAAAACTGAATTTCTCTCTGACTCCTCTTTAATCTTTCTGATTTTAGAACATTTTTGTAAAAGTGACTTTTTAATTATTTATTTAAAAAAAAATTAAAATAAGTTGAGTTTCAGCCTCGTTAAATTGCATTTATATATGTTAATCTATTTGGTCAAATTAAGCTATATAAAATAAATAGTTTATCCCTTAAAATGCTATGGATTTTGAAAGATATCAAAAAAAAAAAAAAAAAAAAAACGGGCAAAAAAACTTTAAAAGCGATTTTCTTAGGTTTTCAATTGGAAAAAAAAGGGCAGACGACCAGAATTCAAATCTGTATATCGTTACAACCATTCAAGGTATGACCAAGGTATCATTTGAAAGCTTACAGTGTCCTCTTTCCATTAATATCAAAAATCTCAATTTTTAAATTTGGGTCACTGTGACTAATTTTGCTGGATCAGGTCGGTCACAAATGGTTTTTTATTGTAGTATTATTTTATACAGAAATACATTATAATTATATATAATATACAAAATATAACCGTGGGCGCGATTAAACAGTGTTACAATAAAACTCAACATTGTGTTTTTTAAAAATAAATTCAAATAATACAAATCCCGAAATTGCGCTAATTTTAAAATTAAACTAAAACTCATGGCTGCACAAGCATTCATAACTGTGCGCGCCAACAGCGAGGAACCAGCAGAACAGAGTGAACGTTCATTCTGTTTAGTTCAATCCTACTTAATAGGAATTTATTTAAAATGCTTGCTCTACTCCACAACATTAATGTCTTGTGCGGATATCTGTATTTTGACTTTCGGTTTTAAGTAAGCGATTTAAAAGTTCCCGAGTCCCAGCGGAGTCACACGTTGATTAACCGGTGGGAATATACACAATAGGCCTACTGATATTGAACACAAGAGGGCAGTATAGCACTACGTATGACTCAGATTATTTTTTTTTTTCTGAATTTTAAAACATTCTGGCTGTTTTTGAACGTAAACATAATTCTTAAATGAAAAAAAGGGAAAAACTGGGGAAGTTATATATTTGTATAATTTAATTTAGAAACAAATGATGTATAATTACATTTTTAGAAGATATGAGGTTTAGTGTTTACTTTTTTGACATTACTTTAATCTTTTGCCAAAGTTGCACATGCCTACTGGCTAATAAATGTGATGTATCTGTCGAGCTATCTGTATCTATCTGTTTCAAGCAATTTCAAGCATGCTAAGAGTCCCAAAAGTATCAAAAAGAATGTTAGTTTGATTTGTTGCCACAGCAACAGTATCAAAGATATCAAGAATCCATTCACAGGTCTACATCTGCTGTATTTTTACATTATACAGATGAAGTTTGAAGCAAATCGGTTAAAAATAAGAGGGTGATATCAAAGCATTTTGAAAGTGACACACTTCCTGCTGCCAGTTGGTGGCGCTATAACTTTGACTCACAATATTCACATCCATGTGATCGTCCTCTTACAGCAAACAAACTGCTGAAGTTTCATCAAGATCAGTTAATGTATGCTGAAGTTCTGACACACTTCCTGTTTCACGATTCTCGCCATAATTTCGTTTCCTCGCCACGGCCAGACCGTTCGAGATATCAAAAATCCGTCCGGAATTGAGCATCCTCAATGTCTTGACTTCATGCACACCGAGTTTGGTTGTGATTGGTAAACACATGCGTTGTAATTTGATGTATTTCTCCTAGGACAACTATTCAAACAACCCATAATTCTCAACTTCCATTTTAATTGTCGTAAAACTTAGAGCACGAAAGTTGTTTGGCCTGATGTGATCTATAATTGTACCGAGTTTCATATTAATTCATGCAAGTGTGTTTGATTTATGGACAAATGTTCGAATCCCAGTCCAGGGGGCGCTGTCGAGCCGCCCTGCCACGCCCGATGACCAGCTTCAGCCCGGCCCTGATGGCCATGGGTTCTGACCCGTGTGCAAAGTTTCAAGAGTTTTAGAGGATGTTAAGGCCCCCGAAAATGCCAGAGAAGTCGCACACAGCAAATAAAGGGTTAAAATTAACCTGACAGGCGCCCCTCCTCTCACTCACACAGAGGGACACTGAGAGACTGGCAAAATTCTGAGATTTTCTCTACATTCAAACAAACATATCTGACTTTCTGTGGGTCCTAGCTAATGAGTGTCAATTAGAAAGTTGTCCGGCTCGAGGAGTACAATATACATACCGATTTTTGTAACTCTAGTTAAAACTAACAACCCCACTTTTGTCAAAAGGTGGTGCTACTGAGCCCTCACCACGCCCGTTTCTGAAACTTTGCACATGTCTACTGGCTAATAAATGTGATGTGTCTGTTGAGTTTCATGCAATTTCAAGCATGCTAAGAGTCTCAAAAGCATCCTAAAATAATTTCAAAGTTTGAAGCTTTGCCACGGCAACAGTTTAAAAGATATCAAGAATCCATTCACAGGTCTACATCTGCCGTATATTTACATTATACAGATTAAGTTTGAAGCAAATCGGGTAAAAATAAAAGGGTGATTTCAAAGCATTTTGAAAGTGACACACTTCCTGCTGCCAGTTGGTGGCGCTATAACTTTGACTCACAATAGTCACATCCATGTGATCGTCCTCTTACAGCGAACACACTGCTGAAGTTTCATCAAGATCAGTTAATGTATGCTGAAGTTATAACACACTTCCTGTTTCACGTTTCTCGCCATAATTTCGTTTCCTCGCCATGGCCAAACCGTTCGAGATATCAAAAATCCCCTCGCAAACTTTCATCGTCAATGCCTTGACTTCATGCTGACCGAGTTTCGTGCCGTGTGTTTGAATTCTCTAGGAGTAGTACTTCAAATTCCATTGCGAGTGTTTTATGAACAACCCTAAATAACCGACTTCCTGTTGGGCTGGGGTAAAAAGTAATAGTATGAGGTATATATGAACGATGAGATCTATATGTGCACCGAGTTTCATATTATTACATGCAAGCGTGTTTGATTTATGGACCAAGTTTTCGGACCCCGTTCCAGGGGCGCTGTCTAGCCCCCTGCCACGCCCGGGTACCATCTTCAGCCCGGCTCTGATGGCCGCGGGTTCTGACCCGTGTGCTAAGTTTCAAGAGTTTTTGAGCATGTTAAGGGCCCCAAAAGTGCCCGAATAGTCGTATAATAATAATAATAATAATATAATAATAAATATAGCTGCGAGCAGCGATGGCGGGCCCAAGCCGGTGGCACCGCAACCCCGGCTCCTTTAGTTACCTAAACGCACCGGGGTGGCGGTGCCGAAGGCTTTGGCCCTTTCATGATTAAATGTTAAAACGGCTTGCCATAGTCTGTCATTTTGACTAGTCACAATTATGTTACAGATATCTTAAATGATAATACAAACTATCCAAAATGTAATTACGACTAGACAGAAAGACATTGTTGATATCTACAATGTTAATTTCCGGATAGGCAAACTTAGCTTTTAAATGTTAAAAGGGCTTGCCATACACGGACGTAGGCTCAGAGAGAGTCTCACCATATTCAAACCAAAATATCTGACTTCCTCTTGGTCTGAGCTAATGACTATGAATTAGAAAGTTGTCTGGCTTGAGGAGTACAATGTATATAACGATTTTTGTAACTGTAGATAAAAATAACAACCCCACTTTTGTCAAAAGGTGGCGCTATTTAGTCCCTGCACCATGCCCGTTTCTGAAACTTTGCACATGTCTACTGGCTAATAAATGTGATGTGTCTGTTGAGTTTCATGCAATTTCAAGCATGCTAAGAGTCTCAAAAGCATCCTAAAATAATTTCAAAGTTTGAAGCTTTGCCACGGCAACAGTTTAAAAGATATCAAGAATCCATTCACAGGTCTACATCTACCGTATGTTTACATTATACAGATGAAGTTTTTCATCTGTTTTTCATCATTATACAGATGAAGTTTTTCATCTGTTTACATTATACAGATGAAGTTTTTCATTCATATTATTACATGCAAGCGTGTTTGATTTATGGACCAAGTTTTCGGACCCCGTTCCAGGGGCGCTGTCTAGCCCCCCTGCCACGCCTAGGTACCATCTTCAGCCCGGGCCTGATGGCTGTGGGATATGACCTGTGTGCAAAGTTTCAAGAGTTTTCAAACCCGTTAAGGGCCTCAAAAGCCATTAAGAGTCTCAAAATCATCAAAAAAAAAGAATTTTAAAGTTTGATGCGTTGCCACGGCAACAGTATCAAAGATATCAAGAATCCATTCACAGGTCTTCATCTGCCATGTATTTACATTATACAGATGAAGTTTGAAGCAAATCGGGTAAAAATAAGAGGTTGATTTCAAAGCATTTTGAAAGTGACACACTTCCTGCTGCCAGTTGGTGGCGCTATAACTTTGACTCGAAATAGTCACATCCATGTGATCGTCCTCTTACAGCGAACACACTGATGAAGTTTCATCAAGATATGTTAATGTATGCTGAAGTTATAACACACTTCCTGTTTCACGTTTCTCGCCATAATTTCGTTTCCTCGCCACGGCCAAACCGTTTGAGATATCAAAAATCCCCTCACAAACTTTCATCCTCAATGTCTTGACTTCTTGCACACCGAGTTTGGTTGTGATTGGTAAACACATGCGTTGTAATTTGATGTATTTCTCCTAGGACAACTATTCAAACAACCCATAATTCTCAACTTCCATTTTAATTGTCGTAAAACTTAGAGCACGAAAGTTGTTTGGCCTGATGTGATCTATAATTGTACCGAGTTTCATATTAATTCACGCAAGTGTGTTTGATTTATGGACAAATGTTCGAATCCCAGTCCAGGGGGCGCTGTCGAGCCGCCCTGCCACGCCCGATGACCAGCTTCAGCCCGGCCCTGATGGCCATGGGTTCTGACCCGTGTGCAAAGTTTCAAGAGTTTTAGAGGATGTTAAGGCCCCCGAAAATGCCAGAGAAGTCGCACACAGCAAATAAAGGGTTAAAATTAACCTGACAGGCGCCCCTCCTCTCACTCACACAGAGAGACACTGAGAGACTGGCAAAATTCTAAGATTTTCTCTACATTCAAACAAAGATATCTGACTTTCTGTGGGTCCTAGCTAATGAGTGTCAATTAGAAAGTTGTCCGGCTCGAGGAGTACAATATACATACCGATTTTTGTAACTCTAGTTAAAACTAACAACCCCACTTTTGTCAAAAGGTGGTGCTACTGAGCCCTCACCACGCCCGTTTCTGAAACTTTGCACATGTCTACTGGCTAATAAATGTGATGTGTCTGTCGAGTTTCATGCGATTTGAAGCATGCTAAGGGTCTCAAAAGCATCCTAAAAGAATGGTAAAGTTTGATGCGTTGCCACGGCAACAGTTTAAAAGATATCAAGAATCCATTCACAGGTCTACATCTGCCGTATATTTACATTATACAGATTAAGTTTGAAGCAAATCGGGTAAAAATAAAAGGGTGATTTCAAAGCATTTTGAAAGTGACACACTTCCTGCTGCCAGTTGGTGGCGCTATAACTTTGACTCACAATAGTCACATCCATGTGATCGTCCTCTTACAGCGAACACACTGCTGAAGTTTCATCAAGATCAGTTAATGTATGCTGAAGTTATAACACACTTCCTGTTTCACGTTTCTCGCCATAATTTCGTTTCCTCGCCACGGCCAAACCGTTTGAGATATCAAAAATCCCCTCACAAACTTTCATCCTCAATGTCTTGACTTCTTGCACACCGAGTTTGGTTGTGATTGGTAAACACATGCGTTGTAATTTGATGTATTTCTCCTAGGACAACTATTCAAACAACCCATAATTCTCAACTTCCATTTTAATTGTCGTAAAACTTAGAGCACGAAAGTTGTTTGGCCTGATGTGATCTATAATTGTACCGAGTTTCATATTAATTCATGCAAGTGTGTTTGATTTATGGACAAATGTTCGAATCCCAGTCCAGGGGGCGCTGTCGAGCCGCCCTGCCACGCCCGATGACCAGCTTCAGCCCGGCCCTGATGGCCATGGGTTCTGACCCGTGTGCAAAGTTTCAAGAGTTTTAGAGGATGTTAAGGCCCCCGAAAATGCCAGAGAAGTCGCACACAGCAAATAAAGGGTTAAAATTAACCTGACAGGCGCCCCTCCTCTCACTCACACAGAGGGACACTGAGAGACTGGCAAAATTCTGAGATTTTCTCTACATTCAAACAAACATATCTGACTTTCTGTGGGTCCTAGCTAATGAGTGTCAATTAGAAAGTTGTCCGGCTCGAGGAGTACAATATACATACCGATTTTTGTAACTCTAGTTAAAACTAACAACCCCACTTTTGTCAAAAGGTGGTGCTACTGAGCCCTCACCACGCCCGTTTCTGAAACTTTGCACATGTCTACTGGCTAATAAATGTGATGTGTCTGTTGAGTTTCATGCAATTTCAAGCATGCTAAGAGTCTCAAAAGCATCCTAAAATAATTTCAAAGTTTGATGCGTTGCCACGGCAACAGTTTAAAAGATATCAAGAATCCATTCACAGGTCTACATCTGCCGTATATTTACATTATACAGATTAAGTTTGAAGCAAATCGGGTAAAAATAAGAGGGTGATTTCAAAGCATTTTGAAAGTGACACACTTCCTGCTGCCAGTTGGTGGCGCTATAACTTTGACTCACAATATTCACATCCATGTGATCGTCCTCTTACAGCAAACAAACTGCTGAAGTTTCATCAAGATCAGTTAATGTATGCTGAAGTTCTGACACACTTCCTGTTTCACGATTCTCGCCATAATTTCGTTTCCTCGCCACGGCCAAACCGTTCGAGATATCAAAAATCCCCTCGCAAACTTTCATCCTCAATGCCTTGACTTCATGCTGACCGAGTTTCGTGCCGTGTGTTTGAATTCTCTAGGAGGAGTACTTCAAATTCCATTGCGAGTGTTTTATGAACAACCCTAAATAACCGACTTCCTGTTGGGCTGGGGTAAAAAGTAATAGTTTGAGGTATATATGAACGATGAGATCTATGTGTACCGAGTTTCATATTATTACATGCAAGCGTGTTTGATTTATGGACCAAGTTTTCGGACCCCGTTCCAGGGGGCGCTGTCTAGCCCCCTGCCACGCCCGGGTACCATCTTCAGCCCGGCCCTGATGGCCGCGGATTCTGACCCGTGTGCAAAGTTTCAAGAGTTTTTGAGCATGTTAAGGGCCCAAAAGTGCCCAAATAGTCGTATAATAATAATAATAATAATAATAAATATAGCTGCGAGCAGCGATGGCGGCCCAAGCCGGTGGCACCGCAACCCCGGCTCCTTTAGTTACCTAAAGGCACCGGGGGTGGCGGTGCCGAAGGCTTTGGCCCTTTCATGATTAAATGTTAAAACGGCTTGCCATAGTCTGTCATTTTGACTAGTCACAATTATGTTACAGATATCTTAAATGATAATACAAACTATCCAAAATGTAATTACGACTAGACAGAAAGACATTGTTGATATCTACAATGTTAATTTCCGGATAGGCAAACTTAGCTTTTAAATGTTAAAAGGGCTTGCCATACACGGACGTAGGCTCAGAGAGAGTCTCACCATATTCAAACCAAAATATCTGACTTCTCTTGGTCTGAGCTAATGACTATGAATTAGAAAGTTGTCTGGCTTGAGGAGTACAATGTATATAACGATTTTTGTAACTGTAGATAAAAATAACAACCCCACTTTTGTCAAAAGGTGGCGCTATTTAGTCCCTGCACCATGCCCGTTTCTGAAACTTTGCACATGTCTACTGGCTAATAAATGTGATGTGTCTGTTGAGTTTCATGCAATTTCAAGCATGCTAAGAGTCTCAAAAGCATCCTAAAATAATTTCAAAGTTTGAAGCTTTGCCACGGCAACAGTTTAAAAGATATCAAGAATCCATTCACAGGTCTACATCTACCGTATTGTTTACATTATACAGATGAAGTTTTTCATCTGTTTTTCATCATTATACAGATGAAGTTTCATCTGTTTACATTATACAGATGAAGTTTTTCATTCATATTATTACATGCAAGCGTGTTTGATTTATGGACCAAGTTTTCGGACCCCGTTCCAGGGGGCGCTGTCTAGCCCCCTGCCACGCCTAGGTACCATCTTCAGCCCGGGCCTGATGGCTGTGGGATATGACCTGTGTGCAAAGTTTCAAGAGTTTTCAAACCCGTTAAGGGCCTCAAAAGCCATTAAGAGTCTCAAAATCATCAAAAAAAAAAGAATTTTAAAGTTTGATGCGTTGCCACGGCAACAGTATCAAAGATATCAAGAATCCATTCACAGGTCTTCATCTGCCATGTATTTACATTATACAGATGAAGTTTGAAGCAAATCGGGTAAAAATAAGAGGTTGATTTCAAAGCATTTTGAAAGTGACACACTTCCTGCTGCCAGTTGGTGGCGCTATAACTTTGACTCGAAATAGTCACATCCATGTGATCGTCCTCTTACAGCGAACACACTGATGAAGTTTCATCAAGATATGTTAATGTATGCTGAAGTTATAACACACTTCCTGTTTCACGTTTCTCGCCATAATTTCGTTTCCTCGCCACGGCCAAACCGTTTGAGATATCAAAAATCCCCTCACAAACTTTCATCCTCAATGTCTTGACTTCTTGCACACCGAGTTTGGTTGTGATTGGTAAACACATGCGTTGTAATTTGATGTATTTCTCCTAGGACAACTATTCAAACAACCCATAATTCTCAACTTCCATTTTAATTGTCGTAAAACTTAGAGCACGAAAGTTGTTTGGCCTGATGTGATCTATAATTGTACCGAGTTTCATATTAATTCACGCAAGTGTGTTTGATTTATGGACAAATGTTCGAATCCCAGTCCAGGGGGCGCTGTCGAGCCGCCCTGCCACGCCCGATGACCAGCTTCAGCCCGGCCCTGATGGCCATGGGTTCTGACCCGTGTGCAAAGTTTCAAGAGTTTTAGAGGATGTTAAGGCCCCCGAAAATGCCAGAGAAGTCGCACACAGCAAATAAAGGGTTAAAATTAACCTGACAGGCGCCCCTCCTCTCACTCACACAGAGAGACACTGAGAGACTGGCAAAATTCTAAGATTTTCTCTACATTCAAACAAAGATATCTGACTTTCTGTGGGTCCTAGCTAATGAGTGTCAATTAGAAAGTTGTCCGGCTCGAGGAGTACAATATACATACCGATTTTTGTAACTCTAGTTAAAACTAACAACCCCACTTTTGTCAAAAGGTGGTGCTACTGAGCCCTCACCACGCCCGTTTCTGAAACTTTGCACATGTCTACTGGCTAATAAATGTGATGTGTCTGTCGAGTTTCATGCGATTTGAAGCATGCTAAGGGTCTCAAAAGCATCCTAAAAGAATGGTAAAGTTTGATGCGTTGCCACGGCAACAGTTTAAAAGATATCAAGAATCCATTCACAGGTCTACATCTGCCGTATATTTACATTATACAGATTAAGTTTGAAGCAAATCGGGTAAAAATAAAAGGGTGATTTCAAAGCATTTTGAAAGTGACACACTTCCTGCTGCCAGTTGGTGGCGCTATAACTTTGACTCACAATAGTCACATCCATGTGATCGTCCTCTTACAGCGAACACACTGCTGAAGTTGCATCAAGATCAGTTAATGTATGCTGAAGTTATAACACACTTCCTGTTTCACGTTTCTCGCCATAATTTCGTTTCCTCGCCACGGCCAAACCGTTCGAGATATCAAAAATCCCCTCGCAAACTTTCATCCTCAATGCCTTGACTTCATGCTGACCGAGTTTCCTGCCGTGTGTTTGAATTCTCTAGGAGGAGTATTGCACATTCCATTGCGAGCGTTTTACAAACAAACCTCAATAGCCGACTTCCTGTTGGGCTGGGGTAAAAAGTAAGAGTGTGAGGTATAGATGAAACGATGAGATCAACATGTGTACCGAGTTTCATATTATTACATTCAAGCGTGTTTGATTTATGGACCAAGTGTTCGGACCCCGTTCCAGGGGCGCTGTCTAGCCCCCTGCCACACCCAGGTACCATCTTCAGCCCGGCTCTGATGGCTGTGGGATCTGACCTGTGTGCAAAGTTTCAAGAGTTTTCAAACCCGTTAAGGGCCCCAAAAGCCGCTAAGAGTCTCAAAATCATCAAAAAAAAGAATTTTAAAGTTTGATGCGTTGCCACGGCAACAGTATCAAAGATATCAAGAATCCATTCACAGGTCTTCATCTGCTATGTATTTACATTATACAGATTAAGTTTGAAGCAAATCGGGTAAAAATAAGAGGGTGATTTCAAAGCATTTTGAAAGTGACACACTTCCTGCTGCCAGTTGGTGGCGCTATAACTTTGACTCACAATATTCACATCCATGTGATCGTCCTCTTACAGCAAACAAACTGCTGAAGTTTCATCAAGATCAGTTAATGTATGCTGAAGTTCTGACACACTTCCTGTTTCACGATTCTCGCCATAATTTCGTTTCCTCGCCACGGCCAGACCGTTCGAGATATCAAAAATCCGTCCGGAATTGAGCATCCTCAATGTCTTGACTTCATGCACACCGAGTTTGGTTGTGATTGGTAAACACATGCGTTGTAATTTGATGTATTTCTCCTAGGACAATTATTCAAACAACCCATAATTCATAATTCATAAATAACTTCCATTTGAACTGTCATAAAACTTAGAGCACGAAAGTTGTTTGGCCTGATGTGATCTATAATTGTACCGAGTTTCATATTAATTCATGCAAGTGTGTTTGATTTATGGACAAATGTTCGAATCCCAGTCCAGGGGGCGCTGTCGAGCCGCCCTGCCACGCCCGGTTACCAGCTTCAGCCCGGCCCTGATTGCCATGGGTTCTGACCCGTGTGCAAAGTTTCAAGAGTTTTCGAGGATGTTAAGGCCCCCGAAAATGCCAGAGAAGTCGCACACAGCAAATAAAGGGTTAAAATTAACCTGACAGGCGCCCCTCCTCTCACTCACACAGAGGGACACTGAGAGACTGGCAAAATTCTGAGATTTTCTCTACATTCAAACAAACATATCTGACTTTCTGTGGGTCCTAGCTAATGAGTGTCAATTAGAAAGTTGTCCGGCTCGAGGAGTACAATATACATACCGATTTTTGTAACTGTAGATAAAACTAACAACCCCACTTTTGTCAAAAGGTGGCGCTACTGAGCCCTCACCACGCCCGTTTCTGAAACTTTGCACGTGTCTACTGGCTAATAAATGTGATGTGTCTGTCGAGTTTCATGCATTTTGAAGCATGCTAAGGGTCTCAAAAGTATCCTAAAAGCATCCTAAAAGAAGGGTAAAGTTTGATGCGTCGCCACGGCAACAGTTTCAAAGATATCAAGAATCCATTCACAGGTCTACATCTGCCGTATGTTTACATTATACATATGAAGTTTGAAGCAAATCGGGTAAAAATGAAAGGGTGATATCAAAGCATTTTGAAGTGACACACTTCCTGCTGCCAGTTGGTGGCGCTATAACTTTGACTCACAATAGTCACATCCATGTGATCGTCCTCTTACAGCGAACACACTGCTGAAGTTTCATCAAGATCGGTTGATGTGTGCTGAAGTTATGATACACTTCCTGTTTCACGTTTCTCGCCATTATTTTGTTTCCTCGCCACGGCCAAACCGTTCGAGATATCAAAAATCCCCTCGCAAACTTTCATCCTCAATGTCTTGACTTCACGCTGACCGAGTTTCGTCGAATTTGGATCAAAGCTCTAGGAGGAGTATTAAAAATTCCATTGCGAGTGTTTTACGAACAACCCTAAATAGCCGACTTCCTGTTGGGCTGGGGTAAAAAGTAAAAGCACGAGATATAGATGAAACGATGAGATCAACATGTGTACCGAGTTTCATATTATTACATGCAAGCGTGTTTGATTTATGGACCAAGTGTTCGGACCCCGTTCCAGGGGGCGCTGTCTAGCCCCCTGCCACGCCCGGGTACCATCTTCAGCCCGGCCCTGATGGCCGCGGGTTCTGACCCGTGTGCAAAGTTTCAAGAGTTTTTGAGCATGTTAAGGGCCCCAAAAGTGCCCGAATAGTCGTATAAATAATAATAATAATAATAATCGTTAGGAAAACAATAGGGCCTTCGCCCTTTCAGGGCTTGGGCCCTAATAATAATCGTTAGGAAAACAATAGGGCCTTCGCCCTTTCAGGGCTTGGGCCCTAATAATAATAATAATCCTAAGGAAAACAATAGGGCCTTCGCCCTTTCAGGGCTTGGGCCCTAATAAATAATCCTTAGGAAAACAATAGGGCCTTCGCCCTTTCAGGGCTTGGGCCCTAATAATCGTTAGGAAAACAATAGGGCCTTCGCCCTTTCAGGGCTTGGGCCCTAATAATCCCAAGGAAAACAATAGGGCCTTCGCCCTTTCAGGGCTTGGGCCCTAAAAAAACGTTTTGATGTGATTTCTTACAGACAGCGTCGACCTTTGGCTCAAAGGTGAGTTTGTCATCGATTACACTGTAATACCAAGGTATTTGTATTGCTTCACCATGTCTATAGCTTGATCATTAATAATGGTAGAAGAGAGGGGGATGGGGATCTTTCTAAAATTGATCAGCATTTCTTTAGTTTTGCCCCGTTAATGTTAAGAAAAGACAACTTGCACCACTTTGTAAAATATTTTAAAAACATGTTCAGGGTCATTGTTCGCCAGCAGCGACGCTTTTACCGAGTTGTCAGCAAACTTAATAATATGATGCCCAATGTTCTGGCTTTGGCATGCATTTGTATATAGAATAAATAAGATAGCGGAGAGAATGCAGTCCTGGGGGGAAACTGGAAAAGGAAATGAGGATATCGGGTAAAGTGCTACTCACTCACTTGAGACCTGTTTGTTAAAAAAAATGAAATCAACCAACAGATAAGACTCAACCAATATTCAATATCAATATTGAATTTTAATACAGATCAATATTAAAAGTACTTTTTCTTTAACCATGTTACATTAACCAACAGCAAAAGGAAAATCAAGTGTTATTTATTATATCACCCACAAATGAAAATTGTCATCATTTACTCAACCCCATGTTGTCCAAACCTGAGTGACTTAGTTTAATTTCAAACAATCCCTTTAAGCACTTTTTAAACAAACTTGCACTCCTATTCTGGTAGGTAACACTTTTTTTAAGTCAGGTCTTACCCTTTTAAAGGTAAATCAAATAAAAGGAAGTAAAATGAGTTGTGAACCCATTGTCCCTTCACATTGTGTTTAGAATAATCTAAGTAGATCTAATTTAAAAAATTCTGCTTTAATCAGCAATGTTTCTTGTACATTGACCTAAGTCTGAGAAAAGGATTATTCGAAAACATTAATATCATATCATTTCCGGCAGGTGTACATAATTACATTTTGGATTATAACACACTACATTTGCAGCAAGCCAAGTGGAATTTCATTGCAATCAACAAAAATTAAACTTTTTTTCCCCTCCCCAAAGCATCCCAGGATCTACTGTCTCCATGGGAACAATCTCACAGTGCATAGCATACCTTTCCCCTTTTCTATACCCTCTCACCACTTTTCTTACCACACTATTTCTCCTCATTTCTCCTCCTTTTCTCTTCCCTTTTTCCTTCCCGATTTAATGATCTGACCAATTAGGGCTGTAGTATCTCATGGATGCTTGGCAGGGTCGTAATTGGAAGAGCTCGGAGTTTCTTTTTAATCATTAGCTTTAAGAAACTGTCTGTGCATTCACAATTAATCCTTTAAGAGAGGAAGAGAGCAGCAGAGGTAGAGAGGGAAAGGTCGGACGGTGCTACATGCACTGAATGTATTTCATAGAAGGGTCTCCGGTGTTCATGTAGTATAGTCCATACTAACGTACTGGCTCATCTGAGCTCAAATGTAGGACATTACTGCCACCTACTGCCAAGGAGCGGAACTAAGAGCAAGGGGATCAAGGAGACCTTGTACAAGAAGAGAATTAAAGTAAAAATGTGCCTTTTTCATGCATGCTGTTAAAAGTGGTGAATCATTTTACAAGAATTAAATAAATTAGCAACAGATGACAAATGCGGCGTAGAGTTATTATAATATCACACACACAGGATGACACCATCTGAAGCATGTGCTTTTATATTACTGAAAGCTTTGGACATATCTATAATTCCACTAGTATGCTGTAGAGATACTACAGCCCACAATGAATGAGACTTAGATGGAAACTTCAGGTCAGCACAGAGTGTAACCCACAAAGAAAGCAGACCAGATGAGAAGGTACATATAGCAGAATAAGAGATCAGGATACTGGGAGCGTCTGAACAAGTTGAGGATGACGAAATTTAGCTTAGCAAAAACAACTTCTAGTGCCTAGTGAAACCTGGTATTAATTAGCTGGTGCAATGGTGGTACAACAGGGTTTGAACCTCCAGCCTTTTGGGCTAGTAATTCGGATCTTTAACCACTAGAACACACAAACACATACATCACACCACCACCAAAAATGATAGGTAACAGGTAATGGGACTTTGGATATCTCACTCTAAAGTTCACTAGATCATTGCGTCTCATGCGTATGGTCATTATCTAACACTGGTGAAGGGAACATACAGTACAGGTCAGACCAGTCAATGAGTTGATATCACAAAGTTATCAGCCATGCAGCTGGATTCAGCATAAAATGAACAATGCAGTCTAATGGGCAAATAAAGGAACCAAATACAAATCAAAGCCATATTGAGTCAATTACTCAATGTCATGTTGTTCCAAACACAAAGCAGGACTTTGAAATACAAATGAATTTTAAATGAAATCTGAGAGATTTCTGAGCCTCTATTGAAAGTCCATGCGACTCATTTTGTCACTTCAAAAAGTTCATAAAGATATTATAAAACTTTTTAGTCCTGCAATTTAGTCCCAAATTAAATCTGTTCATAAAGAAATTATGTTAATTTGGACTAAACCGCTCAATTCATATGGATTAGTTTTACGTTCTCTATGAACTTTCTGAAGAGTCAAAGTGGTAGAAAAAAAGGTTATATAAAGTGGACTTCCTTACGGTCTGTGAAGTATACAAGACTGCCGGGTGTCCCATTTATCATTTTATTCTTCAGATGGATGCTCTGTGCATCAGTGTGGGCTTCACAGTGGACTAGTACCTAACAGTTTATGCAACATTACTCCAACTGTAGACTGGGACAAGGGCCACAACAAAGGCTGAGGATGGCATTTGGGACAGTTTACCCGTCACAGTCGAAGAGATTTACAACAGAAAAACAAGACCGCACATGACATGGAGGGGAAAAATCACTTAATTTCCTATACGTCTTAGAACTTCAGCAAAGGTGAGTTCAGCCAAAAACAGCATGCCTCCGTTTACACACTTTTACAGTTGGCTTTTTGTTTTCAGGCTGTTTTTGGAAGAAGCAATCTCTGATAACGATCCACACTTGGAAAAATCATTTCAGTACAAAAAGAAATGACAAGCCCCTGGCATTTCTCAAAAAACAAAACCATTTGTACTAAATGCATTCTGAAAGCTACATTCATTAGTTTCTGCCCTTATTTTACTTGCAAATGAGCTTCCAGTCTAAATCTAAATGGCAATGTCATTATTTGACTGTTTGTTCAATTTAATTTATTTTTTTCCCCTTTTTGACATCCTAAGCAGCACGTCGGTTGTGAGCCAGCAACGTAAACGCATAATGATTATTAGCATAATGTGAGCAGTGCTTTCCCCCGTCCAGACTCCCATCTCCATCTGCCCAGCGCTGTCCATCATCACACTGCTGCCTGAAGCCACAATTATGACTATTGTGGTTAATAAACTCAACCACTGCATAAGACATGTACAATTAGACGAGACATATGCAATCCTGTGGCATGTTGTATTCATGAGCATGATGACCTCTGATGAGCATCAGCTAAAATACTGCATGAAAATGTTCTTCTATGGAAAACGAGGGCTATAGAGTGCAGTTATTTTTAGCAGCTGACTATAGACACAATTTGTTTTCAAACTACCAAACGGAAACCAAGCTACACTTTTTAGTAAGGATTTATATGGATCAAGGGCATAGAAACGGAAATTTCTCAACTTCCAGAAAAGTTCCAGTCTTCTTGCGCTTGATGTTTAAACTGACAGGACTTGCAAATTGATAAACTCTCACACTATGATGGTTAAACTTCGCAATTAATCCGCGAATCACAAGCATTACTGCTGGCACGTAGCCTACTGATCATGAATCACGGATCAACTACGATCTCTAATTGACATCGCACATCCTTGTGATGTCACTATCGTGGATGAGCACATCGCGATATCGATGCTAAAATTATACATCGTACAGCCCTACCTCAAATTTTGAGAATTATTCAATTTAAAATTTACTTTCAGATAAATTATACTTATTTTATAAAACAAAATGTTGTCACAGTGTGAACAATTGCATAAAACGGCCACTTCAAGACGCATCTGCCAACCAGTTTCATCAAATGGACTCAGTAATCATTGCACTTGACAACTTTCATCAGATATTTCCAGTGGTGGAATGTAACGAAGTACAAATACTTTGTTACTTTACTTAAGTACATTTTTCACGTATCTTTACTTTACTTAAATAGTGCCTACTTTTTACTTTTACTTCGTTACATTTTGCAGCAATTATTATACTTTCTACTCCACTACATTTCTACAACTTCTGTTACATTTTCGTTACATTTTCTGATCAGTTTTCCCCGGCCAAAACGTAATCTGACCGTCCGTTCGTTGCACGTTTGTCTCACCAGTGACGTTTGGTTGCCATAGATACAGTAGATCAACCCGGTCACACTAAATGGGTCTCACACGCAGTGTGTTTATCATGCAACTCATACGCAAAAATTTGTTTTTACGTGCATAGGAAACACACCGTGTGTAATATATGTTTGGTTTGGTTAGGATTATGGCAAGCCAAGAGGTTCAGAATTACACCATAAATGAATCGCGTTTACTGCCAAGTTATTTACATACAGTAAGGATAAGCATGATATTGCCTAATTGCAAGCTTGTTTCAGAAATTATGTTATGCAAGTACTTTTACTTTTAATACTTAAAGTACATTTAAAATAAAGTACTTTTTACTTTTTACTTAAGTATGGTTGTCATTGTGTTCCTTCTACTTTTACTAAAGTAAATATTTATCTGGGTATTTGTACTTTTACTTAAGTACTGAGATTCAGTACTTCCTCCACCACTGGATATTTCCTGTTTTTGTCCCAAGTGGTGTGAAGACCACAGATATGTATAGAACTTTTGATTACTTGATGGGACACAAAACAGTGTCTTTAAAATGTAAGCAAGGTTTTTACAGAGCTTCATTTACATATTTTGATTTTCAGTCCTTTGCACTTTAAAATTAACTTCTAAATGTATGTTCAGTAGACCCTATGTAACAAACACCTATTTAACTGTGATGCTTCCAAGTGACAAAAAAAAAACAGTGGCAAATCTTTGGCAATTTTCAGACATGGGACAGTCACGTGAACTTTTTTATCCCCGTAGCATTCGCACTCTCAAATACCTTGTGGGTATCATTTGAGAAAGGCCCTAAGACTAGCACCCACTAACCCAAACAGTAGATGACTGCCCGGTTGAAAAGATCAGCTTAAACCAACACAAATTATTAGGCAGGTCTAGACTCTACATTGGTTGGTGGAGTTCTAGTTGGACCAGTGGACGAGCCAGACTTAGCAAGTTGGTCAACCAGCATGGTCTTTCCGATGAAGCTGGTTGACCCAGGTTACTCTAGTTAAAGCTATTTAAAGAGTTATATAACACATACTATATTAAACATAATATCTACTGGGATTGTCGCTACTCATTTCAGCAGGATGAACATCACATAATTAATATTAATGAGTCAAACTTACAACATTTATAATGCACTCACAGCACAAACAGACCTTTCAGATCCTTCCTACAACTCTGCTAGACATTTTAATGCCGAAATCAGTGAATGGGCCCAATGTATCCATTAAACTTTATTTTGGTCAATTAGAGACACATTATCTCTGTTAGCGGTGCATATTGATTTAGACGACGTCCAATATGACTTTGGGTTAATTAGCAACAAAGCTTCAAACATAGAAATGCTCCCCACACATTAAGTACACACACTTTCCCTCACATACACAACCCAAGAGATAATCACAGCTCTTCTTTCACACTCTAATCAACAAAATAGTCCTCGATCGTTGTCTCTCTCTCTCTCTCTCTCTCTCTCTCTCTCTCTCTCTCTCTCTCTCTTTCTGGTGTGAGTGTTGGGAGTGTGTGTGAGAGCTGAGCACGCTGAGTGCGGGAAAAGTGGTTTCTCTTTGTAATACTAATGGTTTCCTAATTTTCTTTCCCCCCGGTAGTTGAAAGACAAAAAAAGTGTTGAGTGTATATATTAAAAAAAAAAACAAAAAAAAAAAAAAAAAAAAAAAACATATTGTTTGTTCGTAACATTGCGACGCCGAAATGGCGTCTATTCCCATTCAGGCAACGCAAGGCCTGTCGCTTCGGAATGGGTGCAGGTGTGTACCAGATCCTGGGGTGACAGTGGAGGAACTGCTCCTAGTCGTCGGAGAGCAGGTAGGGTTTGAGAATATCATCTCAGCTTCGCGTATGAACAAAGCAGTGGTTGTTTTTTTAAAAACGGAAATGTTGATCAACAAATTGACCGTGAGTGGAATATGGGTGAAAGGAACTTTTGTTACAGTAACCCCCCTATCTGCCCCGGCGACGAAAATCATAATATCAAACATCCCGACGTTTATCTCCAATGATGTGATAATGAAGGAATTGCAGAGATTCGGAAAAATTGCAAGCCCTATGAAACTTATTTCACTGGGCTGTAAAAACGCGGCATTAAAACATGTGCTTTCCTTCAGAAGACAGGTTTATATGTTTTTGAGTTCGCCGGAACGTAATTTAGAGGTGTCTTTTCGTGTAAACCATGGAGAGAATTCATACATGGTTTATGCATGCGCAGAGAACTGGAAATGTTTTGAATGCGGAGAAGTTGGGCACAAACGCGGCGTATGCCCGAAAAAAAACGAACAAAAAATTTCCGAGGCTCAAGATGGACTAAAAAAAGCAGATCATCAGAGTAATGATAGAAAAGGAAATGAAAAGAAGGATGAAGGGGTAACTGAGGAGGTGAACGAACAGAACGAAGTGATTGAAATTAATGAAGAGAATGTTCAACCTGGATGCAGTGCTGCTCCAGATGAGAAAAAAACCATTGATGTAATGGATGACAATGAGGAACAAACTTGTGTTGAACAGGAACGTGAGGTTAATGAAGATTCACAGGTTGGTGTTTCAGAGGAAAAAATGGATGAGGAAGTGGATAACTTGTCTCAGTGTACTGAGGATGGAGTGAAAGATAGTGAGGAGTGGTTAGACAAAATAGATGAAAGAGACTTGTACACTGTTGAACAAATTAATTCTTTTCTTGATGTAACAAAAGGAAAATCAGGAGTAGAAATAGAGGATTTTTTCCCGGACACTGAAAAATTCGTCGTTTCTGTGATGAAGGCCAGGAAAGTGTGCAGTTATGAGGAGCTCTCACAGCAAAAGAGGTTTCGCCTTAAGAAACTTATAACCTTGATAAGAAAAGAAAAAGGTAAAAAGAAAGGAAAGGGAGGACTAACGAGGGGAAACACATAAGAAATCATGTTGTTGAATAACGTTCTTCTCTACCTTTCCTGTTATCTTTTTTTCTCTATTTTCCTCATGAAGGGCATGCAGGTGGGATCCCTAAATGTTAATGGAATGAGGGATGGGAGAAAAAATAATGTTTTATCAGAATTAATTTTTACCAAAAAATTAAGTGTGGTATTCTTGCAAGAAACTCACAGTGACCAAAGTAATGAAGTCGACTGGGATGTATGGTGGAAAGGAGAGAAAGCTCTTAGTCATGGTACAAATTTAAGTGCTGGAGTAGCAGTGTTATTTTCTCCTGGGATAAAAGCAAAAATAATTTCAAAAAAAGAATTACAACCAGGAAGATGTTTAATTGTAAGGGCTGAAATTAGTAACCTCGTGTTCTTGTTTGTCAACATATATGCACCAAATATAGGAGCCGATAGAGTACAGCTTTTTAAAAAAATAGATTTTTTTTTAAAGCAGCAACAAGATGATGATTTTATTGTTATGGGCGGTGACTGGAATTGTACCCTAAACTTTACTCTAGACAGAAATGGGGAAGAACAGCATGCACAATCATCTTTCTGTTTAGACAGTATCATTAAAAGTTTGCATTTCTCAGATGTGTGGAGAGAATACAACCCTACAACTCGGCAGTACACATGGGTGAAAGTCACCAATAACAGAGTTTTTGCTGCACGGTTAGATAGGATTTATGTATCACAAAATATGAGAAATAGAATTTTAAAAACTGCTATAATGCCAACATCACTTTCTGATCATAAACTCATCACAGCTGAATGCTCATTGGAAATAACAAATCGTAAAAGCTGCTACTGGCATTTTCAAGTCAAATTGTTAGAAGATATAAAGTTCTGTGAATATTTTATAGATTTTTGGGAGACCTGGAAAAGAGAGAAGAATAATTATGAAGACATTACTCAATGGTGGGAAGTTGGAAAGGTGCACATAAGACATTTTTGTCAGCAATATACATCTCACTCTTCATTAGTTTTAAAAAATACAATAGATGGGCTAGAAAAAGAAATTATGGAGATTGAAAAAGACATGATTGAAAGTGAACCTTTAATTTTGAAAGAATTGTGGGAGGGGAAAAAAAAAGAACTTAGTTCAATTCTTAATGAAAAGGTTAAAGGAGTGCTTGTGAAGAGTAGGTTCACTGCAATAAGAGATGTGGATGGTCCTACAACTTTCTTCTTCAATTTGGAGCGTAAAGCTGGGATAGAGAAACGAATGTTCTGTTTAAAAGACACTAATGGACATGACAGCTCAGACCCAGAGGATATGAGAGGAATTGCTGTTGAATTTTATTCTGAACTCTATGCTGTTGAAAATACAGAGGAACAATGCAGGAATGAACTGTTACAAGATCTTCCTAAGATTACTCAAGGAAATAGACTTTCCCTAGAAACTGAACTTAATTTTGAGGAACTGACCACCGCTGTCATGGGACTATCTTCAGGCCGTGCGCCAGGATTGGATGGTTTACCGGCTGATTTTTATAAGACTTTTTGGAACATTATTGGGAAAGACTTTCTGGAAGTACTTCAAAATTGCCTAAGTAAAGGAATTCTTCCTACAAGTTGTCAGAGAGCAGTTTTAATGCTGCTCCCAAAAAAAGGAGATTTGACACTATTGAAGAACTGGAGACCGGTGGCTATGTTGTGCTCGGATTATAAAATATACTCTAAAGTTCTAGCAAACAGGTTAAATGGTGTACTGCATGAAATTGTCCATAAAGATCAGTCTTATTGTGTTAAAAATAGATGTATATCTGATAATCTACATTTGGTGCGGGATGCTATTGATTTTGCAATCCAAACTGGCACTAATGTTGGTTTTTTGTCCTTAGACCAGGAAAAGGCCTTTGATAGGGTTGATCATATTTTTCTTTTTGAGACTTTAAAAGCTTTTGGTTTTGGGGACAGTTTTATTTCTAAAGTAAAAATGCTATATACTGAAGCAACATGTATGGTCAAAATAGCTGGTGGCCTTAGTTTTCCGATAAAAGTACAGCGGGGAATTAGGCAAGGTTGTCCTCTGTCTGGCCTTCTTTATAGTATAGCAATAGAGCCTCTGTTGTGCAGACTGAGAAGAGAGTTAAAAGGGTTGAATGTTGATGCTTTTTTTCACCAACAAATCAAACTTTCTGCTTATGCAGATGATGTCACGGTTTTAATTAGAGATCAAAATGATGTCAAAGTGTTAGAAAAGGCATTAGTGTGTTATAATAAAGCATGTTCAGCAAAGGTCAATTGGGGCAAAAGCGATGCTCTGTGGTGTGGTCAGGAACCTCAAAGTCCATCACTCCCGGGTGATTTAAAATGGGGGAGGGCAGGTTTTAAATATTTAGGGGTCTTCTTGGGGACAGAAGACTTTAGGAAGAAAAATTGGGAGGGTTTATTGGAAAAAGTGTGTGTGAGGTTGTCTCACTGGAAATGGGTGCTGCCCCAGCTGTCCTACAGGGGAAGAGTGCTTGTCTGTAACAATTTGGCTGCAGCATCTTTGTGGCACAGAATGAGAATTCTAGAACCTCCGGAGGATTTAGTACGAAGACTACAAAAGTGCCTGGTTGATTTCTTCTGGTCGGGGCAACACTGGTTGAAGGCATCGGTGCTGTATCTACCGATACAAGAAGGAGGACAAGGACTAGTAGACATAAGATCAAGAATCAAAGCCTTCAGACTCCAAACGGTGAAAAAATTGCTGTATGGGGAAGATGTGAGCTGGGCTGGTATCGCCTGTACCCTATTGAGGAGAGCTGGGAATATGGGACTAGACCGGCATTTATTCCTCATGGACATCAACAAGATAGACCTGTCTGGATTAACAGCTTTCTACAGGTCTATTTTAACATCTTGGACAGTTTGCAGAATTTCTCGAGAGCAAAACGGTGTGCAAAGAATGTGGCTAAAAGAAGAACCAATTCTGTTCAATCCTGCAGTGGACTTGAATATTTTAAAGTCAATATCTCTGAGAAATACTTTAAAAACGGCACATTTTTTAAAAATTGGACAATTTTTATCTGAGGAAGGATGGATATCTGCTGACGTTTTGGCTGGAAAACTGGGCATAAGATCAACTCGGCTCGCTCAGAACATACTGACTCAGTTAAGTGAAGCTCTACCAGTGGATTACAGACTTTCTCTAGAAACACATGATGAAGAATTTTTTTCATTCCCAGAATTGTCTATTTCTGCAGACACTGGATTATGGACTAAATCTGAGGGTGGACTGCTGTCTTTTGAGACACCCCAACTTGGACTTTTACGTAATGTTGGGAAAAAAGCTCTTTATGTACTGTGTGTGAAAGTTTTATACCTTCAAACGTTGGACAATGTAAAGGAGTCTAAATGGCAGGAGGTGTTTGGAGCAGACGCTTCCCCTAAAGGTAGCTGGAGGTCCCTGTACAAGCCTCCTACTGAGAAGAGGACTGGAGATCTTCAGTGGAGGACTGTGCATGGGATAATAGCCACAAACAGACACAGAGCACACCTTGATCCAGAGGTAGGGGAGGGTTGCCCCTTTTGTGGAGAGCAAGAAACAATTTTCCATTTGTTTTTTAATTGTGGGAGATTGCAGAGGCTTTTTGCTGAATTAGAGAGATGGTGCCAAACGTTGGGCATGGTTTTTACCCCAATGGTCTTTGTTTATGGGCCGAGATACAGTAGAAGCAATAAAGACGTACATGTTTTAATAAACTTCTTATTTGGACAGGTAAAAATGGCAATATGGTTGTCCCGCAAAGGAAAATTAAATGACACAGGGTCAACTGATGTTTTATCAATTGTGAAGGGATTGATAAAAAACACGTATTAAAATAGAGTATGCTTATTATAAGCTAGTTAACAATCTTGAGATGTTTAACTGCAAATGGGGAATTAATCATTGTGTGTGTGAAGTAGACATTGATGGTAATCTGCAAGTTAATATCTAAGGTGGAAAAATAGTTATTGTTTTCTTCCTATGGAGTATTGTTGATTATGTCTATAGTACATGGTCGTTCCCTTCTGGTTTTAAAGGGAAAAACTTTTAGAGTGTAATTTAATTTTATATATGAAGGATTATAATTTTGTAAAATAAAAGAGACCCTAAAAGTCAAAAGTCTCTCTCTCTCTCTCTCTCTCTCTCTCTCTCTCTCTCTCTCTCTCTCTCTCTCTCTCTCTCTCTCTCTCTCTCTCTCTCTCTCTCTTCTCTCTCTCTCTCTCTCTCTCTCTCTCTCTCTCTCTCTCTCTCTCTCTCTCTCTCTCTCTCTCTCTCTCTCTCTCTCTCTCTCAGGGCGCTATCTCTTCGGCTTTCAGTGGGTAGTCTATCTAAACAGCACCCTATTGTCTTTAATTCCATTTTGATCCTATAATAGAGAGGGAAGTGTCTTAAATATGCTCTTTCAACCCTAAATGGCTCTGTCTGGTGGACAATTAGTAAGGCACAACAGCCCACAGTACAGAGAGACAGGAATTGAATATCATGACACAAAATTAAGCTAAACTCCAAGACATTGAGTTCAGTAGGGAGACAGCAGATGTCCTAATTAAACTGACACCCCGTCTAAATTATCCGTGTGGGGACGGATTGAGTCATTGTAACGGCGCACACAAACTAGCACGTCTCCACAGGTGCTGAGGGACTACACAAGCAGGCGGCGTCTCTGCGGACCAAACATACAGAGAACATGAAGTCAGAATTCAAATGTGGATTTGCTAATGAGGGTTTTAGGTCTCAGGTGTGCAGACCACCTACATCCATACATCGACTACAGAGAGAACAAATGGGGTCCGGGGCATTCAGATCAGAACTCCAACAAACTAAAAGACAAACAGCTTTAAAACATCAGGGAATTTTTTTGGGGTGAAAAAAATCAAACAAACTCAAGGCAGAGAACACAATTAGAAATACAGAACAGAACATCTCATACCTCTCATCAAATCACTGTCAGATCTTCAGCCTAGTTAACATTCCTGTTTAAACGTTTTACAAATAGCAAGTGCTCTACGGCATTGCATTCCAATACAGAGACTACTGCTTACAGTACAATATGCACCAGTGGTCCTTGACTGGTGGGCTGCAACCCAAAAAAAATGGGTCTGGAAAAAAAAAATATTTAACTAAAAAAAAAAAAAAA
Source organism: Pimephales promelas (assembly GCF_016745375.1). The sequence continues at coordinate 98,757 of NW_024121341.1, read as the reverse complement.
AAAAAAAAAAACAGTATAATGAACATTTTCACAAATTTACATGGTCAAGCTGGTGTTCCATCCATCAGTATTATTTTAGTATAATGTATTGAGTATCATTTTTAGTATCTGTATTTAGCATTTTTAGTAGCCTATTATATATTTTTTTTTCACTTTAATTTTAATTCAAGTTTTAGTAATTTTTTTGTGTTTGTCCTTTTTTATTAGTTTTAAATATTTTAAATATCTATCTAGTTTGTTTGTTTTTTTTTAAATTATTTTAGTACTTCAAGTTAAATTAAACAAAAATGAGAAATTCTGTCTTGGCAACATGCTGAAATAAAATAAGGTATAAAAACCTAAACAATGATTTTATTTTAAGTAAAAAAAAATGTTTTATGGATTTATTTTTAATTAATATAGATATAATAAGGAAAAGTTATTTGCACAGCACAAAATATACTTGTTACATATTTAGTGGTATAAGTAGTATGGTCGTATGCTGTTCCCTATTAGTTTCTTTTTGTACAGATAAGCTACAAATTACAGAGCCCCCCTCGCCCCACTTTGCCAAAAAAAAAATAATTATAACTATCTCGTGGCCTCAAGATACTAACTAGTAGTATCTTGTGGCCTCAAGATCTAGCACCTTGATGCCACGAGTTACTATCTTGAGGCCACAAGTTACTATCTTAAGGCCACAAGTTACTATCTTGAGGCCACAAAATACTATATTGAGGCCACAAGTTACTATCTTGAGGCCACAAGCTATTATCTTAAGGTCACAAGTTACTATCTTGAGGCCACAAGTTACTATCTTGAGGCCACGAGATACTATCTTGAGGCCACGAGTTACTATCTTGAGGCTACGAGCTATTATCTTGAGGTCACAAGTTACTATCTTGAGGCCACAAGTTACTATCTTGAGACCACGAGATACTATCTTGAGGCCACGAGTTACTATCTTGAGGCCACGAGTTACTATCTTGAGGCCACGAGATACTATCTTGAGGCCACGAGATACTATCTTGAGGCCACGAGTTACTATCTTGAGGCCACGAGATACTATCTTGAGGCCACGAGTTACTATCTTGAGGCCACGAGATACTATCTTGAGGCCAAGAGATACTATCTTGAGGCCACGAGATACTATATTGAGGCCACGAGTTACTATCTTGAGGCCACGAGTTACTATCTTGAGGCCACGAGTTACTATCTTGAGGCCACGAGTTGCTATCTTGAGGCCACGCGATGCTATCTTGAGGCCACGAGATACTATCTTGAGGCCACGAGTTACTATCTTGAGGTCACAAGTTACTATCTTGAGGCCACGAGTTACTATCTTGAGGCCACGAGTTACTATCTTGAGGCCACGAGTTGCTATCTTGAGGCCACGAGATGCTATCTTGAGGCCACGAGTTACTATCTTGAGGCCACGAGTTGCTATCTTGAGGCCACGAGATGCTATCTTGAGGCCACAAGTTGCTATCTTGAGGCCACGAGTTGCTATCTTGAGGCCACGAGATGCTATCTTGAGGCCACGAGATACTATCTTGAGGCCACGAGTTACTATCTTGAGGCCACGAGATGCTATCTTGAGGCCACGAGATACTATCTTGAGGCCACGAGTTACTATCTTGAGGTCACAAGATGCTATCTTGAGGCCACAAGGTTACTTTCTTGAGGCCATGATATAGTTATAATGCATTTTTTGACAAAGTGGGACTAAAGGGGCTCCGTAACAAATGCTTTGTCCTTACAAATACTATTAATTAGCCTGCTAATAAAGGAAATTAAATTGAAACAGGAAGTTAAATGTGGGTGCTCTTTTGACACAAGTCTCTACTGTTCCTAAAGCTGTGTGGTAGAACCCTTCTCTCTCTCTGTGTGTTTATAGTATCTTTAGATGAAGTATTGCTGAGTGTGAACGGCAGAGAGAGGACTGTTATTAAGACCTGTCTGCTTTTATTACAGTGGCTCAGGAGGCACACGTGGGACAGGTTACAGCCAACCTGAATGGCTGTGATAAATTCAGGCCTGAGCACAGGAGACAGATTAAATTCAGTCTGGGCCCAGTCGATGGCTCTGTATTAAACGACAGCGGAAGAGAAGGATAAAACAGAATGTCACCAATATGGTTATTAACTGGAATCAGTCTCTGTGAACGACTCAGACAGTTAGCATATACTGATAATGGGACATAGGAGAGAGAGAGAGAGAGAGAGAGAGAGAGAGAGAGAGAGAGAGAGAGATGATGGGGGCAAGCAGGTGAGCTGAGCAGAGAAAGGGATGAGAAGTCAAATGTAAGAGGGAAAGGGAAGAACAGATGGTTTAGAAGCTAATAATAATGTCGGAGCCATGACACAGTCGTTAACACTCATGCTCTTGACATGTTGGACGAAGCAGAAGTCCGACCTGCAATTTGTTTCGATTTCACTCCCTCCCCTGTCATAGTGTCCCATTCCCACAGTGATTTCCAGACAACACTTATGCTGGGCTTGTTATGAACAATTCATAATTGCGTGTTAATCCAAAGGGGCACCTGGTTTAACATCCTGTTACATTCATGCTGAAAATAGTCTAAAGCACAGAAATGGGGGGAAAAAAAAACATACAACAAGATGTTGCAATACAGAGCAGTGAAATTACTATTTGTTATCCTTTATATCTGTCTGTAAGTTTTGTAAATAGTTGACCAATGTAAAATATTAAAAAGAGTTTGTGACTAAACTTCATAACTCCAATGGATCCTCAAACTGTCTGTAAAACCTCAAAACTGCATCCCCCTCTATAATGAGTCCTGGACGTTGTTTAGACCGTCTCTGCTTGTATGCAATGCAAAGTTATGTCCAGCGTTTTGGCCTGTCAGTTTAATTAGTTAGTTACAGAGACAAATTATGCATAAAAATTATATAAATGCACCCTCCCCATCCTAGACTGACATTTTATATAGTTGATAGAGACAAATATGACGCAGGGCAACAACTTACTGTGTGACATAGCCAATAGAATGCAGTTACTGTATATGCCCCTAAAATTCAAGACGTTGGGGCAAAATGCCCCTGTATGAGTTTGTATCTCATATACAAGTTTGTATATTTTGTATAGTTTGTATATTTATATTATATAATAGAGATAAGCAATATCACATTGAACAACGAAAGCAGTTGTTCTGAATAGCACGAGTACAAATGTGATCCTTATTTTATCCAACAGTTCAATAAATTCGAAGTTAATATTGTGTTATATTTTAGACAAAAAATAGGCAACAATAATTATTGGGGTGTTACATTATAAAGACATTTTGGCAAAATTATTAAATATTTATTTTGGAAAATGGGGTGGGGGTTCATTACATTTATCTCACGTAAATATATACTCACTCTGGGTATTTCAGTTTTTATAATGGGGTAATTTTTTTTTGCACACAACGCAAGAAAGCTTGATTTTAACCTTGAATTGGATTTACAAAATAAACAAACAAATTACAAGCAAAAAAATAAATAAAATAAAAATGAAATAAAGAGTGCTTTAAGGTTTTCAAGTAGGTCTAACATTAAGTATCCTACAGAAATGTACTAAATCAAATGTTGTATTGTATAAATTAAACAAATTCATTCTTCTCGCTATTTTTTTTATTTATTTGATTAATGACATTAACATTAATGACACAGACATGGTGTCAGGTTTATTAGGCTGCTGTCACTTTAAGAGCATGGATCCAATATGCTTTTCTCAACTGTTTACGTTCACTTAATACTTGGCTACACGGGCATTTTGACACAATTTTGTGCATTTCTGACCATTTAAGCGCAGTAAGCAGCAAAAAGCACTCTGGTAGTCGCCAGCTTTATGTGAATGTGAGCTTGTATGTGCGCAAGTACTACCGAATATAACACTGACCCAATTGGGCAAGTGACAAGTCTGTCCCAGAACGCAAGCGAAAGTCTTCTATCACAGTGTGCAGCTCACTTTTACAGACACGGTGGTGATGTGAACCAGATAGAGGACACGATAGCACTGAATCACTCTCACCGTTTGTGACATTATATTACACAGAAAGTTTTCAAACTGACTGATTCTAACTGATAATCTGTGTAATTTGCTCTTTCAACCAACAAGCTAACTGAATAAATGTTTGCCCAAACTTCCCACCTTATAAACGTGGAACCAGCGGGAATGAGTAAAAATATGTGCAATACCGAGGCAAAATTCGAGCCCTGTATTAATATTAATAATGTACATCCAATACGATAGTCTTTTCTTCCCTATTGTGATCTATATCCAAGAAAATCAGCTTCTCAAACAAGAAAAAAAATTAGAGCATGACTAGATTTTCTCAATCGGGAATTGACTGGATTGTTGGATCATTGTGGTTTGCTATCGCTCTGATCTCAAATGAGTGACAGGTTGTCCCACCCTCACGCCAGTAAACACATCATCAGAGAAGAGATGTCGCTGCAAGAGGGAAGGAATTATTAATATAGCTGCGAGCAGCGATGGCGGGCCCAAGCCGGAGGCACCGCAACCCCGGTTCCTTTAGTTACCTAAAGGCACCCGGGTGGCGGTGCCGAAGGCTTTGGCCCTTTCATGATTAAATGTTAAAACGGCTTGCCATACTCTGTCATTTCGACTAGTCACAATTATGTTACAGATATCTTAAATGATAATACAAACTATCCAAAGTGTAACGACTAGACAGAAAGACTTTGTTGATATCTACAATGTTAATTCCGGACAGGCAAACTTAGCTTTTAAATGTTAAAAGGGCTTGCCATACAGGGACGTAGGCTCAGAGAGAGGCTCACCATATTCAGACCAAAATATCTGACTTCCTCTTGGTCCGAGCTAATGACTATGTATTAGAAAGTTGTACGGCTTGAGGAGTACAATGTATATACCGATTTTTGTAACTGTAGATAAAACTAACAACCCCACTTTTAAGTATATATATGGTGCCTTTAGTGTTATTCTGCACGACGTGCAAAAACTTAACCCCGCTTTTTAAGTATATATATATATATATATATATATCAGTGATGCGCGGGTCAATGTATAAACAACCCGCAACCGACCGACGTTTTCAACTACCCGCCCGCAACTCGGACCGCAAAAAAAAAAGTAAAAAAATATTGTACCCGACCCGCTTCCTGACCGCATTTTTAAAAATTAGTAAATGCTCATCGGAGCGTTATTGGGCCATAGACGTGTAACAACACAGCGTCGCAAAAAGACGTAGGCCTAGGCTACTACACATAACAAAGGCAAAGCCAGCACTTTCGCCATCATCTTTCATTATTTCAGCAAATGTCTCCCACACTTTTACTCTTTCTATTTTACTCTTTCTTTCGGTCTCTTACAGCGAAAACACTGCTGAAGTTTCATCAAGATCAGTTAATGTATGCTGAAGTTATAACACACATCCTGTTCCATGTTTCTCGCCATAATTTCGTTTCCTCGCCACGGCCAAACCGTTCGAGATATCAAAAATCCCGTGGCACTTTTTCATCCTTAATGTCTTGACTTCACGCTGATCGAGTTTCGTCGAATTTGGTTCAGTGCTCTAGGAGCAATAATTTAAATTACATTGCATGTGTTTTAAACACAACCCTAAATAGCCAACTTCCTGTTGGGCTGGGGTAAAAAGTAAGAGTGTGAAGTATATATGAAACGATGAGATCTATATGTGTACCAAGTTTCATATTATTACATGCAAGTGTGTTTAATTTATGGACCAAATTTTCAGACCAAGTTTATTGACCAAGTTAATCTGATTAATAAACTAATTATACAAACTATTGTCAATTCACTACAATTAAACTAGTTATATGCCTTTACTTATAAAAAATAAAAAATAAAAACTTATTTAAAAAATACCAGGCTTGAGAAATGTATTTTCTTTATGCAGGTCATACACACAGCAGTGAAATGGTTAAGCCCCCTCCCCCTGCACACACACACACACACACAGACAGCCAGCCAGCCAGCCAAAGGCTCAGAGTGGCCATATTCAAACAAAAATATCTGAGTTTCTGTGGGTCCTAGCTAATAAGTGTCAATTAAAAAGTTGTCCGGCTCGAGGAGTACAATATACATACCAATTTTTGTAACTCTAGTTAAAACTAACCACCCCACTTTTGTCAAAAGGTGGCGCTACTGAGCCCTCACCACGCCCGTTTCTGCAACTTTGCACATGTCTACTGGCTAATAAATGTGATGTGTCTGTCGAGTTTCATGCAATTTGAAGCATGCTAAGGGTCTCAAAAGCATCCTAAAAGCATCCTAAAAGAAGGGTAAAGTTTGATGCGTCGCCACGGCAACAGTTTCAAAGATATCAAGAATCCATTCACAGGTCTACATCTGCCGTATGTTTACATTATACATATGAAGTTTGAAGCAAATCGGGTAAAAATAAAAGGGTGATATCTAAGCATTTTGAAAGTGACACACTTCCTGCTGCCAGTTGGTGGCGCTATAACTTTGACTCACAATAGTCACATCCATGTGATCGTCCTCTTACAGCGAACACACTGCTGAAGTTTCATCAAGATCAGTTAATGTATGCTGAAGTTATAACACACTTCCTGTTTCACGTTTCTCGCCATGATTTCGTTTCCTCGCCACGGACAAACCGTTCGAGATATAAAAAATCCCCTCGCAAACTTTCATCCTCAATGTCTTGACTTCACGCTGACCGAGTTTCGTCGAATGTGGATCAAAGCTCTAGGAGGAGTATTTGACATTCCATTGCGAGCGTTTTACAAACAAACCTCAATAGCCAAATTCCTGTTGGGCTGGGGTAAAAAGTAAGAGCGCGAGGTATAGATGAAACGATGAGATCAACGTGTGTACCGAGTTTCATATTATTACATACAAGCGTGTTTGAGTTATGGACCAAGTGTTCGGACCCCGTTCCAGGGGGCGCTGACGAGCTGCCCTGCCACGCCCGGGTACCATCTTCAGCCCGGCTCTGATGGCCGCGGGTTCTGACCCGTGTGCAAAGTTTCAAGAGTTTTCGAGCACGTTAAGGGCCCCAAAAGTGCCCAAAAGGTAGTAAAATAATAATTATTATAATAATAATAATAGTAAAGAAAAATAATCCCAAGGAAAACAATAGGGCCTTCGCCCTTTCAGGGCTTGGGCCCTAATTATAGATTAAATCATAAGTAAACGTCATTTAACTACCCTCAAACAACTTCCCTCTTGTAGTTAAAACGTTTAAACTTTTCTGATTCATTATTTAGACTCTGCTAAACATAATTATGGTTTTGTGGCACTAGCAACAATGTCACTCAAGCATTCATGCCAGTAAAGCATTATAGCTGAATGAGGGATCTTCACTCACTGGGGGAATGCTGCAAAGAGAGCTGCAGGCAGAGAGAAAGAGATTGAAAAAGAGAGACCGAATGATGGAGATTGATGAATTGAGTGCAAATGATTGTCAGTTGTCACCATAGACACAGACCCCGATGGACTAATCGTACAGCATATGGCAATGGCATGAACACACCTACACTGGTACACACACACTTACTTTAGTCCTGTTATGTTGTCTATGATAAGTAAACTCACAGACGTCAGACGGATGGTTATTATCTGTCGCTCTCTCAGTGTGCTGTCATTCCTTGTGTATGTCGGGACAATGACAATAAGCTCCAGGATTCAACTAATGACCACGACTCATGTAAGAAAAAGACAAGAATACACATCTCAGCATGACACGTCTGAGCATGTCTAAATCTTTACTTGACCTTGTGTGTTTAACTCACAGAGCAACTTCAAACTTTCCTCTCCGTTCACCGTTACTGTTGCTAGATCTGTTCAAATAAGCTCATTAACTGGATAAAAATTACCATCCATTTTTCTGTATTTAAAAAAAAAGTAATAAACAAAATAAAAACAATCACCAACTCAGATGCTAGAAAAAATAACCTGATTAAAAACAATCTAATTAAATTAAAAGTACAGACATTTACCTTTGAGTACATCTTTTCTTATTACTATAATTACGTTCATTAACAAACATTGTTACATCCTGCACAATTTCATGATTTAAATAAGGAAATAAATACATAGCGTGCATCATCTCAGGGTTCACTGGATCACTATTATAAGTGCCTCAGGAAATTTTTTTTTTTAAATAACGTGTAAAACGATGCAGACACACACGACTTCCTTTTGCATGTGTGATTAGCATGTCAGGCTCAGGCTATATGGCGAATGACAACAGTTGCGAAGTTAAAAGGTTAGAGGTTAAATCTGTCCTTAAGGCATTAAGACCTGTAGATCGTTTGCTTTGTTCTTAATGTCTCAATGTTGCATATTCTTCTTGGTTCGGTTTGAATTTTATAAGGCAAAATTTCAAAGTGTACCAAAATGCTTTTGCGCAAGTCACATGTGAGCAAAACTGACTAACTATTTTAATAAAGCCTCCCTGTTGTGTGTGTGTGAGCTATTACAAAAAAAAACAAAAAACTAACAAAATTATTTAAAAAAAAAATAAAATATTAGATACTAATAAATTATCAGTATGGCGGTATACAGTATATGGCAGTTTTCCCCATGGTATTAGAAATGGTATCGAATATTGACATTTTTCAAGGTATCGTATCAAAGTTGTAAATTCCACTATTGTGACAACAGTAGCAATTAGTTATCAAGATTGTATGGTAATTGGCCAGTTTAAAGTATATTTGCAGACCATACTGGATTTGTGCTAGGAAAGACCAAGCATGAAGCTGCTATATTTGCCAGCTTGGACACTGGGTTGCAGTTATAACTTCCCGGTCTGATGCTATGAATAGCATGAACTTAAAATGGCCAGCAAGACAAACATTTTTAAAAAGTAGTACATAAACCTAATAAGCTATAAACATGAAAACTGTAACTGAATTATTATGGTGGAGTTTTGTAACCTGAGCTGAAAAAAAATAATCATTAAATTGTGTTCTCAGTGGCTACTTTCTCTAATCCCATTCTCCCCATCTCTCTTTCCTTCACTCACTATGTCTTTCGCTCTCTCACTCTATTGATATCAGGACCACAAGGTGATGATCCGTTTCCAGTTCTTGCCAGACAGGAGTCTCCAGGAGGATATCCCTCTCATTACACACGCACTGCAGATCCAGACACACAACCCTCGACATCACTAGAGCTCCCCCAGGAGAACCTGATGAAAAAGAGGAGACGCTAACTGCTATACTGAGACAACTGAGGGAGGGGTAGCAAGGACAAAAGAACGGGTGAGTAGAAGACAACAACGTTTAAAACATTAGCTTTTTAATGGAAAAAAGAAATATTCCTTCCATTTTTGTTAGATTTAAAAAAGGAAACATTTTAATCATGCACTGGTCACTAACTTTGTGTTTGTTTTCATGGTTTAAAAAAAGTTTCATAAAAGTTCAGACAACCCTTGAGCTAGTATATTTCAAGTCATCTGAAGTCATTCAAAATTGTGTGTGATGAACAGATCTATACCTCCAGTAAACTGAATTGCTACAAACAGAGTCATTAAATTGAACCAGAGACCCTGAACGGTAAGATTTATGATCGAATCATTGGATCGGACATAATAATAATGAATAATTATTTGTTACATTTACTCTGCACTCAAAGTGTACTACATACAGTAGGGGGGAATCTCCTCAACCACCAGTAATGTGCAGCATCCATCGGGATGATGCGGCGGCAGCCATATTGCATCAGAACGCCGAACGCATACTGGCTTTATTGGTGAAAACACCTGATTCTGACATCTCATGTCTCTCATGAAAAGAAGTGCTAAAGTTTAAAGACTATTTAAGCTGGTGATAGTAATTGCATGAAAACTGTTGCATGACTTTCATTTTAACCCTAGAAGCGCTGATCCCCTCTGTAATTGCATGGAAAAGGTAAGAGTGATGTTGTGTTGCACAAAATTAGTTATGCATGTTTGGAAGGGTATGAGGATAAGTAAAGGATGACACAATATTCACTTTTAGGGCAACTATCCCTCTAAAAGGATAGCATAATAATAAAATGGGTTGAGAGGGTACTTGATAGATGGATAGACAATGAAATGACTGGAGTGGATGAAAAAGACCTGAGAGAGAGAGAGAGAGAGTGAGAGAGGCAGTCGAAGAGCGCAAACAGAATTGTCCTCATCGTTCAGTTCTTGGCAGAACATTCCCTCAGGTTACGAGAGGGCCAGAAAAGAGAGGGAAACAAAACCTCACAGACACTAAAGCTAATATAATGTTTTGCTTCCTTTTGTTTTTATTGTCTGGCATTTTTCCCTTCCCCCTTGTCTTTTCCTACTATGAACAGGAGCTGCACGTTTGACAGACATTGATTTTTGGAAGAACAGACAGATGAGACCCACTGTAGGAATGCAGCCAGGAAAGAGAGAGGAAAGGGATACGGGACAGAGACGATTTCATTTGGTGAAAGCAAGACGGATCATCCAGAAGTGGAGGATCGTTAATGCTAGGCACCAGCGTGTAAACACAAGGACAAGGAATAGGTCAATACTGAGGTGAAAGGTCAAACAAGGTCACCTCTGTTTATTCTTAAGTGATTATAAAGGGCATTTTGGACTTCAAAATCCATGCGTCAGCTAGAAAAGGGTCTTCAGGGCCAAGAACCTTTAGAGGATAGAGACTACACAAACTGGATTGTAGTCAGGCCTATAGCATGTAGTATCACATTCATAAATATTAGATATGATGCTAACCAATGATTATTTTAAATTTTACGATGAATTTATGACTTTGTACATCAATATTACATGTAGGAATGCACCGATATGAAAATTTTGGCCGATACCGATAACCGATAATTCTTTATATTTGAAAGCCGATAACCAAAAACAAAAGTCTAAATCCATGTCCTAAGCGCACAATTATAATGATGTTCTCGTTATAGTGTTGTATAGCCGATATGACAGATTTGCGCTGCACATGTTGTACCAAACTGTATTTTCATTTTTTAAAGATATTTCAAAAAATTCAAAAACACAAACAGTGCTCAACAAGTGTCTCAGCTGAAGGGAATAATACATCGGCTTTAATATATCGGCCAAATTTTCTTACTAGGCCGATAACGATAACATTAAAAATGAACATATATCGGCCGATACCGATATGCTGGCCGATATATCGTGCATCCCTAATTACATGTACATTTGAATGTGGGAGGGACAATGAAACATTTAGCAGAAATCTAGCTTTTTAACTGCAGCTTTGATTGAAGTTAAAAAAAATACTGTATTTTTGTGCTGCCTTGCCGCAGCACAATTTTTTCACGCTGATAGGCAGCCTGGACACCATAAAAGGGACCTTAGCAAAAAATAAAAAACATACAGATTTCACAGGCTCACAAGAAATGTATCTCGTGCACATGAATTTCTCGTGCGCACTGTACCTTAAAGCATAAAAAATTTGAAGGAAAAAAAACTGTAAATCTGGAGTCATATCATAAACACATTTATGTCTGATAAAGTGACCCGCATAAGTCAGACACACACGAACATTCTATGTGTAAACAATAATACGGAAAAATAATTGTTGTGTTATCAAGTGCTAATTTTATCGGTTTATTTTCTCTACTTGTGATGTTAACCAACCAGGATAGGGGCCAAACATTTTTTAAAACAGCCATTTCATTCAGCTGCTTGCAGTAATTCAACACATAATGTGAAGCCAAAAGCTTCACGTTATGTGTTGAATTACTGCAAGCAGCTGAATATTGTCCAAGTTTCTCATCTAAAGATCCGTTTAACCTCTACTCAAGTCCACCACTTACTTTCAGAACTAAAATTAAAATTCAACTCTATACAACTGAGCTTGACTTACCTGACAGCGACTGTCATCTTAGGATCGATTGGTCATATGGCAATTCTCCATTAGCCCCTTCCTCTGATCTGCAAACACCTGACCTGACACACAAAGAGCACAAATGTACCATTTCGGTTTATATTCAATTGTCTTTTTTATTTTTTTACACAAAAGTAGAGCAAGCACCTTACAGCTGTGGAGAAATCACAGTAATGAGTCTATCTGGATAGCAGGCACAAGCCTGCAGGGTGAACAAGGACTGTGAAGTGTGTGCAAAAACACACACGATCAAGCGTGTATACACAAACTACAGCTATCAAACACTCATAGGTCTGCTTGAGAGCACACACTCAAGTTACATCAATCACAAACACGTCTATAATAGTCCTGACAAACAAATGTCAGAGCAGACAGCAGCATGGTCAGGTTACTCATCCATCAGACAAATAATGCACTGCTTCACAGATCAGATACCTGAACGAAAAACCTTCAACGGTTCTTGAAACTGGAAAACTACAGCATTTGAGGTTTCTGTTGGATTCCTGATATTAAAAGAGGTTTGATCCACATTTTGGTGCACGTATCACAGATTTCGAGATAAAATGTACAGAATTTGAAAGCTATATATATATATATATATATATATATATATATATATAATTACTGAATTATATGAATTATAAAATTATACACACTTATATATATATATATATATATATATATATATACACACGTTTGTGTGTGTGTGTCTGTGTGTATTTGTATGTATGTGTGTATGTATGTGTGTACAATTTTATAATTTATACAAGTTAGTAAATAATTTATATATTCAAATTTTATTTCAATGTGCTAGAAAAAAAGGAATGCAGTTTTTTTTTTTTTTTTTTTTTTTAAAAAACCTCCACAGCCGGGTTATTTAATGAAAAGAACGGCAAACTCTGCAGGGTAAGAATTAACCAGAGAAAGATGTTTAGTTTAATAACAGATTGATACAACAGAAGAAAAAAAAAAGAAGTGACATGCATATGAAATGTAATTTTAACTGACTGAGCTCTGTACAAGCAGATCATCCAAGACACAAACCCGTCTTCACATTGACCCAGAGGGAACTGAAACAGTTTTGCATAAGAAAGCAGAGCCACATCTCCCATGTGGCATTGACAGAGCGCCATCTGCTGGTGACAGCAAACAAACTATGACCTCCATCAGTCACAGCCAGGTCCCATCTGCCACTGATTGATTAACGATCGACTGGTAAAATATATATATATATATATATATTACGAAGACTGATCAGTTGATTACATTTGTTTAATTTAATGTATCCAAGCATTTTTTTCCATTAATTTATTTTGAAATAATAATAGATTATAAAATAGATTACTTCTAGTAGTAGGGTGCATCAACAGGATATAATACCGTAAATACCGCATTATCCTTAAAACAAGTTCTTGAGAGTTTACTGCCTTCTGAGTTACCTGGCCTGACCCATGCAGGTCAGGTGTGCTGACAAGTGAATTAATCCACTCAAAAACACTATTCTCCGTCCTCGCTGGGTCTCATTCACTGATAATGTGTGTGTGTGTGTGTGTGTGTGTGTGTGTGTGTGTGTGTGTGTGTGTGTGTGTGTGTGTGTGTGTGTGTGTGTGTGTGTGTGTGTGTGTGTGTGTGTGTGTGTGTGTAATATGTCTTCGTTTTCAATGTCTAATAAATGGATTTGAATGAGACAGCGCGTGCCCGCCGCTTTACTTGGCAAAACATATCACTTAGCCTAGGCCTCGAGCTCCGACTGATTTTTTCTGGAACTGCTAAGGAGTTAACTGTACTAAATGTAGTGAGAATTACCTGGGTAAATGGTTAATGTTACGCAGTCTTTGTCTGGAATAAGGTCGGGTTGTTTGCTGGTGGTTTGATAATTCTATGCCTTTTTCACACACACATTCAGAAACAGCCGGTTGGTAGCTATAGGCGGAGCTAAGAGATGGGCGGTCCGACGTTTGACGCTTCACAATTCAATTTTCGGACCATATACAATGCAAATGCAAAAATGAAAACCAGACGTTTCTTGTTTTTCCAGTTACATTATCAATGGATAGTTGCCTTTCTCTCCCTTTTTTCAATTTGACTTGTGCTTAATTGTGACTTAAGAAACAAACATTTGAATAGGCTAAATGAAATCTAACTGATTTTCTCATTTATGTCTTGTAATTTTTATATATATAAAAATCTTGTTTTTGGCGAAGTGATCTATAATGCGGTCAAGATTTGTCTGGAATTACTTTAGCTTTGCGTTTCGACAAAAAATAATTGCACAACTTAAACCACTGTCTGCTTAAAACATCCGTCAACCCATCAGATTAAAGCATTCAACAGCTGTGCAGTGTTAATGTATGTCCAAATAGACAGGTAAAATAGTCTACATTATTTATTATAATATTTATCAACAATTATACATTTCATGATTTAAATGATCAATTACATTTTTTTTATTATTTTTAGTATTTATTTTGTTAAGAATATTATTTCATAATATCGTATTGATTACAAAACTTGTCACCTTGTCTTTTTCCATCTTGCTTGAACAGAAAAGGAAAAGAAAACTGCCCTTCCTTCAGTGAAATCCAATTAGTCGTTGCATCGAGACACATGTTAAAACTAGGTGTAAACAGAAATCTATTTTGGCTGACATCAAGACAGATGTTAATACCAGGTGTAAACAGGGCCCCCGTCTGCCTCTCACTGTCCCTGTTTTTGCTTCCATTCTCTCACTATCCCTGTCTGGCTCTGTTCTCACACCATCTCTGGGGAGGCCATGTATGTGTGGTTTTGATATGAGAACTTATTTCCCTAGTTCCGTTCAGCACAGGGAGACGCATCCTCCCTAATATGTACTGTGTGTTATCCTCCACGGACCCCTGGTAGGCCTCCGTGGTAATTTCCATAGTGAATTCATCAAACACGAACAGAGAACAGAAAAGGATAAAGTAAATCCATTAGCCAGATATGATAACAAATTCATCTTCTCTGAAAGCGAAGGAAATTCTCATTAAAGTTCAGGTGTGTTGTTATTGTGGCTCAATGCTGTACACTACTGGTTAAAAGTTTGGGATAATTAAGATTTCATTCCTGTACAGAAACATATTCATGTTTTTAACAGAGGTCTCTTATGGTCTCCAAGTTTGATCTCTTTGATCAAAATTACAGTTAAAAACAGTAATATGGTGTAATATTATTACAATTTAAAGTCACTGAGATGTCTTTTATGAAATAGTTATTATAAACGATTTATGTATGCACATAAAAAAAAAATCATGTACTCTCATGATCTTTAAGCAAAATAACTTCCCCCACCCTCTTAACAACATCTCTTCTCTGATGATGCGTTTTTCGACGTGAGGACGGGACAACCTGTCACTCACANTTTGCAACAACAGAATTTTCATTTTTAGGTGAGCTATCCCTTTAACTTAGCCTATAAGAGATCCATGTTAATGATCTCACATAAAAATTACAACTCATTAGCAGGTTGTATTTAGATGGATATTTTGGATCTGTCTTTAACTTACACCTCTTACTAGTATTTTTTTTTATTATTGTTTTTGGACTAACAGGTGTGCAAAACGAGCAATGAGCAACCACCAATCACAGAAGTGATGAGTTACAGGATCAATCAAAGCTCATCACAAGCAGTTCTTCTACAAGACGGTTAATACTGATATACAAAAGCTGCACAGACTTCACACAAAACACACACACTAAACACCATTATGGACCATTACACACAACAACATTTAAAAAATGCAATAACATTAATTTAACATTAACTGATAAGAAAACATTAACTGATAACTGATACATTAACTGATAAGAAAAAACGTACTCGTTACTAACGTAACCTCGGTTCTCTCTAGAAGGGGAACGAGTACTGCGTAATATCTTACGCTAGGGGAAAAACCTCTTTTCCATGAGATATTGAGGCCAAAATGATCGTTAATTTGAATTACTGTAAAACGTGTTGCGGCAGCATGCAGAAACAGGCAAGGCTGCTTGCGTGCCTATTGGCTGTCCTGCGGCAACTGCATCAGCCCATGCCCTGCAGTATTCTTCTCGCTGGCACTCTCAGGTGTGGAGAGGGATAGAAAGGGACTTGGGAGGAAGTCCCTTTGAAATCTTTGAGATGAAGACCGACGGACCAGGAGGACTGGAGTGGGGCTGTAGAGCCTGCAACTGAGGAGCGATGTCTTCATCCAATTTGCCTGTGAGGGAGGAACCACTCAGCCACATATTCTACATCGTTTAAGGGTACAGTTGGTAGTTCCCACTGGTAGATGTTTGAACAGATGATTATCCGACCCACTCTAAAAGACTGTCTTCAGAGTGTCGTTGCTTCAGGACACCAGATGGGACAGCTTGAGGAACTCCTCCACATGGTCTTCTAGGGGGCGGCCAGCTTATGAGAGGGATAGGAGCAGGTCACTGTGGTGGACAGGTGAATACCCTGATGGGTTCATGTTGGTATATGGTCTCGTCTACTGTCAGGGAACACCAGACTCGGAGACAGAGATAAGGTTAAACCCAAACAGGGTATTTATTGACAGTGAGTAATGGAACAGTCAGAATAATGGTGAGCAGATGAATATGAACTAATTGAGTTTCTTTTCATTTACCATGGTGATAGCGGAATCTCTCTTCTGGGAAAACCCCTACATGAGATTGCTTTATAACTTTGGATAGGCCTTTTTAGGCGTTTTAGGCTAATTTGGCAGGAATTCTAAAAGGTTAAGGTAGTAGGATGTTTAATAGGTCTGTGTCCAAGTATGAATAATCAACCCAACCTGACTATATGTTACCTTTTGTTGTTGTTTATTTATTCATCTATATCACATATCTGTATAAGCATTTAAATACAGACATGCAATCCTTAAACTGATGCTTTCAGTTATTAGAGCATGCACTGATGCAGGTTGCTCAGCAGTAAAATCTTCTCTGACCATGTACATGTTCTTACTGTCTTAGTAGTTTTGTCAAATAATGCTGCCTTTGTGAATTATTGATACAGTAAACTAGATCAGAAAACAGTGTGGTTAACATTGTTTGTTAACCACAAACCTTTATAAGCACTTGTTTATTTTAAATAGGCTTAAATATCAACAGATGCCAAAATATCAGGTAGTGATATCAGATTTTTTTAGAACACAGGACAATTAGCTGGCAAGGTAAGTCATAAGAAATATCGCCATCTGCTGGCACTGTGCAAATCACAACAAAAAAACAACAATGCTAAGATGATAGGCTACATTTGATGACAAGTATTATTTCTCAGTATTTCTCACTAGACATTTTCCCTCTTGTTTATGTTTCTTTGTCAAGTTACACATTACATTTACAATTAAGGGGCACAAAGTGCACATGTCAAGTCACTGGGACTCTGGTTTGCTTTGCTCAATCTTCTGCTTCACTCCGGCACACTTCAGCATGAGCTCAGCGTGACGTCTTTTTAACATCTCCAGTCTCTGCTGCAGGCATTCAGAGGTGTCAACCTTCTCCTCATAGTCCCGCAGTAGTCTGGTGTTTCCCAGCAGGCCACAGCGCTGCTGCAGCTTTAGATTGTCTGCCCGTAGGTCATCACGAACCAGTCGGGTATGTATCAGTGCTTCACGTTTAAGAGCCACCAATTTCTCTGCCTTAGCAAGTTCAGTGTGTTTGGCCTTTTTCTCTATCTCCATGAAGTGCAGCTTCTCTTTCACATGAGAAATGCCCTGAGGTTGAGGGACAAAGAAATGTGTGGAAATTTTACATCCTGATGATGACCACAAAACTAATTTCACTCCTCAATATGATTTGAAAGAAAGAAAGAAAGAAAGAAAGAAAGAATGAAGGATGTTTAGGTGATGTTTTCAGGAATTAAACAAAGTGATTTACCAGCACAGCGCAGGAAACCTTCGTTTTTAGAATACGTAGCTCCTCGTTGCGCTCCTGCATCTCTTCTTTAAATGTCTTGTTCTCTGCTTTGAGCTGCTCAAAGTCCATCAGCAGCAAGCCATCAGCCAGCTCCCGTTTGGATCTAAGTGCCATCTCAATCTGACATATTTTGTTCTTGAGCTTGATAGTGTTGAGACGCACGCATGCCAGCTTGTCTACCTGCTTCAGTCCATCAGCCTGCAGCTGCTCCACCTTTGCCAGTGCTGCCTGTTTGCCCACCTTACCAGTCAGGGCTGTCATGGCAGCTTCATATTTCAGTTTATCAAATGATCTAAACTCCTGGTTCACCATGTTCAGTTTCTCTAAGCTCTGCTGGCGGAGCTCCTTAGTCTGCTGTTGGTGGAGCTCTGAGTCACGGTGGTGCTGCCCTCTCTTGTCCTCCATGAGCTCCATGTACCTTTGGTACTGCTCCTGTCCTGAGATTTCTCCTTCCAGTTTGGCACTTGTCTTCTTGCTGAGGTATTCCGCTATTTTCTTCTGCAGCTGACCATTTAGCTGTCTAAGCTCTTCATTCTCAGCCTGTAGTTCATGTAGCTGATCCATATATTCCTTATTGTTGATCCGTAGGGCAGATTCTTCCTTTTCTGCAGGAACGAGTGATTCATTGGACGGACTGGTCCTCTCATTTTTTTGGTCAGGAGTTAGAAGTCTCTCCTCCTCCTCCTCCTCCTCAGTGCCCTCACGCGATAGAAGATCATCAATGAAATGTTCTATTTCAGGATCACCAGTCTCCTCCGAGTTCTCATTTATAAGTTCTATTTCATCCTTTTTTTCTGTTATCATATGTTGCCTAGACTCGGTTCTTCCTGCTGTGGTCCACTTGTCTCAGCACTGTCTTCTGTGAGGACGCCCAATGAGAGGCGTGAACCCTGCTCGACCACATCATCCTCAACAACTTCTGAAATATTAGGAAGTTCAGTTTCTTCCATTTCGTGTGCACTTGTTGCCTCTGTTAGATCCTCAAACGTGTCAGTGTTTTCCACCGGCATGTTATTTTCTAAAACAGGGCTTTCTTCGTGATTAAATGAACCCTCTTCCATTTTATTTAGTTGAATTTACACACGATTTTTAAAATTTAATATTTTTTTATTCACCTAAAAATATTTACCTGTAATGTATCTAAAATAACCAGCGTTTATCTTACGAAACAGAAACAGCGCTTGCCTCAACTATTTTGTGTCTGTGTTGCCATGGACACCAGAGCTAAAGCCAATCACAAGCCATTGCTGTGTTATTGTTAATATTAATGAGACGCAGCGGCGTGACCAGTGATACTCCACTGCGCATGTCCTCCCCCGCGCCACTGCTGCTCCCAACAACAAGCGGTAGTAAGCAATATGGCCGACGTAGGCAAGAAGTACTGTGTGAACTGCCTGGCAGATGTTACGAATTTGCGGATTCGCTGTGCCGAATGTCAAGATATTGAACTTTGTCCGGAGTGTTTCTCCGCGGGTGCCGAAATCGGCAACCACAGACGATGGCATGGCTATCAGCAAGTTGACGGCGGGCGCTTTTCGCTGTGGGGTCCCGAAGCAGAGGGAGGATGGACTAGCAGGGAAGAACAGTCGCTGCTCGATGCCATCGAGCAATATGGATTTGGTAACTGGGTACGATGCTCAATTGAGTCCATATTTATGCGGCTTTAATAAACCTCCATTTTATTGCCAAATGTGCACCTCCATACAAGTAGCCTGATGCATTGCAATAAAAAAACAAATGATGCATGTTTCTCAATGAAGAAACTTAGAGAAAGTATTTTTTTAAAGAACCTAGCAGATTCTCTAGTTCTGTGGTTTTACAATTTTTGTCATTGATAAGATCTTATATAATATTATTATAATATATATACATTGAGAGAACAAACTGTACTGTGTGCACTTGTACCGAAAGCTTTTTGTTGATTCGGTAATATTTGTAGTAACTTAATAGTAATATTTATGTTTGTAACTGTCACATTATTATTACCTGGCTGTATGTCAAAGGGATAGTTCTCCGAAAAAATATAATTTTGTAATCATTTACTCGCTCTTATGTTGTTCCAAGTGCATACAACTTTTGTTCATCTTCAAAACACAGATAAAGATATTTTAAATGAAACCTGAGAGATTTTTGCTCCTTCATTGAAAGTCCATGTCATCATAAATGTATAACATTTTTTTCTAAACGTATTACACATGATTCTGAAGTCTTCTAAAGATACACTGTCATCTTCACAAATGTTTGTTTTGAAGATGAACAAATGTCTTGTCGATTTGAAACAACATGAGGGTGAGTAATTGATGATGAATTTTCCTTTTTAGATAAACTAACCCTTTAACTTTGATTATTTGTGTGTGTTAGGAGGATATGGCAGCCCATGTAGGTGCATCACGCACCCCTCAGGAGGTCATGGACCATTATGTCAGCATGTATATCCATGGTAATCTGGGCAAAGCCTGCATCCCTGACAGCATCCCCAACCGCGTGACAGACCACACTTGCCCGAGTGGAGGTCCGCTGTCTCCTAGTTTGACTACCCCATTGCCCCCACTAGACATATCTGTAGTGGAGCAGCAGCAGCTTGGATACATGCCGCTTCGGGACGACTACGAGATTGAATATGACCAGGAGGCAGAGAAACTCATCAGTGGGTTGTCTGTAAACTACGACGATGAAGATATTGAGATTGAGATGAAGCGAGCCCACGTGGATATGTATGTGCGGAAGCTGCGTGAGCGCCAGCGCCGCAAAAACATCGCTCGTGACTACAATTTAGTGCCAGCCTTTCTGGGACGGGACAAAAAAGATAAAGAGCGAGAACGACCGGGTGGAACAGGAGGGGTTGTGGGTGCAGGTGGTGCTCTTGGATTGGGGGGCGTTACCACCATCATTCCAACAGGGCCGCTTGGCTCCTCTGCGGGAGCGACCCCGAAACGCAAAATCACCAAGGAAGAAAAGGAGCAACGGACCAAACTACGTGGTCTTTGCCAGTTCATGCCGCAGCGTGAGTTTGAAGAATTCTTCGATAACATGCACAAAGAGCGCATGCTACGGGCGAAAGTTCGGGAGCTTCAGCGTTATCGGCGAAATGGCATCACGAGACTCGACGAGTCGGCCGAGTATGAGGCAGCACGCCACAAACGGGAAAAACGGAAAGAGAACAAAAGTGTTGCAGGCTCAAAGAGAGGCAGCAGTGGTGGAGGAGGAGTGGCCGGGCTTGGAGGGGGGGTTGGAGCAGGCGGTGGGCTTGGCGGCGGTGGAGGAGTTAGTGCCATTAAAGAGGAGGGGAAGGACAGTGAGTTCTCAGCTATCGAGAACCTGTCTGGCTTTGAGATGCTGTCGGATCGGGAGAAGGTACTGTGCAACTCTATGAACCTTAGTCCTACGCGCTATCTGACTGTCAAGACTATCATCATCAAAGATCACTTACAGAAACGGCAGGGCATTCCCTCGAAAAGCCGCCTACCCAGCTACCTGGACAAGGTGCTGAAAAAACGGATTCTGAATTTTTTGTCGGAGAGTGGCTGGATATCCCGAGAAACCTCTTAACGACACTGTCCAAAGATTCGGCTGTATGAATAATGACTGTAAATATATTTTTCTACTGTTTTATAATGGATCTCAGAAAAGCCTATGAGAACAAAATGACTGTAGGTGCCACACTACTGGATGTGGACCTTCAGTCAGTCTAACATGTCTGTCTTTGAGCTCAGATCTCCTCATAGGATCATAAACATAGGGAAATTCCTGTTAAAGAAGGTACATAATCCGTATCCATCATAGGGAACATTCCAGTATGTTGTCCTGTGTAACGCATCAGAATATAACACAAAACCCATTACCCCTTGTTAAAATGCCCTCCGTTTTGAATGTGATTTTTAGTGGCACTCGAATGCTCCCTGCCAATAGAGTTTCAACAGAATGCTTAATGTTGTACAAAGCAGGTATTTGGTTCTGAGTTTCTTCCTTTGTCATAAGAAGGAATCCTTGTTCTGCTTGCCAAAAGTCTTATGCTAACCTGAATTTGCCTGTTTCTGTTGTCAATGGTGGGAATGTGAGACACATGAATCATGCTCGATACTATCTGAAAACAGCCAATGTTCATGTTTGATTATGATTTTTTTTGGAGTTGTTGACCTTTGTGAGGTTGTTTCTATTGCTGTTGATTGAGCATGTTTCAGAAGCTTGGGTTAAAAGGCACATAACCAGGTTATATAAAGTATTAGCTTGATGAGTAAAGCAACATAATGCTCCTGTTTCAAGAGGATTTTATGCCTATTTGTTTGATGGATAAAGCTAAATTACAGCATCAAGGGTTCTCATCTCAAAGTGTACAACAACATTTCTAAGCTGAGACTGTGTTAGTGTTTCAACTACTACTAGTTTTTTTTCCTTTAATTTCAAAATCTTCATGCAATACCAAATCTTAGATTACAACTGAGACAAACCTATTTTTCCATGATTTTAATGTTATTATTGCCTGCTCGTGTCTACCCCAAAGTTGTAGAAAACTAAGACAAGCACTGTTCACAAATGGCAAAAGCAAAGGTTTAAAATTTTTTACATAGTTTTGAAATGATTAATATATTAAGAGTCAACTAGAATAGATACAAGTATGACTTTTAGCTATTGTTTTTTTTCTATGTATACGATATTGGAAATAACTGTGGTTAGTGTAAATCCATTGTAAAGGCCAAGGTGGTCATCTACATTTGTTTGTTTGTCATTTTTTGCCCCAGACATTGGTACATATAAAGTCAGTCATGTTTGAGTATGCTCATGTAGTGTGCCTTGTGAAGCAATGTGCCCAGGTTGATGGTTTTTATCCCTTTCACTTTAATATTATATTTTAATCTTAAAATGTACCATATCACAAATGTACATTTAGGTGTCTGTCTGTTCCTGTTTTTCCACATTTCTATGCTAGACATAACTGCCCCACACAATACACAATATTTGTGTTTTCTGAGTAAAGCCACTAAAAGCAGAGAGAAACTCACCAATAGCATATGTGAGATATGTAAATTGGCTATCTAACCATTTGGTAAATATAATTTATGAATGTATGTAAAATGACACTGTGACTAAGAATAAGGAAATTATGGGGCATAATTCATTATCCTCCTCTTTATGTTTTGTTTCTATTGGGATGCTCAAATGTTACAAAGGGTTAATCTTCAGGTTGTGCTTCATAGTTATAGGAAATAGGATCTTTCTTTTGGTTCCTAAGCCATTCCAGTCTAGTCATGCTTACCAACATTGAATTGTTGAGAAAATAAGTGACCGGTTCATTTAATGCTTAATATTTTCCCTGTAATATTCATTTGATGTGCTATTTCAAAGAGTATAAATATTTTTCTAAAGTAATTGAATATGTGAGGGAGGATAATACTGAAAATGGCATCTTCACTGAAATACACTATCTTAAATTTGTTTTCAGAATCAGAAGACAATGTGACATTTAAACATAATGAGGAGACTTTTCTGCTTGGTTGTGACATGTTTTCTGGTCAAATAGTCCATTTTTGAAGGATCATATTTGTCAAAATATTGAGTATGTGCAAAGTATTTTATTGCATACGTCATGTTCTTTCCTACTTTGTATTAAAGTGTTGAAATATAACCTATTGTCTGTTATTAAATGGAAAAAAATACCCTTGCTTACATTTCAAGTTGTCAAGACAAGATATGATGTCATATCAGACGGCGTAATCTACATAAGATCTGTAAGAAAACAACAATTAGTCATTCTAAAATATTAATGGATTTTATTAGTATGAACGCTATTTAAAAGAATATGCCCACATATATCACTAAATACTTTCATTAAAATAACATTATGTAACAGTAACCAAAATTAAGTATTAAATTTACCACTGTATCCTTAGTTAAACTCTTGTCCTGAAAATTTCAACATAATGGAAGATGTAATAATGAGAGATCTACTTTTGAAAATGGTATACGATTTATTTGACAATTGTCTGCTTGTTCACGTGAATGGAAAAGTTGAATCCAATGTAAACCTTTAAATCTGAAGTACAACTGCTGTTAATTAAATTATTATAAAATTATATATTTTATTTTTGAACAAAAAACAGAAACAAATCAAGTGGAATTTAACAACTGCTGTCAACACATCATCATACATGATGGGGCCAAATTGGTAAAAAAAAAAAAAAAAAAATCAATAAAGTAATTAATATAAGAGCAAATAGGTATATTGAGAAAAGATGTCCAACAGTATAATGTGCTGCAGTGTTTCTTTAAAAGATGGAATGGTGGTGGTGATTCTCAAAGGAATAACGTTGCATCCAATCCAATATTCAGTGAATCTTCTACTGCATACGCACTCAACTTTTATAATATACTCTTATATTATTTATGTTGATCATTATTAATACATAAAGATTAGTCTTGTCCTTCAGTTGTCAACATATTGGACTTCGCCTCTCAGAGGCACCTTTAACAAAAAAGCTGTGGAACCTAAGACCAGGCAATGACCCACCATAGAGTGTATGAGTAGTTAGGGGGCCTTGACTACACCCACCAGAGCTGGCCGGAGGGTGCGCCCATGCAGCTTATAGCCTACTTTAGTAACTACGGCTACGGTACCCGGCTCCTTGCCCTCCACAGGTGCATGAAAGACAGCCTCGTGTTCATAAGGATCAAATTTCTGACTATCAGGATTAAGCTTAACAAGGCCGTGTTTTTTGAAGACCTTTTGGATCTGCACCTCAGTCATTACAAGGCCATCGTAAAGATTTTTCAAGTGAGGATTTGCAGCAGACACTTCTGTTTTCGGTACACTTTCTGTTGCCTTCTCTAAGATGTCAGCCACCTCCAAGAGGTCCTTACAGAAGCCCTGAATTCCTGAGAAAAAAACAAACAAGAGTGAAAACAACCAAATTAACTAGATGCGGAAATGTCGGTTAATAAAACAGCTTATTAACTAGTATAATAGCTTACCATATAGCTTAGCATCATCAATCATCTTTTGACTTCTTTGCCTAAGGTTCTCAGTGTCTGCTAGTGCCCGCTTGTATTTATCCTGCAGCAAAAGACGATTTAAAACGATCAGACAATAAACTACAAACAGCATGCTGAGTTATCTAATCAAATTACACACAATATTTAGACTGCTCCTCTCAAAAACACTTGACTCTCAGAAGATTTATCTTGCACAGAAAATACTATTTACAACTTGCTGGATTCACGGTACTGATTAATCTGAATGCTTTTAAGTCACTCAAAGACACATTCTGAGTTAAGCCGGTGCACACTGTGCGATTTATTATAGTCTTTTCCTTGTCAGACTGTACGAACATGATCCTCACTGTAAGCCATGTCACACTGTAAGATCTCAGTTGTCATTAATGTCAGAATGTAAGCCAGTCAAGAGGCGTTAAAAATGATGCATGCAAGAAAATTTGTCTCGAGTTTCACATAATTCAATGACACGTTCGGTGACAGTGAGCTGCATTACATGCAGGATTGAAATGGTGACTACAAAGAAATCAAATTCAAAGTAACGTTCATTTTGGTCATTGACTTTTCTTGAAAAACGAAGACAATTTGAAGGTCGTCGTAGCAGAGTCAAATCTTCTGACACCGTCAGAATTTCGTCTGAGGAAAAAATTTGATCACAACGGTCATTAATCGGCTGTCGGTGAACATGTCAAACTAACGTTGCAGATGTTGAAATTTTAGGATCAGAAGAATCTTATAAGATTTGAAAATAGTGTCTCAGGTGGCCAAATCGTGGCCAAAATCGCACAGTGTGCACCCGGCTTAAGCCTGGGACACTTTACAGCTGATTTACAGGCAAGAAAATCCTTTAAATTTCACTAATCTGAAACATGACCAGCTCCAGTTCCTACAAAACTGGTTTTATAAACTAATACAGAACAAGTGGATAGTCCTTGGGGTATCCTTGAACTACAAGGGCAATTGAAAGTCAGGCTGTGCAGGAGGAAATTACATGATTTTGTGAACCGCAAGAAAAACATTTACTGTCGGTACATTTTTATAATTACATATTAATTATTATCAAATTGATATTAGGACATACAATACATTTTTGCCTACCCAAATTTCATAACGACATCACCACACTTGTGACACAGCCACAATGCGCATGAGGATTGAGGACTCAATTTTTTACCTGAATTTGAACTCAATTTGTTCAAAATGGAATTGCAAGGTTATTATTCACAAATTGTCGAGATTGTCAAGAGTGCTGGTTATAAAAAAGAAGCATCATTCTTATACAGTCATTTGTACCTTGGCAAAAACGGGAGCTGTTTGTCAGCATTTTGTTTTGTTTCCATAGCACAGAGCATTAACAAAACATTTGATGCCAGAAACAATACAATTTCAAATTATTATTAATAATAACAATATTATTATTACTAAAATTTCATAAGCCTAATAACGGTCTTTAGGTCGAGACACAGCACTATAATAATCATTCATCGATGAAAATCAAAAGCAGCTTCAAACACTGACTTTTACAAATACAGTCAGTCACAGGCAATCCATCCTCCGAATCTGTATATAATTGTTTCCGCTGTTATAATGAGACACCATTTTTCCTTTGGAAGTCTCACTACTTCAGTCTAGTGATGAAATATTTGTGTCCTGGAAATGGGAAGCCTCAGGCGCTGATTTCCTTGTGGAAAGGTGAAGTAGACTCAGATGTAGATGGCGCTTTTTCTCCTTCTTGTTCATATTTCCATTATTTCTTGGAAAAGCGTATTATTGAACTTTGTGCATCCACCTCTGTCATCGGATGAGTGCATTCTGTTTACTGCTTAGTGCTTAATATACTAAAGGAGGCTGTACTGTACCAACTAGGGGACTAAATGCCGGTAGATGGAACAAACTGTAATTTGAGCAACTGTCTGTTCAAAAGAAATAGAAGAAACCTAGCATTGGATATTCGTTGAAACTTGTATCGAACTACAACCCCAAAGCCGGGGTACATTCCAAATTGTGACTTCTTTATACTGTTAAACCCCTTGTAATAAAAGGGTTAGTTCACCCAAAAATGACATTTCTGTCATTAAATTACTCACCCTCATGTCATTCCAAACCCTTAGGACCATTGATCAACTTCAGAACACAAATTAAGATATTTGTGATGAAATCCGAGAGGTTTCTGAACCAGCCATAGGCAGCAACGTCATTCCAACGTTCAAGGTTGTAAAGACATCGTTAAAATAGTCCATGTGATTACGGTGGTTCAATGTGAATGTTATTAAGTGACGAGAATACTTTTTGTGCGCAAAAAACAAAAACTTTATTGAACAATTTCTTCTTGTCTGTGTCAGTCTCCTACGTGTAGTAATC
>NW_024121341.1:41656-66656 GCF_016745375.1 Pimephales promelas | reverse complement strand
ATAAAATGGATTTAGAAATCATCTATATATATATATATATATATATATATATATATATATATATACATAAAAAGGAAAAATATTGAACATTATATGTGTGTAGGTCTTAGGCTGTGAGTGAGTGTGTGTTTAGTGTATGTTTGCTTGTTTCTGGTCGTCCCTCAGGATGTGGCAGGATGCTACAAATTTTGCAGCTATATTTGAGCATTTGGCTTCTTCGCCAAGAATGAAACAAAGTTTTTGGGTCGGATTACAGGTGTTAAATTGGGGAAATATATTATTAATTTTGGGGTAATAGTTGTCTCTAATGTGTTCATATTTTGGGCATTCTGTGAGGAAGTGCAGCTCGGTCTCCGTCACTCCCAGGGTGCAGTGCGGGCAGAGTCTGTCCTCACGGGAGAGCCAGGTCTGTCTGCGCCGGCCCGTCTCGATGGCCAGGCTGTGCTCGCTGAGTCTGTACATCCCCTGCTGAAAAATCCAGCTAAAACCAGCCTAGGCTGGTTGGCTGGTCTTAGCTGGTTTAAGCTGGAAGTAGCTGGTTTTAGTTGGTCACCCAGCCTGGCTTAGCTGGTCAAGCTGGTCTCCCAGCCTGACTTAGCTGGTTAAGCTGGTCTCCCAGCCTGGCTACCAACTTGACCAGCTAAGACCAGCCTGACCAGCTGAAAAAGTGTTCAAAACCCCTCTAAAACCAGCCTGATAAACCAACTAACCAGGCTGGGAGACCAGCCAAAACCAGCCAACCAGCCTTGGCTGGTTTTAGCTGGATTTTTCAGCAGGGTCGTCAGGGTTTTCCTGAGTCTCACATCACTCACTGTGCTCAGGTAGTTTGCAACGGTGTACTCTCGATTTAGTGCCGAATAACATTCCAGTTTGTGTTGGTTTTTAATGGTGTTTGTCCAATGGGTGATGTACTTGACTTGTTCTGTGTTGATAATTTGTGCGGGCCGAATGTGTGTGAGTGTGTGTGTGTGCTGAGGCGAGCTGATCTCTGCAGGAGAGAGCCCAGTCAGTCTCAGCACCAGCTGGCACAGGGGACTCCTCGCTACGCTCAGCTCTTGGTGTTTTAGGGCTTGGTAATGGTATGTGTTGGGGTCGCTTGTTTTTAGGTGTTTCCAGAATTTGATGGTTCTTTTTTGGATGTTTAGAAGGAGAGGGTATTGGCCTAATTCTGCCCTGCATCCGTTGTTTGGTGTCTTTCTTTGGACTTTGAGTATTCGTTTACAAAAATCTAAATGTAGAGTTTCAATTGAATGTTTTTCCCAGTTTAAGAGATCAAATTTGATAGAAGGACCCCACACTTCACTGCCATATAAAACAATTGGTTCAATTATGGATTTGAAAAGTTTGAGCCAAATTTGGATTGGGATGTCAATTTTGATTGATCTTTTTATGGCATAGAAAGCCCTTTGAGCTTTCTCTTTGAGTTCATTCACAGCCAAAGTAAAGTTGCCAGTTGGAGTTATTTTCAGGCCGAGGTAAGTGTATGTTTTTGTGCTCTCGATGGGTCTGTGTGATAGTGTGAATGTGTGTGTTGGTCCCTGAGATCTGGAGCGTTTCTGGAACATCATGACTCTAGTTTTCTGGAGGTTGACGGTCAGGGCCCAGGACTGACAGTAATCCTCCAGCAGATCCAGGCTGTCCTGAAGCCCCTCTTTAGTGGGCGACAGGAGGACCAGGTCATCTGCGTAGAGAAGACACTTGATCTCTGTGTCGTGTAGAGTGAGACCTTGAAAGGGGGCATGTTCTAATATATTGGCCAATTGGTTGATGTAAATGTTGAAGAGGGTGGGGCTTAAACTGCAGCCCTGTCTCACTCTGCGCCCCTGGGGGAAGAATTCGGTTCTTTGGTTTCCAATTTTAACAGCGCATTGGCTGGCTGTGTACATAGATTTGATCAAATCATAAAATTTCCCCCCTATTCCACTGTCGATGAGTTTGAGGCATAATCCTTTGTGCCAGATTGAATCAAAGGCTTTCTTGAAATCAATGAAACAAGCAAAAATTTGTCCTTTGTTTTGATGTACATATTTGTCAATTAGTGTTTGTAATGTAAAAATGTGATCGGATGTGCGACATTTTGGAAGAAAGCCGATTTGGCATTTACTCAAGGCATTGTGCTTCAGAAGGAAGTCTAAAAGTCTGATGTTTAAGACACTGCAGAGAACCTTCCCCAGGTTACTGTTCACACAGATGCCTCGGTATAGTTGTTGGGGTCTGATTTGTCTCCGTTCTTGTGGATGGGGCTGATGAGGCCCTTGTTCCAGATCTCAGGGAAGAACCCTACACACAGAACATCATTGAACAGTTTCAGCATGGCCAGTTTGAAGCTTTGGTCCGTGTGTTTCAGCATCTCGTTCAGGATGCTGTCGACACCACAGGCTTTCTTGGGCTCAAGGGCTCCTAATTTATCTTCCAATTCCTTCATTGTTATGGGGAAATCTAAAGGGTTTTGATTTTCTTTAATTGATCTTTTCAAATTGTCTAGTTTATTAGTTATTTCATTTCTTTTATAGTTTTGAATTTGAGTCGGGCTGTATAATTCTTGGAAGTGGTTTTTCCACTTCTCCCCGTCTTGGATTGCCAGAACTTCTTGATTTGGTTTGTATAATAATTTCCATTTATCCCAGAATTTGTGTGAGTTTATAGATTTTTCAATTTCTTCAAACTGGGTTTGCAGAAACTGTGCTTTTTTCCGTCGGAGTGTGGCTTTATATTGTTTTAATGCCTCACAGTAAAGAAGGCGGAGGTCTGAATTATCTGGTTGTCGGTGTTTTTGGTTTGATAAATTTCGTAGGTTTTTTCTCAGAGCCTTACAGTCCAAATCAAACCATTTTTCTGTATCTAAATATTTTTTCTTTGGTTTAACAATTGACAAATTACTTTTTTGTGCTGTTTTGTAGAATATGTAGTTTAGATCGTGTACTTCCTGATTGATGCCGAATTGATTTTTAGGGTATTCCTGTATTTGGAATGAATGGATGAGGGATTGTATTTCTGGAGATTCAACAGCAGTGCTGTAATTACTGGCACTGTTTTCTGTCCATTTGAAAGACATTAATTTGCTCATTTGATGTGGGGTCCTAGTTGGTTTGGGTGATGTTTCAGATTGCTTTATATAGAGGATGATTTGGCTGTGGTCTGAGAAAGGTTTTAAGGGTTTGACTGTGAATGCTCTCAAAGAGGAAAGATCTAGGTCTGTGATGGCATAATCTACAGTGCTGTTCCCAAGAGCTGAGCTGTAAGTGTATCGGCCGAGCGAGTCTCCTCGCAGTCTCCCGTTGACGATGTACAGAGCCAGTCCTCGGCAGAGGACTCTGCTGTGGACGGGCTTCGGCTACTGGAGCTGTGGGGCTGTTGTAGGATGGTCTCGGTCTGTAGGGGTTCTGTCTGGGTGCTGCAGCTCGGTGTGGTGCTCTCGCTGGTGCTCCGCTCGAAGCTCTAGATGAGCTGTGCGTTGGGGTGTAGTTTGCTGGAGTGTGTCTCGGTGGATTGAGTGGGTTAGGGCTGGTTCTGCTCCACCTGGGGCTGGTCTGGTTGGTCCTGTTTAGAGTGACATCTTTGAGTCTCTTTGCAAGGATATGTACCAGGTTCTTATAGAGGTGGACATGGTCGTATAGACATTCAGTGTTCAGGTCTGGGTGATGGGCCAGGTGGACGTTGGGCAGGAGGGCACAGTGTCTAGAGATGCTGGAATTTATTTTGTTTATTGTGTTGGGATGGAAATCTCTCCTCTGAAGTAAAGTGGACAGGATGATTTTAGAGTTGGGGAAAGTTTTTCTAGCTTTTTCCACAACAGCTCTGAGGGAGTCAGACACTCGGTCCTGCTGGCTCCGCAGGTCGTTGGTGCCCGTGTGGATGATGATGTGGCTGGGCCGGCCTAGCTGTGACACTGTCAGGAGCTCCAGGGCTTTGTCGGTGGTGGGACACCAGAATTTAACCGCTCTGTGTTGGGGGAAAAGTTTCTTTACGTCAATGAATTTGCCGTTTGAGTCGATGAGTAGAGCTATTTCAGGTTCCTCTGTGCTGGTCGGTGCTGTGCTGCTGTGAGACGAGGGCTGATGTTGCTGTGCTGAGGAGTCTGGCTGGGGGGGCTGTGATGGCTGTGAGCGGGCTGGGTCGGGTCTCTCTGCGCTGACCGATGGGTGTTGATTCCCTGTGTGCGGTGACTCTGGGGTGGAGGGCAGTATTTGAGCTCTGTGGGTCTGCTCGGGTTCTGCTCTAGCCAGGAGGAGCTCTCTCAGCTGCTCTCTCAGGGCCTGGATCTCACTGATCTGCTGCCTATCTCTCCTCCTGTATCTCTCTCAGCTGCTGCCTCATCTCTGCTGTGGATTGTTCTCTGTCCTCTAGTTTTAGTCTCAGTGCGGTCAGCTCACACTGATAGCTGTCCTTCTCTGACTGAAGCTGTCTCATTTGCTGTGTGAGGGCTGATAGTCTCTGTGTTAAGTGCTCTGTGTTCTGCTGGAGTTCAGTATGGGCTGCACATGTGTCTGACTGCTGCTGTCTCAGCACAGTTTCTCTGAGCTGCACCATCTCCATCTCCAGCTTGGTGAAGTGCTCCTGTAGGAGAGGTATAGCTTTGAGCAGGGAGGGTGAGGTGTGCTCAACAGTTTCTGCAGGAGTGGATCTGAGATCTGATGTGCTGTTCGGTGGATTCTGATCAGATGGCAAGCTTTCAGATGGTACAGCTTTCTCATGTTTCACAATTTCACTTATTGTTCTGTAGTCCGCCTGAAATGTTTTCAGGTCCCCCTGTATCATGACTGTGCCATTTTTATAGATGTTCACAGTTATTGCTGTGCTGTCAGGGTCATTTGGCTCTCTGATTTTGACTTTCCAGCCATTACATATGCCTTCTTTCTTTACAGAGGGGTAATGCTGGATGATGGCTTTATGCCAGGCTCTGGGGTGATCAGAAAAGAAAATGAGGTTGCAGACTTCTCCTGTTTTGAACAGGTCTGCAAACAGAGTCTCAGGGTTGTTTGACAGAAGTTTCTGCTTAAAGATTTTCCTTGCGGTGTCAGATTTCACCTCAGAGGGGTACTGTATGGTGGTGAGGGGGGAGCTCATCTGCATATGGCAGTGCATTGCAGCTGCTGCTCTGATTGGCTGATTCTCTCTGCCTCAGTTAAATTGATACATTGAGGGCCAGAGTGTGGGTTAGCCATAGCTTTAGGTTTTTTAGCATTTCTAGCTTATTGAAGTATAGAAGATCAATTTTATGCCCTTAAATTTTGGGAAAAATAAGCAAACAAGCTAAAAAAAAAAACAAGCTGTGTCCAGTGCAGTTTTGGTTGTACTCACTGCTTTTTCCTCTATGAATAGGTGGTTCTTTTCCAGTTTTAAGCTTTCCCTCCAATTTTCCAGTAGTCCTGTTGCTGGAAAGCTGATCTTCTGATCCTCTGTTTTGATTATTTGTGGTTAAAAGCAAAAATGCTGAATTTTTTAAGTTATTTTCATCAAAATTCACGTCTGTGCATCTTGTTCTTCTAGAATTTGTAGATTTTCTGTACTTTTCTTTTCTCAAAATAGCAAAAAAAGAAGAAAATCTAAGAGCTCATGGAGATCATGGCTTCTCAGACTCTCTGAGAAGTTTATTCGACTATTTCTTTTCTTCCTTGTAGGCCAGAAACGAGACTTCCTTAGATTTCCACGACGCATGCGCGAGAATTGCGATCTGCTTACACCAGCTTACACTACTTCAGATCGCAATTCTCGCGCATGCGTCGTGGAAATCTAAGGAAGTCTCGTTTCTGGCCTACAAGGAAGAAAAGAGATAGTCGAATAAACTCGTTATTTTTGTTTGTTTTTTCGCACAAAAAGTATTCGCGTCGCTTGATAAACATATAGTTGAGCCACGGTAGTCACTTGGGATATTTAAACATTTTCTTCATTGACTTTTTGGGCCGTCAAGAGGCAGTCCCTTAGGAGCCAATGTGGTAGTTATACAGCTCTCAAATTTAATCAAAAATATCTTCATTTGTGTTCCGAAGACGAACGAAGGTCTTACGGGGTTGGTACCCCAGATAGCAAACTGACATTGAATCAACGTGGAAACGACGTCTCTCATGACATTGAAACAACGTTGATTTTGCTCATCGAATTAACGTTGAACCAACGTCAGACGCGGCATTCTTCAAAGCTAAATGAAAATCGAAAATTGGTTTGCTTTCATAACGTTGAAACAACGCATTGATTTCAAGTTGATTTTCCGTTAGTTTTGAAAGAATGACGCGTCTGACGTTGGTTCAACGTTAATTCGATGAGTAAAACAATGTCAGATCAACGTTGTTTCGATGTCATATTTCCACGTTGATTCAATGTCAGTTTGCTATCTGGGACAGCATGGGGGTGAGTAATTAATGACTTAATTTTCATTTTTGGGTGAACTAACCCTTTAAATTGTATGACTGTTACATTTTTTTTTTGCTTATTCTTCTCATATTGTTTTCCGTCAGAGTCACGTGACTTTCAAGATTCCGGCCGGTCCGTGAACACGTTAGTACCGGGCCTTGAAATATTCCCAGAATTTTTTTTTTTCCATAATAATATTTGTCTTTTTAAGATGCTTTTTAACGTGTCATGTTATTTAATCCGAAACACAAACAATAATTAAATACAAATAAGTAAAAATATTAAAACGTGTTTCTTTGAGCGTCTTCCGATTGCTTAGCAACGCGTCATATCTAAACAGACTGAGCGCGGTGCGTGCATGGCATGCGTGCAGCTGAAGTGACAGAAGTATGCGGAGAGAGATGAGCGCGGGCTCAGCAGACTTTAATGGCTAATTTCATTGCGGACAGTTCCGGTAAAAGGAAAGGCGATGACCAACTTGAAATATAGAGAAAGAAAAAGGAAAAGTACATTAGGTATGGATTCACGACAACAGGCGATTCCGTGGCGTCAAATCCGTTGTGTGTAATTTGTGGTGAAAAACTCTCCAATCAAGCAATGAAGCCGTCAAAACTGCAGCGGCACTTCACCAAACATCCAAATCACGGTGTGTTTGCTATTGTATTCTGAAACTGTTACTGTATAGGCCTAGTAGGCTGTGTTATGTATCCTGGTTGACTTTATGATTAGTTTTGCCACAGAGTTAACTATTTCTGACAGTACCGGACAGCCTCTGTCTCGTTCACTTCACGTCTTTGGGCGTCAGTGTCCAATTTACCTTCAATGAAATCTAACCTTAGTGTAATAGACCTTTCTCACAACTTCCGTATTTGTGACCGGAAACTGTCGGAAATTGTCGTGGTAATCTTCTTCCGCTCCATTCATAACAGATAGCGCCGAAGGCAACTAGTGAGAGTTGTTGCGTACCTATCTTTTTGTTTATTCCCAAAAGCAGCCATACCTGGCGGGATGTTATTGATCCTGTGATCTTCTGTACTTCTCATGTCACCATTCACTAATAAGCCGTCATTGTTTGTTTATTTTTTATGTTTTGTGTATTTTTGAAGTAACGTTAGTTCATGTTCAACTTTATTAAGATATTTGTATCCAGCGGAATAAGCACATAAAAATATACACCACAATATAAAACAAAATAAATAAGAACACACAACAGTGGGCTACATATAAATTTAAAATATTAATATATACCATTCTGAGTATTTAACAATCTGAGTGTACAAGGGATAAATTAATATTTGTATAATTTTTCTTCATCTCGTTCTATAGCAACAGCAGTGCAAAAAATTCAGGATAACTGTTGAATAAAACTGACAGACTTCTTTCTGGTATTCACATCAAAATGCAGTTTATTGTAAATAATACTCCCTAAATATGAATAACTTTCCACACACTCCACCTTCTTACCTTTAATGAACGTATATTGGGAAGAATGAGCTTCAGTTCTGAAATCAATAGTCATATCTTTGGTCTTAGATACATCAGCTGCAGACAAGCATCACCACAGCATTTTACAAAGTCATCAACAACTGGACCATGACAAGTTTACATTTTTTCGAAGTTTTGAAGACTCTCTGATCAATTTTCTCCTCCCAGAGTAGGTTTTTCTAATGTGTCGACAGTTGACCGGAACTCCGTTTCCACAACGATTACGTATTTCCGTTTTTTGTGAAAAAGGTCTATTGAGAGAATTACTAAAAAAATATTTAGCTACCTAAAAGTTAAAGGTTTTTAATAAAACTCAAGAGATGTGTGAAATTTCAGGATTTATGAGTGATGTTAGTCTAGAATTTTCGAAAAAATATTTTGCTACCTAAAAGTTAAAGATTTTTTGTCACGCATGCATGTCTATTTCCCTCATATTAAATATAAAAACGCATGTCGACTGATATGTTTCCTTTGTCTGAACTCCTTTATTAATGGAGTATATAAACAGCCTTTTCAATATATTAGTATTAAAATGCATTTTCTGAGAATTTTTTTTTCTTTCTGAAAACAAGTTTTTACTGCACATGTCAAAATGTGCGCTCTTTGGTCCATCAGTGCATGGGTTACCATATATCGGAAAACATTTGGAATGGGTCAGACATAATTCTGACCAATTATTAAGTTTTCTGCGTATCAAATGCACGTAAAAACTAATTTTTGCGTATAAATTGCATGATAATGCACAATGCATGCTAATGCATAATCCTTATTGAATCCTTATGTGAATTTAGGGGGCGGCCGGGGGTGGGGGTTCCAACGTCTATGCACCTGCTAGTGAGTGAGTGCTATGTGAGTTGCTTTTGAAGTAGACATAATTGAATGGGAGAAAAGAGAAACTTTTTGTGAACCGTTCTGAAAGTTTGAAGTTAAAAAGATTGGTATGCAAGGAGCCTTTGTTGCCACCAAGTTCATTATATGCAAATAAATTATATCCTGTTACTGTTTTGCACAGTGATATGTTCCGAATCCGAACGATGCATCTGAAAATTGAGGTATTCAAATTGACAGCTGGTCCCTGGAATTTTTTTTTTATTAATATGCCGGTCCCTGGCACAAAAAAGGTTGGGAACCCCTGATCTAGGACATCGATTTTGCTAAGAGAACAATCGAATATTGAGACTGTTATACTGTCTGGTTATTAGTCCCTGACTCCAGGGTGCTGCCCTGGCGACATTATTCCCAATTAATATTCTATTCATTTTGATTATTGACAATTATCTTTGATGATTGTTGAATTTGAAGGATCAATAAGCTAGTGTTAAGTCTAATCAATGTTCCATTAATTTGAATAATTAATGATTATCTTTGATAATAATTAATATCCTATTGAATTTTATCATTTATAGATTTTCATTAAAATGCAACAATATTCATCTAACCAAGGCTCAGGTTCAGCTCTCAATATATATATAATGATTTATTGGAGAAAATAAGGTGTAAATAATTAAATTCATATTAATGTCGTTTTAATGTGCATAACTAATATTTGTGTTTGCGGACAACCTCTTAAAGCCGCACCGTGGAACTCTTCAACCTTTTTAATATATTACCAAAACCCATTGAGATGGTAGATCGACTTACAATAGGTTGAATGACATGTCTGCCGTCTCCTGAAGGTGTCTGTATCACTTTTACTTGCACTTTGTAACTTCGAGTTTCGGGTAGGAACCCGAGCACAAAAAGAACTACAAAATTTGACCGCTTTACGGCATACGTCACTTCCCCCACCACCCACAACTTCCTCAGAATATAACGTTAGTGCTCAACTCGCATTTGACTGCCGTCTGTATGTTTTCGTCATGCCGAACAACAGCTACAAGGAAGAAGGCAACGGTTTTATCAGAGGAAACTAAAAAAGAAATGGGGAGAGTGACAAATTAAAAGCCAGGACGAGGATTAACATATTGGTCCAGCTTTCGCTTCGCTCGCTGGCGTGAGCTAAAGGAGGAGGGGTGCTCGACCGATGCGGACGCTTGCCTGCACACAAATGCCGTTTCTAAGGTAACCCAGATAAATTCATATAAGCAGTGTAGTATTTTCTAGTATTCCGGCCACAGCCGATGGTGTTATGAGTGTAATAAAATGCCCACAGATCAGTGTTAATTTCTACAGACACAGCCCGCCTCAGTGCAGGGCTCGCACTAATAAAATCGGCTCTTGTCAACGTGAACGTGCCCGCGACTCAGTAGTACCCACAAACACTAACATTACACACCACATGTCCCACGGTTTCTGTAAAAATAAACCAACACACATAACGTTACAGTCAGCTCTGGCCGACGGTGTTTTCAGTGCAGTGAATGTGTCCGCGCTGTCCCGCGCCCACATTCACTCACAGACATGATAATCTCCACGGGGATCACCCCTCTCGCTCTGTCAGCAGACTGCTATAAGGGAATCAAGCGCGGCAAGGCTGCCCGGCCCACCTCATACATTGCAAGCACCATAGACAGTAAAAGCACAAGCACACACAATCTAAAGACACGGGAGGCTGACCGGTTGACTGTTTGTTGACTTTAATTTTGCGACAGTGCTGCGGAGCTTGTGGCCTCTAGGGACGTTGGACGTGAAAATTACATGTCGAGCACCATCTAGTGGCCAAAAAGTTCCGCAGTGTGGCTTTAAGTAATCGAATATCAAAATCTGAAGCTAAACCCAATCTGTAACTAAATATGTTTAAGTTGAATATGAATGTGCATAAATCTTATATCTGGGTTATTATGCTACTTGTAAATAATATAAATGAATGTGGTGGTTGGTTGTGTGAGTGGGGTGCAATCACTGATAATGCCCATCTGGGGGTCACAACAATTACTCTGCATAAGTGACTTGACAATGTTCAGAAAGTCTGTCCAGTGACCCAATTATGTATCATATAAACACCTCAATGCATATGCATTTGTCTAGGTATACCATTATAGAATTTTAAGAATGAGGAGAAACAACAAGGTATGATACCAAAAATATCTTTATTTGTAAGAATAATTCAAATAAACACCCACACAGATGGGAAAGACAATGATACAGTTTCAGTTTATGTTAGCAGAAATAAAAGATTCCCATTAATCGCAATATATAGTTATTCAATTCATAAGTCATGGACATTATTAACAGTACAATATATTTGAATCCCTTTGATAAAATATGTATTTTATAT
Organism: Pimephales promelas; assembly: GCF_016745375.1. Next base: position 55,603 of record NW_024121341.1, on the reverse strand, counting down.
GATTATATTTAAAAGCTTGATTTGTTAATTCACTCCATACACACGGGTTGTTTTGCTTTGAACTTATAAATCTGTTCTTACACATTGGCTTCCTCGATTTTAAGCTTTACATTTTCATAAGCCACACCCTTCCAGATGCCGTTCTCAGTGAACATCTTAACCTCTCCATTGGACTTGGTCTTCTTGATTGTAGCTGTGAAGGGAATCTCAGCATTATCATCCTTGTTGACCATCAGTTTCACTGTGATCTTGGTTTTGGGAGGAATTGTGATGGTAGTTTCCTCTGACATGGAGATGGATTTCTCTTTTGAGGAGCTGGTGCCATACTCTCCTGAGTATGAGATGGTGGCTTGGAAACTTAATAATATAAAATCAGAAGACAAAGTAGAGGACAGCCCCCATGTGTGGGTCCAAGTCGTGGTGTTGGTGACTGTGTCCGTCCAGTTTAATTTGAAAGTGTGGGATTGATTCACGCTGCTTTCATTAATGTAGCAATCACTTTTCACCACAGATGGCTTGTCGCTCAGGTCTGGGATTTTTCCAAAATCTATATTGACAATTTCAAACCTGGGGCTGATGATATCCCCGATACTCAGTACAAATTCACAACATTCATCAACACCTTCTTTAACAGCTTCGATGTTCTGATTACCCCGAAAACATCGACTTAAGAACAGGCCATTGTCGGCTCTAAATACGACTTTCCCATTCCTGGTGAAGACACTGAACTCACAGCATTCATCAGGCTTGGCCTTGGCTGCCTCGATATGGTTGACACCAGACATGTGAATTCGACTGAGGTAAACACCCCTCTGGTCTTTGAGCCGGACTTTCGAATCATTGACTTTCTCCACTATGAATTTGCACCAAGGGTCTTTGGTGCTCTTGGCAGCTTCTATGAAATAAATATTTGAGCGGTCAATACAGCTGAGGAACCGGCCATTGTCAGACTGTAGAGCAACACCCTCTTCAGCACCAATATAAGCTTCCAGTGGACCAAAACCAGCAACTAGCGCCTACAGAGACAAAACGACAGACACAGAGCACATTGTTGAACAAAATAAGTCATCCAATTTTCCTTCAGATTGTACACACAGTGGCGGATTTAGCAAATTGGGGGCCCAAGGCGAAGGTAGGTATGGGCCCCCCCTCCCCCCGCCAAAAAAATTTACAGACTGAATAGTGGATAGGCAGGTAAAGCTAATCTACGGCCCGTAGCAAGCCTACAGTGCTTTGGTCGGTGGCAGCAGGATTAGCACAGCTAGGGCTTGGGCTATTACTACACTGTAAAAAAAAAAAAAAAAAAAAAAAAAAAGTAAAAAATAACAGTGAGATTTACAAAAAGATTTTCTCTGGCTGATTATAAAACACATTCGTTATGGCATGAAAATCCGAGAGAAAATGTGATCAGGTGTTGTTGGCTATTTATTGATGATGACATATCAATAATTCATCAAGTGCTACATATGTCAAATTGTAGACCAATACCATTGAAGAAAATGTATTGGGAAGAGCAGATCAGTGGAATTGCCCTAATATCTATAAGGATTCTTGAATTTTCATGTACATTAACATAAAGTCATCACAAAAGAGTTATATTATAGTGAGTAAAGTGAGGTAAAAAAAAATATTGAATATAAATAATTTATATTTTTTGACATAAATAGTCAAAATGATGTATAAGATCCTAAGTTAAAGCAATACATGAATGACTTTAGTCTAAGTTCATTGACACACTATGGCACCAAACTGTATATAATTCTCATCATCTCTATGAGAATACTTAATCTGTCAAAATCCTTTCATTAGGATCATTGACATAAACAATGTTTCACTTATAACTTTCTCTAAAGTAAAGTGACTTATTAATTGTTACCAGTTCTCTTACGAGAGGTTCTCTCGTATTGCGTAAGCTAGCTTACGCTACGGGAAAGATTCATCTTTGCTGAGAAGTTGAAGCCAAAAAATTATTCCATAATTTTGTAATCATTGTCAACGCAGTCTCTCTGAGCCAGACCGTGAACGGGGCTAGCTAGCAGCTCATTGGTTCGCTCAGAGAGAATGCACGAACCTATGGGAGAGCAGCGCTGAGCCCGCGGCCAATGAGCGGACGGCGCTCGCTCATCGCGTCAGAGCCCGCCGAAAGGGGCGTGGCTACAGTGTATAAAACTGGCTCTCCCAGGCTCGGTAGTTGATTCTTCATCATTCAGCGAGCTACACGCATCCGCTGTCCTGGGAAGAAGCCACCGTCGTCGAAGAAGGCACCTTCTAGCGAGCTCCGGAGACTGAGGAAGCCGGCTGTCTGCCACCTTCAGCCGTCCTGCAAGCTAGCGCCGTCCGACGCCGTATCCTTTTCACTTATTAAAACGTGTGGGGGACATTCACGCGCTGTCTTCGAGCGCCGCGTGCCTTGAGTTTGGACCGAATGACTCCATCGTCATTCTGAAACCTAGACACGGTTATGTTCCGAAAGCGATTGGTACCCCTTTCAGGGCGCAAGTGATCTCTCTATCGGCGCTGCCTGCATCCGATAGCGAACGTGACGCTGATCGCCTCTGCCCGGTTCGGGCTCTCAGAGTGTACACTACACGCGTTGCTGCGTTCAGACGCTCAGAGCAGCTGTTTGTGTCGTTCGGTGGCCGCACCAAGGGATTAGCCGCCTCGAAACAGACTCTATCCAGGTGGATAGTAGACGCGATTGCCTCTGCTTATGCCTCTAAAGACCTGCCTTGCCCTCTGGGCATCAGGGCTCATTCCACCAGAGGCATGGCCTCATCGTGGGCATGGTCCTGCGGAATTTCCATTCACGACATTTGTGTGGCTGCGAGATGGGCCTCCCCCTCCACTTTTGTCAGATTTTATAACTTGGAAGTTCTCGCCTTACAGGCTAAAATTCTGGCGGTCTAGTACTATACAGCTCTCCTATGGAAAGCCACACTATTGGGAGTTCCATCACAACCGGCTCACCCCTTGTGTTCCCCTATGTGCTTATGCATTATACGTTCACGGCCCGCTACGCTGGCCGCCTTAGGGCGTTTTGCACTAGATGATAACGGCCGCTATGCTGGCCGCCTTATTATCTTCGTCCACTTAAGATTCCCCCGGTTTCCCCCCCTGGGATGCTTAGTGGTTACATAGCGCGCACGGCGTTGACCAGGTGTTCCCGTAGCGTAAGCTAGCTTACGCAATACGAGAGAACCTCTCGTAAGAGAACGAATCGGTTACCTAACGTAACCTCGGTTCTCTCTAGATGAGGGAACGAGTATTGCGTTCCCGGCCGTGCTTGCGCCACCAGCGTTTCGCTTCATGCTGACAGAATCGACGAACGAGCCTGGGAGAGCTACCTTTATACACTGTAGCCACGCCCCTTTTGGTGGGCTCTGACGCAATGAGCGAGCGCCGTTCGCTCATTGGCCGCGGACTCAGCGCCGCTCTCCCATAGGTTCGTGCATTCTCTCTGAGCGAACCAATGAGCCGCTAGCTAGCCCGCTCATGGTCTGCCTCAGAAGAGACTGCGTTGACAATGATTACAAAATTATGGAATAATTTTTTGGCTTCAACTTCTCAGCAAAGATGAATCTTTCCCGTAGCGTAAGCTAGCTTACGCAAAACTTGTTCCCTCATCTAGAGAGAACCGAGGTTACGTTAGGTAACCGATTCGTTTACGTGGCAGCCGTCGCGGCGTTCGTTGAACCCCGGCTAATTATCGAGACGAGCTAATTATCCGCTTCCTCAGGGGAGCCAGAAGGATGAACCCGCCTCGCCCCCCCACGGTGCCGGTCTGGGATCTTTCTATAGTTCTAGAAGCTTTGAAAGCCCCACCGTTTGAACCACTCGAGTCCGTGGAGCTAAAATACCTCTCGCTAAAAAAACGTTTTTCTGACTGCCCTCGCCTCAGTAAAACGCGTGGGGGACATTCACGCGCTGTCTTCTAGCGCCGCGTGCCTTGAGTTTGGACCTAATGACTCCATTGTCATTCTGAAACCTAGACATGGTTATGTCCCAAAAGCGATTGGTACCCCCTTCAGGGCGCAAGTGATCTCTCTATCGGCGCTGCCTGCATCCGATAGCGAACGTGACACGGATCGCCTCTGCCCGGTCCGGGCTCTGAGAGTGTACACTACACGTGCTGCTGCGTTCAGATGCTCGGAGCAGCTGTTTGTGTCGTTCGGCGGCCGCACCAAGGGTCTAGCCGCCTCTAAACAGACACTGTCTAGGTGGATAGTGGATGCTATTGCTTCTGCTTACGCCTCAAAAGACCTGCCTTGCCCGCTGGGCGTCAGGGCTCATTCCACCAGAGGCATGGCCTCATCGTGGGCATGGTCCTGCGGAATTTCCATTCACGATATTTGTGTGGCTGCAGGATGGGCCTCCCCCTCCACTTTTATCAGATTCTATAACTTGGAAGTTCCCGCCTTACAGGCTAAATTACTGGCGGTCTAGTACTATACAGCTCTCCTTTAAGAAGCTGCACTATTGGGAGTCCTATCACAACCGGTTCGCCCCTTGTGCTTCCCCCCTATGTGCTTATGCGTTATACATTCACGGCCCGCTATGCCGGCCGCCTTAAGGGCGTTTTGCATTAGATGATAACGGCCGCTATGCTGGCCGCCTTATTGTCTTCTTCCACCTTAAGATTCCCCCGGTGTTTTTCCCCCTGGGATGCTTAGTGGTTACATAGCGCGCACGGCGTTGACCAGATGTTCCCGTAGCGTAAGCTAGCTTACGCAATACGAGAGAACCTCTCGTAAGAGAACGAATCGGTTACCTAACGTAACCTCGGTTCTGTCTAGATGAGGGAACGAGTATTGCGTTCCCGGCCGTGCTTGCGCCATCAGCGTTTCGCTTCATGCTGAAAGAAATCAACTACCGAGCCTGGGAGAGCCAGTTTTATACACTGTAGCCACGCCCCTTTCGGCGGGCTCTGACGCAATGAGCGAGCACCGTCCGCTCATTGGCCGCGGGCTCAGCGCTGCTCTCCCATAGGTTCGTGCATTCTCTCTGAGCGAACCAATGAGCTGCTAGCTAGCCCCGCTTACGGTCTGCCTCAGAGAGACGGCGTTGACAATGATTACAAAATTATGGAATAATTTTTTGGCTTCAACTTCTCAGCAAAGATGAATCTTTCCCAGAGCGTAAGCTAGCTTACGCAATACTCGTTCCCTCATCTAGAGAGAACCGAGGTTACGTTAGGTAACCGATTCGTTTCCATGCCTGATTCTCGCACAGCTGCTGCTGCACCTCAGTCTGTTGCTCATCTTTGCTACACTCTACAAAACCATTTAATCAAATCAAAGTGTATATTTCCTACAAGGAATTAAAATTATCCTTAGCGAAAACAACACCTGATAAACAAGAAAAGTACGCTCCAAACGGGGCTCGAACCACGGTCTCCGGCGTGAGAGGTGAGTGCGTTTACCTCGGAGCTACCAAGCTGCATGAATCAAACAATGAAATAGGTGGTTACATGGGGTTTCATATTTGTCAGTCAACTATTCAAAATACACTCGGGGCTGCACTCAAAACAACAGATGGACAGATTATTTCTCAAATTCTCAGGGGAGGCAGAGCAGCCTCCCCCTAGACACGCCCCTCTTGCCAAATACTAATCAGCGTCTTTTCGCTTTTTTCTTTTAATTAAGCCACTTGGGTAACTTCTTTTTATTTTCACGTTTAGACTCGTCTTGTTTCGTCTCTGTTTGTGTACATCCCTGTCCTCCTGTCACTGTGTGTTTATCTTTCGCGGCGCACACCGTTATGGACTAGTCCATTTCATTGTGAAAATAGGGGGTGTATTTGTAGGGACAGAGAACCATGGACTGGACATTTTAACCAGTACTTCAACGTTTCAACGTATTTCTTAAGAAGCGTTCATGATGATAGGGGGCCTTTTTTTATTATTTCTTATTATTGGTTTTAGGTTTGTTGGGGGCCCCCCTACTTCGACCACTGGTAGGGGGCCCCAAGCAGCCGCCTACCTATGCCTGTATGTTAAGACCGCCTCTCTGTACACAATAGAGTTAAGAAGTGAGGTAGGTGGAATAATGCAGAGTGGATTTTAGATCCCTATCCCTTCACTTTATCTAAATTCCCTTTTCCCAATAGAGTATGTCAGTGGAAATGTTCTGGGAAGCTACAGTTAATGAGATGATGCTTTAATGGTTTAAATGATTGATTCTGCAAGAGATGCATATCAGTAATGAGGCAAAAGATAAGTTCCACACCTTACAGATAAAGACAGGTGCTGCCAATAGTTTTGACTTTCACGTCGGTGATATCTACAAATGTTAGATATATACTGTAAATGTCACCCCTATTTGAGTTCAGCAAGGGGTTAATCAACAAGTTGTCAGACTGTTTCAAGCAAATACAATGTAACAATTATGAACATCATTTGAAATCTAATAATAATAATGTTGTTTTTTTGTAATACTATAAAACTGTTCAGCAAGGAAATGTATATTTGTGAGACATATTTTCAAATCTCGGCATGTCTTACCATTTTCAGTCTTTATTCTCAAATCCCTTTTTGCTGAAACCTGCAGGAGACAAAATGTGTTTACTTACACACAATACATTACATTTAATAGACTAAACAATCTCAGAAATTATATAGAGGTTAAAAATGAAGATTCACCTTGTTCAAAACGTTATATCTGATGCATAAAATCTTCTCACACTTATTCGTGTCCCCAGTAAATAGAACTCGGCAACTGAAAGACTTCTTTGCTGATTTTTACTTTTTTTGTCGCATCTTTTACCCGCGAGCTCCCCCTACAGCTGTGGTCCGTATATTTCCCAACACTGTCGTAAAAAGTTAACTTGCGGCACCCTTCTCCCCCGTTCTACCTCACGTGCATTTGTTATAAACGTTAAGTTATGCATATAACTACTGTTCCCAGAAGGAGGGAAACGAGGTACAACACAATACTATGGGATATCGCGCTCTAGCGCCACCTGCTGAAGACACCTATATTCACGCCTGAAAGGCCAATGACGCATGACGACGTGGGCGGGGCTACCTGCCCACAGCATATAAATGCGGTCGTATGCGTCATTCCCTTTGTTCAGTCCAGCTCTTCACCGGGATCCCGACTGTGCGGGGCCCAGAGGTGTTGTACCTCGTTTCCCTCCTTCTGGGAACAGTAGTTATATGCATAACTTAACGTTCCCATTCAGTCGGTCAACTCGGTACAACACAATACTATGGGACCTATATTCACGCCCCGCCAAGTCGCTGAACTAAACGTAAGGGACCAGCACCGCCACATGACTCTTTTCAAAAGAGCGACGGCCCCTGGTTAAAGGATCCCTGCGGTGAGCATGGCATGATTTACCATCGTCGCAGTGAGATCTTGTCGGTACACCAGACAAACGTGCGCAGTGATGCCTATACCGGCATCTGCAAAAAAAAAAAAAAAAAACAGACCCATGACATTTCTATGCCCTAGAGTGCTCACACACCCCTGCAGGCAGAACCAACTCTTTATCTGCTATAAACAGCTTTCTACAATTCCACGAGAAAGACATCGTTTAGATGGCATCTTTTCACTAGCCAAGTTGGAAAACATGACAAGGGAGGGACAAGGGTTGTCAGACAAGGGTTTAGCCTGTATCTGCTCAATGTACATGCGTATAACTCGTACAGGGCACAAAGCAAGTCTCCTGTCTTCCTCTGAGTTAGAGATTTTACAGGGCAGGCAGCTCGAACGAGACAGCACTCCCGACATGACTTTGGGCATAGACGCCGAGTTCAGATACATCACCAGACGCAAATCAGGTGCAAAAGGAATGCACCAATAGCGCATGAAAATTACCAATGACAGGGCAGTATCTCTATTTTCAAGGATTCTAAAGGCTCAAACGGAGGTTAACGTATAGCCTCCAGATCTACCATTAGATCATGATGATACTATTAAATTTTGTAACAAGCCTAAAAATGCAGACCTTGAAGCCCAAAGTATGCTTCGGCCATCCGCGTGACGCCCCCCGTCTGCATGACGTAATATACATCAGGAGGATCGACCGTGTGCGTACAACACTGCGCAAGTGACTTACTCACTTGGGAACAAAGTTCACCAGCAAGTGTGCATGACGGATGTGTTTTCCCCACGCTCACGGCAGCCAAAGTAGTATAGGCTACTTTGAAAAGCTTGCATACTCAACTGTGCACAAGATGTAGTGAATATGGAAAAATGGAAAACAAAGTTCCCTAGCATGTCTTACATGCGCAAAGCCTGTATTTCTGTCCTTATAGCCAAAGGAGTACAGTATACCCCGAAAGCTTGTGCTCCAAACTGTGCATGAGAGGGAGCGAAACTCTGGAGTTCCATGAACATCCGCACACTGTCCATGTGATGTAATTATGCCCATCAGGAGAGTCTGCGGATGTCTGCGCACGCCGTCCATGTGAGGCCCAATTTTTGTGATAGTGGAGGAATTACGCACAACAGCGCATGTGTGAGTGACACGAATGAAGAATTTATATAGCGCTTTTTTTTTATGTACTTCTGTACAACCAAAGCGCTTCACAATCATGTCAGGGGTCTCTCTTCAACCAACGCCAGTATGCAGCATCCACTTAGACGATGTGGCGGAAGCCCCAGTAAACCAGCACCAGTGTGCTTACCACCCATCAGCTATAGGTAGAAGAGAGAGTATTTGAAAACCAAAGTACTTGAAAACCAAATACACTAGATAGTGCACATGCACAGAAAATGTTCTTCCACCCACACGGCCAAAGGAGTATACTTTGAAAAGCTCATGCTCTCAAAATGTAGTATACCTGAGTCCTTTAAGAAACCGAAGACAAAGCGCCTATGACATTAATATGACATTAATGTGCTCATGACAAGCCGCAACGGCCGTCCGATAAAGTTCCAGCTTGGAATGTTTCTTTTTTTTTTCTCTCGGAGAAGAAATCAGTTTCCCCTCAATGGGGCACTGTTATGGTGATACAGTTCTTTGCCTGCACCAAGCTTCAAATACGCTTTACTTCAATGCAATGCACTTCAAAATGCAAGTACTCTGTTTTTGTAGCTTCAATCAGATTCTCCCTCTCTCAACTGTTTAGCCCCTTAAGACCACAGTGCTGGCTCGCTGGCCGAGGGTGCAGAATCTGCCTCCTGCCTGGGGTGGCAGGTCCTTGCATAAGGTAAAATACCATAGTGTCCTTAACAGCAGCGTCATGACGCTTGAGTACCATGTCTTTGCTGGCCAGCAAGAAGTCACCAGAATCAGTGACAGACCCTTCTGCGTACACCAGAGTCCTGGGCTGTGACGGGGCATTCACCCCCAGCGGGGCACTCCTGTCAATAATCGAGAAAACAGCAATAAAATATCCACCTCGGCCTTGCCGAAATCAATCCCAGATCTGTGCCACAATTCAAGTGTGCATGCAGGTGAGACCAATCCAGGTGAGACTCCGGTCTGCTCCGTATCAAAAGCATCCGTGCCTCTTGCAGCAGGGACAGTGAGGGAGCACCCCCTTGCCTGCTTATATACGACCACTGTCGCATTTTCCATTCTGAATAACACGTTTGCCCTGATGGGCCAAGTGTTTCATTATCAGGAGAACTACTCCAAAAAGTTTATGTGACGCTTAACAGCCAAGACACCACTCTCTTGCAGAGTTGCTTGTTTGTGTTGTGACGCATTTGTCATCGCTACTACACATGACGTAACTCTGCCCAGGGAAAATCCTTCTGTCAACAGATTCAGGTTTCCCAGGGTGGTAGGTATTGGAGCCTGAACGCACAAAGGCGCTACCGACATACGCTTAAATGTTGCATGGCCTATAGCAAACTACCAAGTGGCCAGCGCCGGCATTGCTCATAAAAAAAGGAGAATCCAGCTGTACGAAGCCATGAGCCTCAGCAGTCTTAATATCATGAGCAGAAGAAAACATGCTTGCCTCACCAGCCAAAACTGAGCCAGACAGTGAAAACCATCTGCCCTCTGTTCGGTTCTGGATCTATCTCCAGACCAAGATTTAACAGGCCGAGACATAATAACCCCTTTTTATCTGGAATCCCAGAGCTTGTAAATGTAAAACAAATGTACGTGATTGTAACATGCAGTTCGTCCAAATAGGTGAACGATATTATGCTCTGATGGCACAGCAGGACAATCACCACTTTCGCACATCTTCCAGATATGCACGTTGCTATAGGGGCTTAAAACTTGGCAAAGACCTCAGAAAATGTTCTATGGTCTGGGTGGATTGTGGCAATATGCATCAACAACTACACCAATGTAAGCCATGCCTGAGAATGCAGAGGACATAACAGGTGATATACTGCAAGCATTGCATTTCTGGACTCGTAACACACTAAAATGTGTTCATCTGCTATAAATATAGGGTGCCAAACCCTGTTTCTGTTTATATATATATATATATATATATATATATATATATATATATATATATATATATATATATATATATATATATATATATATATATGGGCAAACATTAAAGGGTTAGTTCACCCAAAAATGAAAATTAAGTCATTAATTACATGCTGTACCAACCCCGTAAGACCTTCGTTCGTCTTCGGAACACAAATGAAGATATTTTTGATTAAATTTGAGAGCTGTATAACTACCACATTGGCTGCCTAAGGGACTGCCTCTTGACGGCCCAGAAAGTCAATGAAGAAAATGTTTAAATATCCCAAGTGACTACCGTGGCTCAACTATATGTTTATCAAGCGACGAGAATACTTTTTGTGCGAAAAAACAAACAAAAATAACGAGTTTATTCGACTATTCCTTTTCTTCCTTGTAGGCCAGAAACGAGACTTCCTTAGATTTCCACGACGCATGCACGAGAACTGATCTGAAGTAGTTGAAAAAGATAGCAATTCTCGCGCATGCGTCGTGGAAATCTAAGGAAGTCTCGTTTCTGGCCTACAAGGAAGAAAAGGAATAGTCGAATAAACTCGTTATTTTTGTTTGTTTTTTCGCACAAAAAGTATTCTCGTCGGTTACAGCTGGTAGTTGCTGTGCAAGTAAACCTCACTCCCCGATCTCAATAGGCGCTCTAGCGACAGATGCTAGAGGCTGCAGTCTTTAGCCTCCTTGTTAGAGCGCCCAACTCTCACGCCGGAGACCCGGGTTCGAGGCCCGCTCGGAGCAGGGTGAGTACGACCCGGGTGTGAGGGGTTACATGTGCGTTGTTGCGTTAACAGGTAGGGTAGTGGCTTTGCTGTCTCCGTGCGAACATTGTTTCCTGCCGTCTTGCTTACTGGTATTATGTGGTTACTGGCGTTCGTAGATCTCCGGCCGGATGGACGAACTCTCATCTCGTCGTTCAATTCATTGAACAACTGAACACACTGCATTATCAGTGCCGTGGGCACTCGTCGAGCTTTCTCCCTCGGGTACGTCTGAACGATGGGTATGTATCTCAGATGACGTGGGATTTATATCTAGTTTCTTATCAATTGGGGTTTATGGTAGTTTTTCTTTGTGTAGCTAACAGGAATGAGGCCAGTTTAGCCGGAGATCATCACTAGCTGCACAGGACCGATTCGCTGGCTGCTGTTTTGCTTTTGCCTATTTACCTGACAACTATATTGTGCCTTTTTGCCTGTGTTTAAGGTGCTGTACATTTCCGTGTTTTATTTATGTCTCCGTTTGCCACATGTGCCACTTTGCCCGGGCCACCGCCTCATTTGTGTAAATAGCATATCAGCGACTGGAGCAGATCGCTGTATGCTCGTCTGATCACGGCCACCAGGTAGTTACGGCTGTTTGGCCAAGAGTATGTGGCATTTGGTTCGTGAGTGCTATTGTTTTTATGATACGTGACTAGCTCAAGGGGTTTGGGGCTTTATATTATAATTTTTTCGATGTAAGAAGTTTGTTTTTCTGGGTTTGCTTTCTTTTGGTTTGTTTGTTTTGATTCCAATTTAGATTAAAGTTGCATTTATATTTCAATTTGATTTTTTTTTTTGATTTATTGGGTTTGTATGTATATATATATATATATTTATATATATATATTTTTCTTTATACTGCTGTATTATAACCATTGTTGGTTTTGGCAGTCATTTTGTGTTATAAGTTTATTATTTTGATTTACTGAGTTGGGAAATATTTATTTGTTTGTTTCTTGTGATATTTTTACTGCCTCTGTAGAGCCATTGTAGGTTTCGGCAGTTATTGTTTATATTTTGTGAAGGTCATTTTGATTTTGATTTTTCTTTGATTATTGAATTGAGAACATTTATTTATTTGTTTATTTTCTTTTGATATTTTTACTGCCCCTTTAGAGCCTTAGTTGGTTCTGGCAGTTATTGTTTATTTTGTGATAAGAAAAATATTGATTCTCTGATTTCTGTATTTTCTTTTTGGTAAATCTTTGTTGAAAGAGTGTGTGTTTTATTTGCGTACTTCTTTGGTTTTCTTTCTTTTTCTGTTGCAGTAGCTGAGAGCCGGTGGAGGTATTGGTGTCTGGGTGGTGTTGTCCCCGTTTGGAGTGCTGTGGACTTCCCTGTTTGCATTTGCTATCATTGGGGGTGTGTTTGTGTGTTTACTGGGGGGGGTGTTCTGGGATCTTTTACCACCTTTTGAATACTTTGCCTCCATCGGTAAGCCTCAGCAATTTTGCTTTTTTCTGTTTTTTTTTTGTTTTTGTTTGTTTTGTGCTCTCTTCCCCGAGAGATGATTGTTTTAAACTGTTAAATTATTGAAATTGATAAATGCTGTGCTTTCAAAATTGAACATTGTCTTTGGCTCTATTGTACACGAACCTGTGTGTCTTTAGCTGTTGGATTTATAGAGCTTGGGTAGAAAAATCATTCTCTGGGTGAAATTCCCAGAGTGGCGTAGTCGGTGTTTAGTCTGTCCTGGTTTAGAACGCCACAGAACGTTCTATTGGCTTTCACTTCTTGTCAATATACGTTCTTTGGTAATAGGTTTATTTGTTTAGCTCTTTTCATAGTAGGTTGCGTCAATAGCAGAGGAGAAGGTCCGCGAAATTGTATAAATATTAATAAATATTACTGTTATTTTGTCATGAAATGTAATTTTAAGAGTTTTTAAGTCGACAAAATAGTTGTTTAAAGCTCAAATCTGTGGTTTATTTATAAAGATAGCGCCTTTTTAAAAAATTTGTTCTGACGTTTTCGGAGTTGTCAGATCCAGGGATCAGCAGCACATCTAGCTAGCCCGCCTGGAACAGCCTTAACTCGGCTAGTCATTCTGACGTTTGCAGCGGGCTCTCTGTCTGGTGGTTAAACATGAAATTAAATTGGCTTGTGTATGTCAAATGGGCGATCTTTGGTCTCATTAATTTATGATTAAGTTCCCTGGAAAAACGTTTTGGCTGAGGGCAAAGTGAAGTTTCATAACTTTATATATAGGCTATTTAACTTTAACGTTGTAAGCTAGCCTGCTGACTTATTGACTGATTTTTTTAACTTGTTTTATTTCTTGACTTGTATAAGCTTATTTTACCTTTTAGGCTACTTATACTTTAATAATGTCTATTATTGATCAATAAAACTGCAATTTAACAAAAAGTGACAGGATTGTGTCTTATTATTTCATGTAGGCCTACCTTATATAAGATTTTTTTATATACATATATCACCAACATGTCATGTATTCTTAATTTATGGGATGGGGAGAATTTCACAATATGTTGTCTTGAAAAAAATCAAGCATCACTGGCAAAGGCTCAAAAGAAAACATGCCTTTCTAAAGGTCATTTAAAGGCTGTTGTTGATAATATAAGTTAAAAAAAGGTTTTTGGTCTGTGCTTAGCCTATATGATGTACTGCAATATTAAATATATAATACTTCAATTTGTATATTGTGGTGAGATCTGGTATTACCTCAGCCCTGAAGAGCGCCTGGTATCGAAGTGGCCAGGTGCCTTTTGCTGTCAGGTCAGAATTTCTAAATAAACGTCCCCTCTAACTCATTCGCCTCATACCA
>NW_024121341.1:0-25558 GCF_016745375.1 Pimephales promelas | reverse complement strand
ATAATATAATAAATATAGCTGCAAGCCAGCCATTACCGGGGCCAAGCGCAAGAAGCGGCAACATATGCCAAAATGGCAAGGAGTGGCAACCAACTGCCCAGCAAGGAGCAATTAAGGGCATTTTGAGAGAACTTTGGGCAAATGGCTAAGAAAATCACATAAACATTAACTTATAAGATGATTTAATGGGTTATCACTTTCGAACAATAGGTGGCGCAGTTACCGAAATAATGTGATGTGGTCAGAGTGGGTGACAATGACACATACAAAGTTTTTGGTGTTCAAAATTGAAGGCATATGCAGAGATAAAGCCTAAATAGTCATTTTGGCAGCATGCCTCAAATTTGATGCCTGTGGTATACGAAAACGGTTTTGTCTATCGTCACGCAATCCATAACTTTTATCGGCACCGTCTGGAGATGATACGATTCAATTTTCGCTGAAAATCGGACAAACGGTCTAGGAGGAGTTCGAAAAAGAAGGTTTTTCAAAGAAATAAAGATGGGCGGACAGGAAGTTTAGCTGATTATGCAAAACCTGACATCTATGTTTTCGGCATAACCCAAGGAATCTATTAAGATCAGTTTCATTGCAATAGGCAAATTTGTTCAAAAGTTATAGCGTTCTCAGAAATTAATTAACTTTTGACCAACAGGTGGTGCGCTGTCTCAAAATCTTTTGAGTACCTTCAGGGCATGCTGCTTATGGCACACACACTGAGTTTCGTAATGTTAGACCAAAGCATTTGTTAGTATAGCATTGTATTTCACAAAAACTGTATTGAAGTCAATGGGAAATCACCGTTTTGTTCTATTATAGCGCCACCAAGAGGCTCAGTCCCACAATTTTTTTTATGTGTCCTCAGAGTGACCCCATACATATGTGTGTCAATTTTGGTGAAAATATCTCAATTGCTTCCGAGTTATAAACATTTATATGAAAAAACACGTAAAAAATGGACGACACATGACTTTGTTTGAATTTTACTACCCCTTACTATCAATATTTTCGCATTTGGGCATTTACATATAGTTAACAAGCTATGATTCCGTGTTTCTGACGGTGGTTTCGTCTCGATCGGAACAGCGGTTTTGAAGATATCGGCAAGTGTTTTTTCGCGCTAAATCGCTACGCTACGCATCCGTGAGACGAAACCCGACATATTTGATATCGTTGGACTCGGCAAACGATTCAGGACCTCAAAAATATGACTCCCGTGAAAATAAGTGTACCACACCCAAAGTTATAAGCGTTTGAAAAAAAAAATTCACCACTAGGTGGCGCTGTTTCGAAACTTCTCAGGCTCCTTCAGGGCATCGTACTGATGACCCATACCGAGTTTCGTAACAATTCGTTCATGCGTTTCAAAAAATACAGCATTTTTAGCACATAATTCAAAAATGGCCGACAGCCAAAATGGCCGATCTGGGAAAATTGGATATCGGTCGACTCGGCATGACGCCCTGAATCTAACGAGACCAAGTTTTTGATTTTTGGAGAAACCGTTCAGAAGTTATGAGCAAAAAATAGCCATTTTTCATATCTCCGGACCACTAGGTGGCGCTGCCGCCGAAACGCTGCATGTAGCCTCAAGTCATGCTTGTGATTACATGTACCAAGTTTGGTCTGAATAGGATGAAGCATTGCGGAGATACAGCCTTACGTCTGTTTTCGCAAGCGTTACGTAAAATTAGTTTGTGCGTTTATCAAAAACCGTTAAGCGAATCATCTTGATATTCCATAACTTTTTGTCAGCACTGCCTGGAGATTATCCGGGTGCTATTTTGGTGAAAATCGGACAAACGGTCTAGGACGAGTTCGCAAAAGTAGGTTTTTTGGAAAATTCAAAATGGCGGCCAATTTTTTATGACGGAAAATGACGTCATAGGGTGCGATCGAATCGGCATGAGCTCAGGAACAAGAAGAAAAAAGAATTTTGTTGATAGGCCTTACGGTTCAAAAGTTATTAGCATAATAAAAGTGAAACTTTGGACAGATGGTGGCGCTAGAGGGAATGAGTTAGAGACACCAAAATTGGTGTATTTAATGTTGGGACTGTCCTCTATCAGAATGTCAAACCAAAACAACTTTCCCGCAAACCGGTCTATGGGCTGCCATAGACGCCCAGTCGGAAGAAGAATAATAATAATAATAGGAACCGGCACAGATACAATAGGTGCCTCCGCACCTTCGGTGCTTGGCCCCTAAATATAGCTGCAAGCAGCCATTACCGGGGCCAAGCGCAAGAAGCGGCAACATATGCCAAAATGGCAAGGAGTGGCAGACCAACTGCAGCAAGGAGCAATTAAGGGCATTTTGAGAGAACTTTGGGCAAATGGCTAAGAAAATCACATAAACATTAACTTATAAGATGATTTAATGGGTTATCACTTTCGAACAATAGGTGGCGCAGTTACGAAATAGATGTGTGGTCAGAGTGAGGTGACAATGACACATGCAAAGTTTGGTGTCAAAATGTGAAGGCATTGCAGAGATAAAGCCTAAATAGTCATTTTGGCAGCATGCCTCAAATTTGATGCTGTGGTATACGAAAACGGTTTTGTCTATCGTCACGCAATCCATAACTTTTATTCGGCACCGTCTGGAGATGATACGATTCAATTTTCGTGAAAATCGGACAAACGGTCTAGGAGGAGTTCGAAAAAGAAGGTTTTTCAAAGAAATAAAGATGGCGAACAGGAAGTTTGGCTGATTATGGAAAACCTGATATCTATGTTTTCGGCATAACAGAAGGAATCTATTAAGATCAGTTTCATTGCAATAGGCAAATTTATTCAAAAGTTATTAGCGTTCTCAGAAATTAATTATAACTTTTGACCAACAGGTGGCGCTGTCTCAAAATCTTTTGAGTACCTTCAGGGCATGCTGCTTATGGCACACACTGAGTTTTGTAATATTACACCAATGCATTGTTTAGTATAGCATTTTAATTCACAAAACTCTATTGAAGTCAATGGGAATTTCACGTTTTGTTCTATTATAGCGCCACCAAGAGGCTCAGTCCCACAATTTTTTTTATGTGTCCTCAGAGTGACCCCATACATATGTGTGTCAATTTTGGTGCAAATATCTCAATTCACTTCCGAGTTATAAACATTTATATGAAAAAACACGTAAAAAATGACTGACACATGACTTTGTTTGAATTTTACTACCCCTTACTATCAATATTTTCCGCATTTGGCATGAGCGTATAGTTAACGAGCTATGATTCCGTGTTTTTGGCGGTGGTTTCGTCTCGATCGGAACAGCGGTTTTGAAGATATCGCCAAGTGTTTTTTTCGCGCTAAATCGCTACGCTACACCAACCGTAACACGAAACCCAGCATGTTTAGTATCGTTGGACTCGGCAACGATTCAGGAACTCAAAAAGATGACTCCCGTGAAAATAAGTGTACCACACCCAAAGTTATAAGCGTTTGAAAAAAAAATTCACCACTAGGTGGCGCTGTTTCGAAACTTCTCAGGCTCCTTCAGGGCATTGTACTGATGACCCATACCGAGTTTCGTAACAATTCGTTCATGCGTTCAAAAAATACAGCATTTTAGCACATAATTCAAAATGGCCGACCGCCAAAATGGCCGTTCTGGGAAAATTGGATATCGGTGGACTTGGCATGACGCCCTGAATCTAACGAGACCAAATTTATGATTTTTGGACAAACCGTTCAGAAGTTACGAGCAAAAATAGCCATTTTTCATATCTCCGGACCACTAGGTGGCGCTGCGCCGAAACGCAGCACGTAGCCTCAGGTCATGCTTGTGATGACACGTACCAAGTTTGGTGTGAAAACGAGTAAGCGTTGCGGAGATACAACCTCACGTCTGTTTTCGCAAGCGCTACGTAAATTTTGTTTACGCGTTTATCGAAAACGGTTATTCGAATCATCTTGAATTCCATAACTTTTTGTCAGCACTGCCTGGAGATGATCCGGTGCGATTTTGGTGAAAATCGGACAAACCGTCTAGGACGAGTTCGCAAAAGTAGGTTTTTTGGAAAATTCAAAATGGCGGCCGTTTTTTAATGACGGAAAATGACGTCATAGGGTGCGATCGAATCGGCATGAGCTCAGGAACAAGAGGAAAAAAGAATTTTGTTGATAGGCCTTACGGTTCAAAAGTTATTAGCATAATAAAAGTGAAATTTTGGACAGTTGGTGGCGCTAGAGGGAATGAGTTAGAGACACCAAAATTGGTGTATTTAAAGTTGGGACTGTCCTCTATCAGAATGTCAAACCAAAACAACTTTCCCGCAAACCGGTCTATGGGCTGCCATAGACACCCAGTCGGAAGAAGAATAATAATAATAATAATAAATATAGCTGCAAGCAGCCATTACCGGGGCCAAGCGCAAGAAGCGGCAACATATGCCAAAATGGCAAGGAGTGGCAGACCAACTGCAGCAAGGAGCAATTAAGGGCATTTTGAGAGAACTTTGGGCATATGGCTAAGAAAATCACATAAACATTAAATTATAAGATGATTTAATGGGTTATCACTATTGAAAAATAGGTGGCGCAGTTACGAAATAGATGTGATGTGGTCAGAGTGAGGTGACAATGACACATGCAAAGTTTGGTGTCAAAATGTGAAGGCATTGCAGAGATAAAGCCTAAATAGTAATTTTGGCAGCATGCCTAAATTTCGATGCTGTGGTATATGAAAACGGTTTTGTCTATCATCGTGCAATTCATAACTTTTATTCGGCACGGTCTGGAGATGATACGATTCAATTTTCGTGAAAATCGGACAAACGGTCTAGGAGGAGTTCGAAAAAGAAGGTTTTTCAAAGAAATAAAGATGGCGAACAGGAAGTTTGTCTGATTATGGAAAACCTGATATCTATGTTTTCAGCATAACCCAACGAATCTATTAAGATCAGTTTCATTGCAATAAGCAAATTTATTCAAAAGTTATTAGCGTTCTCAGAAATTAATTATAACTTTTGACCAACAGGTGGCGCTGTCTCAAAATCTTTTGAGTACCTTCAGGGCATGCTGCTTATGGCACACACTGAGTTTTGTAATATTACACCAATGCATTTGTTTAGTATAGCATTTTAATTCACAAAACTCTATTGAAGTCAATGGGAATTTCACGTTTTGTTCTATTATAGCGCCACCAAGAGGCTCAGTCCCACAATTTTTTTATGTGTCCTCAGAGTGACCCCATACATATGTGTGTAAATTTTGGTGCAAATATCTCAATTCACTTCCGAGTTATAAACATTTATATGAAAAAACACGTAAAAAATGACTGACACATGACTTTGTTTGAATTTTACTACCCCTTACTATCAATATTTTCGCATTTGGGCATTAGCGTATAGTTAACGAGCTATGATTCCGTGTTTTTGGCGGTGGTTTCGTCTCGATCGGAACAGCGGTTTTGAAGATATCGCCAAGTGTTTTTTTCGCGCTAAATCGCTACGCTACACCAACCGTAACACGAAACCCAGCATGTTTAGTATCGTTGGACTCGGCAACGATTCAGGAACTCAAAAAGATGACTCCCGTGAAAATAAGTGTACCACACCCAAAGTTATAAGCGTTTGAAAAAAAAAATTCACCACTAGGTGGCGCTGTTTCGAAACTTCTCAGGCTCCTTCAGGGCATTGTACTGATGACCCATACCGAGTTTCGTAACAATTCGTTCATGCGTTCAAAAAATACAACATTTTAGCACATAATTCAAAATGGCCGACAGCCAAAATGGCCGTTCTGGTAAAATTGGATATCGGTGGACTTGGCATGACGCCCTGAATCTAACGAGACCAAATTTATGATTTTTGGACAAACCGTTCAGAAGTTACGAGCAAAAATAGCCATTTTTCATATCTCCGGACCACTAGGTGGCGCTGCGCCGAAACGCAGCACCTAGCCTCAGGTCATGCTTGTGATGACACGTACAAAGTTTGGTCTGAAAACGAGTAAGCGTTGCGGAGATACAGCCTCACGTCTGTTTTTGCAAGCGCTACGTAAAATTAGTTTGCGCGCTTATCGAAAACGGTTATTCGAATCATCATGAATTCCATAACTTTTTGTCAGCACTGCCTGGAGATGATCCGGTGCGATTTTGGTGAAAATCGGACAAACCGTCTAGGACGAGTTCGCAAAAGTAGGTTTTTTGGAAAATTCAAAATGGCGGCCGTTTTTTTATGACGGAAAATGACGTCATAGGGTGCGATCGAATCGGCATGAGCTCAGGAACAAGAGGAAAAAAGAATTTTGTTGATAGGCCTTATGGTTCAAAAGTTATTAGCATAATAAAAGTGAAATTTTGGACAGTTGGTGGCGCTAGAGGGAATGAGTTAGAGACACCAAAATTGGTGTATTTAAAGTTTGGACTGTCCTCTATCAGAATGTCAAACCAAAACAACTTTCCCGCAAACCGGTCTATGGGCTGCCATAGACGCCCAGTCGGAAGAAGAATAATAATAATAAGAACCAGCACAGATACAATAGGTGCCTCCGCACCTTCGGTGCTTGGCCCCTAATAATAATAATAAGAACCGGCACAGATACAATAGGTGCCTCCGCACCTTCGGTGCTTGGCCCCTAATAAATAAATAATAATATTGACGCACATGCTTTTCTGTCTCATTATTTCAACATCTCTCTCTCTCTCTCTCTCTCTCTGTCTAATAACTGCATTAATAACTGCATAAAGCCGGGACAAACTAGTTTAGGCCTACTATGAATATGAATGTTATGAATGTAATTTGATACTTCTGACAGATCATGCCCAAACGCGCGTTCAGCAGCGCGTTCAGTCTGTGTTCACACAGTTGGTGTTTAGTAAGACAGTCAATGGAAACAGTCGGTCTTCGAATATTTCAGCGAATTGTAAGTGTGTCCCCCATCATTACATTAGTCTGCTATCAGTGGCTCAAACTTCCATTGCTATACCTCTAAAATGATGTTTTGGAATTAGCAACGGAGGCATGGGATTAGATGCGTAAGAAATTAGTCCTACATACAAGAGTGCTTTAATGTCAAAAACTTGACAAACGTCTTGATATGAATCATCTGAACAATGTTTTGAGGTGTGGTAACTGTAGAAAGCGGAATAATTGACTTCAGGCCGTTGAATTATCCGAAAAATAATGCAATACTCCGCTTCGCGTCGTGACCGCATTACCACCTCGGGTGTGCATTATTTTTCTAATAATTCAATGGCCTGCCGTCAATTATTCCTTACATATACATATACACACACATATACATATATATATACATTTATATATATATATATATATATATGGTTAGGTCCTTATACTGTATATTTGGACACAGTCACAATTTGTAATTTTTCAGGTATTTACCAAAACATCATTCAAGCTAATAGTTATATAACTAATTAACCTTTTATTTCAAGGGACCAAAAGCATTGAACAATTGAATCAAAAAGTTTCATAGACAGGTGTGGGCTATTCCTTTGTTATTTCTTCATCAATTAACCAGATAAAAGGTCTTGATTCTAAGTGTGTTTTTGCATTTGGAATCTATTGCTGTGAACCTACATCATGGATTCAAAGAAGCTCTCATGCCAGTCAAACAGCCCATCATTAGGCTTCAAAAACAAAATAAATCCATCTGAGAAATAGCTGGAATATTAGGAGTGGCCAAATCAACAGTTTGGTACATTCTGAGAAAATAATAATGGACTGGTGAGCTCAGCAACATAAAAAGGTCTGGACAATGGACATCTACGGAAGACAACTGTAAATGATCGCAGGATCCATGATAAAGAAAAACCCATTCCAGCTAAGTGAAGGACATTCTCAAGGAGGTAAGCGTGTGATTGCCAAAGTCTACAATCAAGAGAAAACTTCACAAGAGCAAATAGAGAGGGTTCACCACAAGGTGCAAACCATTCATGAGCGTCAATAATAGAAAGGTCAGATTAGACTATGCCAAGAAAAATCTAAAAAAGCCTTACCAGTTCTGAAAAAGCATTCTTTGGACTGATGAAACTAAGATCAACCTGTACCAAAATGACGAGAAGAAAACAGTATCCATTGGATACAGCTCATGATCCAAAGCATAAAACGTCATCTGAAAAACCTGGTGGAGGCAGTGCATGGCTTCCAGTGGCAATGGATCACTGGTGTTTATTGATGATGTACGAGGAAGACAGAAGCAGCCGGATGGATTATGAAGTGTATAGGAATATACTGTCTGCCCAGATTCAGCCAAATGCAGCAAAGTTGGTAAGAAGCGCTTTGCGGTACAGATGGACAATGATCCAAAACACACTGCAAAAGCAAGAAAAGAAGTGGAAAATTCTGCATGCAGTCACCTGATCTCAATCTCAACCTGATCGAGCATGCATTTCACTTTCTGAAGGCAAAACTAAAAGCAGAAAGACCCACAAACAAACCACAAGTGAAGATAGCTGAGGTTAAGGCCTGGCAAAGCATCACAAAGCAGGAAACCCAGTCTTTGGTGATGTCCATGAGTTCAGACCTTATGCAGTCATTGTCTGCAAAGATCGATTCTCAACAAAATATTAAAAATAAACATTTTATTTATGATTATATTAGTTTGTCCAATTACATTTGAGCCCCTGAAAATGGAGGGACTGTGTATAAAAATGGTTGCAGTTTCTAAAATGTTTAGCCTACTTGATATTTTTGTTCAACCTCTTAAATTCAAGCTGAAAGTCTGCACTTCAAATTCATCATCGTTTCCTTTTAATTTTATTCTAGTGACATACAGAGCCAAAATTATGAAAATTGTGCCTGTGTCCAAATATATATGGAGATAAATGTGTGAATATTAATATATATGCTCAATAATGTAAACAATTTAAATCATTTACAACATTGCAAGAATGTTTTACACTTTTTGACATATCTTTGTCTCTGTGCCTCAATGCTTGGTTACCACAGATAAACCAATGTTTTCTAAGAAAATTAGATATCACTTGTCGGACCAGTGGCCACCTTTGTAAACAAATGGCTAGAAATACACTTGGATAGTTTGGCAGGCAAGCAGCCAAGATCTTACAACATGTCTGAGCCAGTCAGAAGAAAGACGCTTATAAAGCAATGACGACACGTTCCTAAATTAGACAACCTCTACTCAGAAACAAAAGAACTTTGTGACAATTTCTGCTCAGTTTGATAACCAGCAAACAGATTACTCTGATTAATATGGGAAAGAAACATCGTAGGCAGATTCATATTTTATTCATGAGGTAAAACTAAAAGGTTTCAGACAAAATTGTTAAAACGACATCTAAATTAAGATAACTGGATAATGACAGCTGTTATCCTGCCAGCAGAGGGAAGGAGCGAGCCATTTCGTGCTCTCCAGAGATGCACTTTCAGATTCGCTTTATGTAACTTACAGCAATGTACTGTATATATGAGCTGTGTCGTCTGAAGGTTTTAGGTAACAGTCACTGTTCTCCACCGGAGCTGCACCCATCAGTTTTGTGTTCTACGCGCAACACAAAAGCTCCAGATATACAAGCTGCTGTCAGTGTCTGTTAATGAAGATTTGATGGATTCGATTGGACCCTTGTCATATCAATAATGAGACTTTTCACTTTCATGGACATCGGCATTTTTTATATTACTTTGGTCACTGTTGCTGTTCTTACCTGTTACTGGTAAGAGAATATGGACATTTCCAGACTCACATCTGTAAGTAAATGCAGTTGTCAGTCCCAAAACCTGTAGCCTTTTATTCTTCCAAGAAAACGGACCACATATTCATGTCTCAAGAATGAGAATGTACACCCCCAATGCATTCTCATCCCAAGGCGTAATATACGACACTTTTGCCAAAGTGTAGACATCCAACGCACATGGCACCCTTTAGCAAATGGGACGCTTCGGTTATGGTAGGTTTAGGTCTGGGGTACCTTCTGCCCCATATATATCTGCGTCTCATTTGACGCTAAAGGGTGTCATGTGCATTGGATGTCTATGCTTTGGCAAAAGTGTCGTATATGACGCCTTGGGATGAGAACAGGCTTACACCCCTCATACACTTAGCCTGGTTCAACCAGACTCTAGTACATTTCATTTGCACATAGAGTCTGGAACCGCACCATTGAGAAACGTTTCCTTCCTTGTAGGCGGGTTCACTATTAAAGTTCAAATCTATTGGATCTGCCCAAAGTCACTCACGATCTGCCATAGCCAATCGCTAACGTGTGGTCGTGAGTGACGTATGTCATGCGCCGAAATGGCTGGAAACAACAAGTCCGAATGATCAGAGGATTAGGTTTACAATAGGATTTCAGTCAACGAGAGCTGCAGGTTATGTTAATCTAGGAACAATTATTAATTCGGAATGTATAGGACAGTGATATATTCATTCAACGGTGGAAGCTGTGTCTAATTATTACAAATACGCAGCTGTGGTCGTTTCTGATCTGCCGCAAATGCTGTAGCAGCTACAGTGAATCAGTCTGTCTCTATCTGCAGATGTGTAATAAACAACAATTTTTCATATTACGTCTTATTGTTTCTTAATTACCTTAATTATGGTCTTCAAAGTATGTGTTTGTACATTTTTATGTGGCATTTAGTTTTTTTTTTATTAAAACAAATCAACCATTGCCATCTAAAACTGAAAATCAAATATCTTCAAAGTATGGGTTTTCACATTTTTATTTATGACAATTATTTTTTAAAAATCCAACCAATTTGTATGATGTAGAACATGTAAAACTGACACACCAACCTCCTGCACGAGTACACAAATGGGCTCAAAATGTTCTATTCATCACAAGAATCAGTAAATTTACAGTTGGGAATATGAGCGACTGACATGACTCCTGAGCGGATCTTCAACAATAGTTTAGCAGCCAGGACTCGGGGCTTCCGAAACACCGCGAACACCAGGCTAAACCGTCCGTCCAAAATGTCACGGTCATCGTGCACGAGCTGCCCAGCACAAACTTCCAAACTTTCTGCCTCCTTCACTTGGTCCTCCGTTGTGCAACAAGAGGTGAGACGATAACAATCCGGCTTTAAATTCTGTATATTCGGCAGTTTCTTTTCCAACAACGGACCGAATAGCTTTTCTCACGTCTTTCTCCGCTGCCATACTGAACTCAAACTGACGCGCTTACATCAACGTCATCGTTCTCAGCCACTCCCTCTATTCGCTGATTGGTCCTACAAAAAATTGATTTCTGGAAACCTAAGGATACACAGCAGTGCCAGACGCAGTACTGAAGGGAAATGAAATTGAGCGGAAGTGCGTAGGAGGGCGCAGCCAGATCATACACTTGCATCTTGCTGCAAATCATATCCATCTATTACTATCTAACACAACTAAAGCTTTTCGACAGAAAATGTCGACATGGAAGACAACTCGGGTCGTCTTGCTCTTTCACTGGGTCTTTATCAGCAAAGCGTAGCTATTAACAGACTCTCAGTGTTGTTTTTACAATGATTCCTTTAGCAGAGTCCTTACTGCAACAGGTTGCAACACAACGATGCACTTGCTAATATCTTCTTTAGCAGCTGGGGGAATTTAGAAGTTTCAAAACCAGGACCGCTAATCCCTGCAGGTTTTCACAAAGTGGCTTGAACAAACCGTTTCATTGCCAGGATGCTGGTTTCAGGGTTCAGGGTAAGATCAGATTACTTCCAATGGCTGAAATCAGAGGAGACAGCGTTGAGCCTGTGAGACGTGAGACTCTAAACAGCTGAGGGGTCACTGCTCTCTGTGTTCACCCTCACACATTCATAAGCCTCATCACACGTGCACGCAGCACCACTCTGGATCTTTTCTTTGAACGCTTCGTTTTTGGATGTTTTCCGCAGAGGCTTTTCACGCAAGCTTAATTAAGGACACTTTGTTGTACCTTCTCTGACAATGAAATTGCATAATTCCTTTCAAGATAACACCATCGGCTATGACAGCAGACACAACGCCATTTACATCATGTGTTGTTTTCGTTGTTTTTAAACAGAGTGTGTGTGATCAGCATACTTGTCTAAATCATTTGCAGGGCTACATCTACTAAGGCTGATGACAGATCCCATAAAATTATGACCATTACCAGGAATCCTCTGCGGTTTCTGAATGCCTTCATGTGAATACGCTGACACTGCTGCCGTAAACAAAAGGTTCTGAACATTCAACTAAATGTTTAAAGTTTTCAGGAGGCCAGAAGGCTGCTGCCCTTCTCCTTAGATTTTATTGCAAGGTCTCAAGTAAGTCAAGCAATCTGCCCAGGACGAGCAATCCAACCTATCTTTAGCCACTGCGAGCAAGTGAATGGAGAGCCTGACTTATCTTCACTGCTGTCATCGAGGCTGCCAGTATTTTTAGGGGACAGCAGCAGCTGCAAAAGCATTTAACAGTCTTCTACGAACAATAACACTAGGGGTGTCTCAGGACTAAACGCCACAGAGATCGTGGGACTGCTGGAGTGTTCAAAGGAAAGCTGTCTGATAAGGCTAAAAAAACGTCTTAAAAAGGGGCACTTGAAAGCCATGGCAAGATGGGCAGGTGACAATGACTAGATGTTAATGAGGAGAGCATACCGCAACAAACTTACCGAAGTGGAAAAGGATTATTCTGTTTAAAAAAAAAAAAAAAAAAAAATAGAGCTTGAAGTGAGGGCCAGTGAAGCAGGAGAAGCTGGTTGCCGCGGAATGTATATTGACATTTGTCTCTGAGGACTGAAGCGAGGTAGGATATGTTAATGTTACAAAGTGCAGTTTCCCTGAGGTCAAAGGTCAGTCTAATTAAATTAGGAGCACAAACAGGAGGTTAATCTCCTTTTAAAGTCCTAGGGGAAATTCCTGATATAGATTAGTGATGGTATACATTTAAACCTTTAACAGTTGGAGATATAATAAGAGTACCTTTCTTTTTGATATGTGTTCATCAATGTTGATTACATTGTGGAACATCTGAACACCTGTTTTCTTAAGAAAATATACAGTATGCACTGCAGTATACTAATAGAATTAGTGTTTAAAGCTCCTCAATTGCACTTTCACTTTATGTTGATGGTCCCTTTAACACATTCCGTTGACTAGAAGTAATGTTGAACCTACATGTGTACTAACAAGTAGAGTTTGGACTGTTAGTTGCAATAGTCAGTAGAATGTCTGTTGGGGGAGCATCACAATAAAGTGTTAGCAGAAATTAAGCAGACTAAAACTCTAATGGGAGTTAGTTGGCATGTAATGTTACTTATAGTCAGGGCTTGACATTAACACCCGCCAACCCGCCAAATTCGGGTGGATTTCACGCGTGGCGGGTAACATAGACACTCCCACTAGCCACTTTGGCGTGTTGAAAAATTGTAGTCTTGTCAAAATACATCTGACATAACAAACATATTGCTATCTATCGCTATGACACTACAACTCCCATGAGTACCTGCACACAGTCTAGTGTTTGCTCTTTGGTCCGTTCGTGAATCCTCTTGAACGACATTAGACACGCGGTTGCGGAGATTAAACTCGCGGACTGGCCGTCGGACTGAGGGCTGTTTTAGTCTGCCCTTAATTACCCTTAATAATGCCCTTAGTGATGATATAGCGATCTTTTTTAATAGCAGGATAATCCAGAACATAGGCGCGTCTCACGCTCTCCTTCTGTGCCGCTGCGCGAGGGTGCGCGCGCCAAATATGATATCGCAACATGATATCCAGACTTTTGTCAAACGATCATCACGCGACTGGTCGCGTTCACACACACATCAACACAGCGTTCAGTCAGTTCGTGAGTGTGCGTGGCCGATATATAGAAAAATAATCTTCATGGTTAAGGGACGGTAGCAGGGCTGCCCTTATGTCACGTCATATCACAACTTCATATCACAACTATCATATCTTTCCAGAGTTAATTAATTAATTTAATTAAAGACCTGTATGTCTATATTTGTTGATGATAATTAATACGTCACAGCTCTGAGGAAATGCTGATGCAAAACAAACAATCCAAAGTCCCCAAAAACTGTCAAATAGGCTATATAAAGTTTTAAAAAATAATTTATCCTTTGCTCGTTGCTCGATAATTGTTCTACTCTGTATTACAGTATTTACTGCTGTAAAAAAAAAAAAAGATGCAGCACTTTTATTATATGCAATAAGAAGCTATTTTATGTGTTTATCTTAATAGACATGTTTTCAAAAAAAGGAGCTTTAGGCCTACAACCTTATCAGAGCTAATGATAATATTAGTACATTTTAGCAAGTTTTAAGCCCCATTGTCAACTTTAATCACATTTTCCAACAACAAAAATGTGGCTAGTAAAAGTGCTGCGTGGCTAGTAACTTTGGAAAACCACTAGCCACATTGGCTAGTGAGCAAAAAAGTTAATGTCAAGCCCTGCTTATAGTCAACATAATGTTCAAAAGGGACCATCAAAATAAATTGTTACCAGTAGTGTTATGTTTTGTTGTCTTGTTTGTAGCGTAGCAAACAAGTCATGTGTAACATGATGAATAACTAGCAGACGCTTAAGGTTCTGAGGAGGAAACTTATAACCGTATCGTTTTCCTGAAGTTAGCTGTGCGTCATAGATTCCCATAACCAACGATTCATGTGCTATGCCATCCTAAAACAGATAAACCAGCCCTAGAGAATAAACATCCCCCGGTACACCCCAGAGGCCAAACTTGCAGCATGATTGAAACTGAGAAGCCACACATTAAAAAAAAACATCAATCATGAGGGCATATTAAACCAACATGATCTGGATTACTTCAACAGATATTTTCGGAGGAAGATATCACTTAATAGTGCAGAGCAAGTGTACTATTTGCTGAAACAAACTAATTTTGACAGTGACATTTTACAGCTAAATTCGTAACTGCATTTGCTAAAAGGGGTGTGAGACGTATAGCATATTTTGACTGAGAGGTCCCCATGGGGTGTGTCCTGCGTGAGTGTGCGAGATGTGTGTTGTATGTGCACGCGTGTTCTGTGGTGTGCTTTGTGATACCTGACACATGCCCTCTCACAGGTCTTTATTTAGGGCAGACTATATAAAGAACTTTCCCATTGAAATACAGCACCAGCTGTGTTAGTTATGTGTTGTGGCCGCTGTTGCAATAGGGCTAAAAGACAGTACACCTCTAGAGCTCTTCTCACACAAGGCATAATTTCTAAGAAAGTTCTGGGTATCAAGTACTCTAGTGTAATAGTATCCTGCTCTCTGGGAAGAGCCCACACTATCAAATCGCACTAGTGCACATACCAACACCCAAAATCAACAATTAGTTTTAATCAGTCTGTATACTTCAGTGGATTGTTGGAGATTTGACAAATAGCTAATGTAGTCTTCCAAAATTATTGGGACATGAAAAGTTATCAATTTTCTCTTTTTTCTGAGAAGATATGAGAGAGAGAAAAATACTGTTAACAGACAATTATTGCTATGACAGGTCAAGTCAGATGTTGCTTGTTGAAAGTTTTAACTAACAATGAACTCTATTACTTTTGTAAATGATGGCAAAAAGTCAAATGCA
Source organism: Pimephales promelas (assembly GCF_016745375.1). Next base: position 10,077 of record NW_024121341.1, on the reverse strand, counting down.
GATGTAATTTTGCTTTAAAAATATAATAATTATGACCTTCATATTATATCAAACAACATTTATGTAGGCCTACCTGTAATGAGTTGGTGTTGGAAGAGGTGTGTCCACGATCACTATGGTAACAAGCAACTCAGCAGTAAAACAAGCATTAATTAAAGGTACAATATGCAAGATTGTTTCGCCACCAGGGGTCGCTAACCTCTTACAATAACAAAGGCGTATATTAATGACATATATTCCGAATTAAGCGGAATTATGGATCTTGTCGTCAAGCTGATGGATCTTTTATGGATGAGTGAATACATTGATGTTTTTAACATGACTCTAGTATGAACCTGGGCGTGATTGCTAGACGTTTACCAGCACCACACACAACGTGAGTCCTGCAGATATAAAGGAATAAGGACATTTAATTCTTACCAAACTACACGCTGAATTACTCACACAGGTCAGTTTATTAGAGGAATTAAACTTGAGGTAACGCAGAGCAGTTTCACTTGCTTTAACAGTTTCACTATCACACTAAACGGCATTTGAGTGTGTTGAATGTTGTTAGTTAACTTGGTTAACTAACAACAGAGGTGGTTTGTTGTTTGTAGGCTGTTTGTTGGCTGAATGAGACTAAGCTAGATTAACATTAGAGAATAAAATGCAGATCATATTCTAACTTTTCATCATGTTGAACTAATTAGTTTTAAATACATTGATTTGCTCACCTGTTTTCTCAAGTAACATGCAACACTCGCATCTCCGTCAAGTCAAAGTTAGTCGCGGACGTGGAGCTCTCGGCATCTCGAAAGATGTTGATCTTCGTTTTGGCCTCTTTTTGTCTCAAAGTCTACTTGCTTGTCCGACCTAGTTGTCCACGTCTGTCGCCATGGTTACTGTTGCAGTACGAGGTCAAACCTGGCGGAAACCGGGTTAACACGGATATGATGTCATTAGGCGCGTTTCCATTGCAGATTTGCGCAAAACTTTTTCGATATTTTCCAAATGTCGATAAAAAACTATTGCGAAATGACGGTGTTTCCATTAACCGATGTTTTGCGACTAAAACGTCTTTTTTCCCTCTCGTGATAAGTCATTCCAAAAATCATGGCAACAGACATTGGTAGGTTTACCTTTTTCACAGCCATGCACAGCACTATACATTATTATTATTAATGGAAGGAGACGTGGTGTGTTATCCAAGCATTAATGGCAGGGAAAGACACAGAGTTCCTGGTGTTTCTCCCTTATTTCTGCTTCGATGTCTTGATGGCATTTCTTTCAGGTTTAGAGAGGCTATTCCTGTAATTATTGTTTCTTTTTTTTTTTTAAATGAATTTAATAAAGAACTCTATCTCGTAATATGTCCAAACGGTCATTGCAAAACGAAAAATGAACGATTGTTGTATTTTTAAAACGCAAAGTTGAACACCAACATTTTAGTTTGACCAACCAATAGTTGGCTGCGCTATATACATCTCAACGAATTTAAAACATTTAAAATATTCACAAATTAATATGGGAAAAAAATGTAGATTTTACTGGTTTTCTAAGGCCAAATTAGAACATGGACATTTCAGCCCGTTCTCATCCTTTAGCGTCACATAAAACGCTATATGACAAAACGGCGCTATAATACGCACATGGCACCCTTTATCGTTAATATAACACGCGAACCCAAGACGTCATAAATCCTTTAGCGTAAATATGACACGCAGACCCTACCCCACACCTAAAACTTAGCCCTCACAGCGCGTTATATTAACGATAAGGGGTGCCATGTGCGTAGTATAGCGCCGTTTTGTCATGTAGCGTTCTATATGACGCTAAAGGATGAGAATGCGTTGGATATTTATGATTTTTTCCCACTGTGCTGTAGGCCATAGGTGAGTTCCCTTTCAAGGGAACTTCGAGCTGCGTTGTCATACGCGATGGAACGCTCTGTGTGATTGCATCGTGATGCGTCTGTACAATCAGTCCAATGAGAGAGTACGACGTCTGGTGACGTCATTGATTAGGAAACTATATAGCACCCTTGAGATCAGACCGCGACAGCTTCTGTTGCCTTCAGCAAGCGTTCTCTGTACTCTGTCTCTGTCAAGCACACTATATATATATATATATATATATATCAATGGCGAATCAAGAGTTTAAGCGTTGTGTTTGTTCCTTGCCCTCATTTCATCACGGGTGGGGAGACACATCAGCTTTGTGTGGCTTGTTTGGGAGAGGAGCATGCCCAGTCAGTTCTCGAGAAGAATGGTTCGGTCCGCATTCCCGAGGTGCGGGTCCCGCTGTCGCCGAGGCACAGCGTCGACTTCCATCTTGGGGTTCGCAAATGGATCTGGTAGCGGGGCTTGAGACGGGCCCCGCCCTATCTCAGCCCTCGCCTGCTGGACCCAGTGCCTCTGCCCAGGGAGGAGCCCGCTCTGTGGATTGTCCTCCAAATTGGATGTCGTCAGCGTTGATGCGGGGGATCATGATGTAAATTCGTTAGCTCATACCCCCGGTGATGAGGAGCTTTTGGAGGTTTTATCACGGGCTGTAGCTAGATTAAATATCGACTGGCCAGCTGATGAAGGTGAAAGTGTATCTAATAAAATAAGTTTGCTTGATGAAAGATTTTTGTCATCTAAAACACTGCCTCCACGTCGGGGTTTACCATTCTGTCCCGATCTCCACACTGAGGTGGCGAGATCGTGGAATAAACCTGTCTCATTTAGAGTGTTTAACCCGCGGACATCTAATTATAGTAACATATTAGGTGCCGCTGATCATGGTTATGCGGCGATGCCTCGGGCTGAAGAGACGCTTGCGAGTTATCTCTCTCCCAAATCATCGTCATCATTAAAAGCCCCAATGTTACCCACCAGACCATTAAAGTCTACACCCTCTCTGGTGGGTAAAGCATACTCGGCAGCAGGTCAGGCTGCGTCATGCTTGCACACAATGACCATACTGCAAGCATACCAGGCTGATCTGCTAAGGGAAATTGATGAACGCGAGGAAGTGAGTGCTGACGCAATTCGAGAATTGCGTCGCGCAACAGATCTAGCGTTCTGTGCCACTAAGGAGAAGGCCAAATCAGTGGGCCGGTCTATGGCAGCCCTGGTGGCCACGGAGCGCCACCTATGGTTGAATCTGTCTGAAATAAAAGAAAAAGATAGATCTGTTCTGTTAGACGCACCGATGTCTCCATCAAGTCTGTTCGGCGACGCTATCAACTGTGTCATAGATCAATTTCAAGAAACGAAAAAAAAGTCAGCTGCAGTAGCGGAGTGGCAATCGGGAGCGTCTGGAGTTTTCCCGGTGGGCGGTAGTGTTTCGAGGGCGCGAGGGCCGGTCTGATAAAATGTATTTTTTGGAAGTTCGCCATGTTGGAGCCAAAGCTAAGGGAAGAAAACATTTTTTTTAAAATTTTTTAACAATTTCTATTAACGGAGCATATATTTGCACTAAGTGCCGTCTTTACAGCAAAAAAGACGCGTCTTGAAACAGCTTCAGTGGCGTAGGTCGTAGGGCGTGAAGTGCTTGAAAGCAAGTTTTGATGCGCCTAACGCGAGTTCGAATCCGCCTTTTGCCGAACCCTCTCTTCTCCCTTTTCCCAAGTTATGTAAAGATGCATGTAAAACCTAACATTAAAGATGAACTGAACTGAAAAATATTGACGTTGAAAACGTGTTGTTTATGACAATTAAAAGTAAATTACACTAAACATTTTTTTAAAATATATATTAATATAGCTTTTTTAAGCAAGCAAAATTGCGCTTGTTAGCGCTGGCAGTTCCGATGACGTCACTGGCATGGTAGGACCCGCAGAGCGCCATAGACAACAGCTGTAGGTCCTGGATACACAGACGAAAATGAGCGCTTTTAACGGCATGGATTACGCATTTGAGCCCGTGAGGGACAGGCTGGTAGTGTCTAACTACCACCACATGGAGGACGATCAGTTTCAGGCTTCACTTGCAGTACAGGATCGTTTGGGGAAAGTGACTGTGGGCGCGGAGTTCTGTGGAGCATAGACACTGCACGGAGACGATCTGTTGCAGAGAGGTCAACATGGACATTTATTGATAGGCGAAAAATGCATCACCATGCACCGTTCATTTCGGATGCTGTTCGGTGAGAGAAACGTGTTGAAGGAGGCTATGCTGTCTCTAATGGATGTCCGAGCTGAGACGCTGGACCGCCCCATAAGTAGCAGGGTATTTTACGAATAGGTGACGGCTGGGCTAACTTGTTACACTTTTCTCTCAGATTGTTTAGATTAACAGCGTACTGGTAGTTCACTCTATGGGCGAGGGTGCATTTAGGAAGGAGAAAATCCCATCCTTTACAGTGAACTATACATCAGGGATCTTTTCCCCCTCACCCGAATATCAAGGATTCGAGTAACGGTAACGTGATGCATTGAACTTGTAACTTGTGTAAATAAACATTTTGTGCATTGTCAGACGTTTCATGTACTCATTGATGAAAGTACACATCTCTAAATAGTGTGTCGCTAAAAAATCTGTTTCCTCAGCCATGTCAGCTAGCCTCAGACTGTTTACAAGCTACGGCTGTTCTGCTGGTGCAGGTAGGCAACGGAGTGGCTTACCATGCCAGTGACGTAGTCGAACGTTGAAATCCAACATGGCGGCGCCCGTGTAACAAAAACAACACTTTCAATGTAGCATTTTATCCCTTTTAACAAATTCTGCCATTTTAAAAATTGTACCAATGAGAATAAATAAAATACATCTGTTATATCACCTTTTCTCAAATTTCAGTTCAGTTCATCTTTAAGATATTTAGCATTATATTTTGCCAACGAACTAAAATTGAAACCATGATATGGCGTTGCGCCATTATAATAACTGACATTAGAATAGCATCCAGTTTGTGCTGCGTGATTACTTTGCTCACGTGATCATCATGGTCTGGTGTTTTCTCCTAAATAAAAGCTCAAGGGTTTATTTCTTGCAAGTGAAGAAATTAGGACAAAAGTATTTTAATTTTCCTATATTATAGTGTAATGTAGGATATACTTTTGAAATACTCATTTTCATTCACATAGAACATTTATAGGCTAAATGGATTTTACAGTACTTCATAGGAATAATTATAAATCATTATTACATTATTATAATAAATGTTTGGCATCCTAAAACACCATTGATAATGTAATGCAGACTGAGACTCTCATAACTAAAAAGATGTTTGAGCCCTCTTTATTGTCCTGGTACAAATTAATACTTTTTCTTTGTTCAACGAGCAGTTCATGGGTTGAAGCTCTTAATTGTGATATCTCAGAGAGCACGAGATTGATGCATTTAACCTTAAAATGTCCAAAATTTTCTTGCGGGGAGCATGCCCCCGAACCCCCCAGTAAGTCAAGTCAAGTCAAGTCACATTTATTTATATAGCGCTTTTCACAATACAGATTGTATCAAAGCAGCTTCACAGTGATAACATGTAAGTAGCACAACACAGATCAACAACATTGCTAAACACTAAATAAATAACCCCAACTGAGCAAGCTCAAAGCAAGCCAAAAGCAAGGCGACAGTGGCAAGGAACCAAACTCCATCAGATTGGATGGAGAAAAAACCTTGGGAGAACCCAGGCTCAGTCGGGGGCCAGTTCTCCTCTGGCTTACATTCATATTGTTTAAATATAAATATTAAATATAAATATTGTTTATGATTCAAACGGCGCCATAACATATCGCAGGCGTTGAGTCGTCTCATCACAGGCGTTGAGTCGTCTCATCACAGGCGTTGGGGCATCCGAAATCCCCGTGAGAGGCTGGACACAAAACTGGACCTGACGAACGCCATTTTTCTCGGGACAAGCGTCCCGAGATAACAGCAGAAAGGCAGATGGGAAATAATTAGCATAGCTGATGTTCATAATAATTTCCGTTATAACTCACAAACTCTCCGTAACCCGAACTCTCCGCAACCCAACCATACGCGCCGACCCGTTTGTCTAAGAGGCTGTCGAGCCCCACTGGTGCGTTAAGCAGTTTCAGTGGCAAACGGTTCCGTATGGCATAACAGAGGACTAGAAGGTAAGCATTATGTGAATGCTTGACTAAAGAGATGCGTCTTTAATCTAGTTTTAAACTGTGTCAGCGAGTCAGAGGCTCGGACCGTATCGGGAAGGCCATTCCAGAGTTTTGGAGCTAAATGCGAGAACGCCCTCCCTCCTTTACTGGACTTCGATATCCTAGGAATGACCAGAAGCCTTGAATTTAGTGATCTTAAGGAACGCGGTGGATTGTAGGGCGAAAGAAGGTCCGTTAAGTACATAGGTGCTAAACCATTTAGGGCTTTATAGGTCAGTAGTAGTATTTTGTAGTTGATGCGGAACTTAATAGGTAACCAGTGTAGAGATGATAAAATCGGTGTTATATGATCATATTTTCTTGACCTAGTAAGAACTCTAGCAGCTGCATTTTGTACTAACTGTAGCTTGTTTATTGAGGATGCAGGACAACCGGCTAATAAAGCATTACAGTAATCTAGTCTCGAGGTCATGAATGCGTGAACTAATTTTTCTGCATCAGAAATAGATAGCATGTTACGTAGCTTAGCAATGTTTCTAAGGTGGAAAAAGGCTGTTCTTGTAACATATGAAATATGATTTTCGAACGACAAGTTGCGGTCTAGTATAACACCCAGGTCTTTTACTGTTGTGGATAAAGTAACAGGACATCCGTCTATATTAAAGTTGTATTGTGAGAGGTTTTGTGAGTAGTTTTTTGGACCAATAAGTAATACCTCCGTTTTATCTGAATTTAATAGCAGGAAATTACGCGTCATCCAGCATTTTATATCTTTGAGACACTCTGTCATTTTAGATGAGTTAGTGTTTTCATCTGGTCGTGATGAAATATATAATTGAGTGTCGTCAGCGTAACAGTGGAAATTAATTCCATGTTTTCTTATAATATTACCAAGTGGCAGCATATATATTGAGAATAGCAGAGGGCCTAAAACTGATCCTTGCGGTACTCCATAGTCTACTGACGTTATCTTTGATTTTTTCCCATTTAAACAGACAAAATGAGAACGGTCCGATAAGTACGATCTAAACCAGCTTAATGCCTGTCCCTGGACACCGGTGAAGTTTTGTAGTCGATCCAAGAGTATTATATGATCTATAGTGTCGAACGCAGCGCTAAGATCAAGTAGGACTAGTATTGAGATACAGCCTTGGTCAGAAGCTAAAAGTAAATCATTTGTAATTTTAACTAGCGCAGTTTCTGTACTATGATGCGGTCTGAATCCTGACTGGAATTTTTCATAGATATCATTTTCTTGCAAAAAAGAGCACAATTGAGCGGACACTACTTTTTCAAGTATTTTGGACATAAATGGAAGATTTGAAATGGGTCTGTAATTTGCCAAGTTATTTGGATCTAATTGCGGTTTCTTAATGAGCGGTTTTATTACAGCCAGCTTGTATATTTTTGGGACATGACCTAAAGATAAAGACGAGTTAATAATATTGAGGAGAGGCTCTTCCACTACAGGTAATAGTTCTTTCAGTAGTTTAGTGGGTATTGGATCTAATAAACAAGTTGTTTGGTTTAGATGCAATGATAAGTTTATTTAGCTCCTCCTGTCCTATCGTTGTAAAGCGGTTTAGTTGTTCTAGAGGGTCCATAATTGAAGCTGAATCATAAGACACCATAGCGGATTGTACATTTATAATTTTGTTTCGGATGCTTTCTATTTTCGCATTGAAGTAATTCATAAAATCATTACTACTAAACTGTAAAGGTATATTTTGCTCTGGTGATGTCTGTTTATTTGTTAGCCTAGCCACGGTGTTAAATAAAAACCTTGGATTATTTTGGTTATTTTCGATTAGTTTGCGGAGATGCTCAGCCCTGGCTGTTTTTAGTGTCTTTTTATAACGTGACATACTGTCTTTCCACGCGATTCTAAAGACCTCTAAATTAGTTTGTTTCCATTTACGCTCTAAGTTGCGAGTTTCTCTCTTGATAGCATGCGTAGCACTGTTGTACCACGGTGCTTTAATTTTCTCTCGAACCTTTTTTAATTTAATTGGCGCAACAATATCTAATGTACTAGTAAGAATGGTGCTTAAACTGCTAGTCATTTCCTCTAATTCATCTGTTTGTTTGGGTTCACTTAGCAGCTTAGATAGATCAGGTAAGCTATTTGAAAATCCATCTATAGTGGTTGGAAGGATTGTTCTGCCTGGTCTATAACGTGGCGCAACATGACATATTTCAGCAGTACGTATTATGCAAGTCACCATGTAATGATCAGTGACATCATCGCTTTGCGGTATAATATCTATATCAGTTGGATCGGTTCCATATGATATAATTAAATCTAGTGTATGATTTAGACGATGAGTGGGACCACTGACGTTTTGTTTGACCCCAAAGGAGTTTAATAAATCTGTAAACGCAGCCCCTAAAGCATCATTTGTATTATCTACGTGTATGTTAAAATCTCCAGCAATTATTGCTTTATCGACATTTACCAATAGATCCGAGAGAAAGTCTGCGAACTCTTTTAGGAATTCAGCATATGGCCCTGGAGGTCTATATACAGTAGCCAGGGCTAGAGATAATATAGATTTCCTTTTACATCTAAGAGCGTAACATTTAGCACAAGTACTTCAAATGAATTAAACCTGTGACCTGTTTTCTGAGTAATATTAAAAATATCTTTATAGATTGTTGCAACACCGCCGCCACGACCGATCAGACGAGGCTCATGTTTATAACAGTATCCTGGCGGAGTAGATTCGTTTAGACCGAAATACTCATTTGGTTTAAGCCAGGTTTCAGTAAGGCACAGAACATCGAAGTTATTGTCTGTGACCATTTCATTTACGATAACCGCCTTAGGTGTGAGCGATCTAATGTTTAGGAGACCTAGCTTTAGAAATTGTTTTTGTTGACTGATATTTAGATTTTCTGGTTTAATTACAATAAGATTTTTGCTAGATCCTACACTAGATTTATTGTTTGGCTTCACTAAACGAGGAATAGACACAGTTTCTATATAATGTTCCACACTATGCTTATTAGTTAAGTTTGGACCGCAAAGGCTGTAATTTGGACTTTGACTCATTAGTCATCTGGTGCGTAATGTCTTGGAAATGTTGTCCGATAGCACAGCCGCTCCGATTCGGCTGGGATGGAGACCATCTGTGCTGTACAGTCTCGGTCTTTCCCAAAACAGATGCCAGTTATTTACAAAGTGCAGCCCCTGTTCATTACACAATGACATTAACCATTCATTTAATGCAAAAAGTCTACTGAACCTTTCCTGTCCTTGTCTGTACGTGGGAAGCGGTCCAGACACGATGATCGCTGCTTTAGGCGCTGTGCTGCGTACCGTCTCGATCAGGCTCCTGTAGTCCTTCTTCAGAACCTCCGTCTGCCGCAGCCTGATGTCGTTCGCTCCCGCGTGCAGCACAACAGCTCCGACGCGCTCGTCCCCGTTCAGGATCTCGGGAACCTGTGCAGCAACATCAAGAACACGAGCACCAGGAAAGCAGTGAGTGCGCACTTTACCTTTATCCGAATTAGCGCGGACATGGCGGACTATGGATGTGCCGATGATCACGGCGTCATCGCGTTCCGGCTCGCGAAGAGGGGAGAAGCGGTTCCGGGTGGAGATCTCGAAGACCGGGAGGGGCGGAGAGGCAGCTCTGGTCCTGGCTCGAGTCTTCCGCTGTGTGATCCATGGTCCATGTTGTTTCGGTGCCGGAGTGAATGAAGCCTTAGATGATCGCATCTTCCTCGGCAGAGTAACGTACGGCGTAGATGAACTCGGAGTCAAAGAGTGATTTGATTTGTTAGCGTCGGCGCGTGATGCTTCAAGCGTTGAGCGCCGATCCAGCAGCTCGGCTTGCTTCACCAGCAGACCGCGGATCTGTTTCTCGACGTATTCCAGCTCCTGCTTCACCGTGAAGAGCTCGAATGTGTCTTCATCTGCACTCAAAGGTAATGTTAGACACGCATCTGATATGTTCGCCATTATAACGGGATGATCAGTAAATTAGTAGTGATACTACAACTATCACTACTTAATTTAGGATTGAAATGTC
>NW_024121340.1:0-134670 GCF_016745375.1 Pimephales promelas | reverse complement strand
AAATAATAACCAATTAATTACTAATCACAAAAGTAACATGTCTAAAAAGTGAACAATTGTGGGGGTTTTACTCTTAACGTGGTCATAACATTTCAGAAGCACGTGCCTCAAATGGGTTCTTTGTGGAAGTTTATACACTCTAAAAAGAGATGTGTTAAAAAACAACACACATCATGTGTTGATGGTATTTTGACACAAATTGTGTAGTTTTTAACACACAATGTGTGTTAAAATGTAACTGGATAGAATTTTAATGGGTGGAGGGAAGTTTGTGTTTATGAACCTAATTGGAGGTAGTATATTTTCTATGGTATCCCATAACAAGCTCTAAAATAAATGAAACAATACATTACAATAAATAAATAAAATCTTAATTCATAAAACAACTTCAGATTAATGAGTGTTTTTGGCAGCCAATCACATCATGCCTCGGTTTCAATGTTTTTTTCAAATGCTGATTTCACTTGTTATTGATAACTAATTTATTATAACAAAACAAATTTATTTCTGTCAGACGTCTACAAGAAACACTTATTGAGAATTACCAGGTTTTGTGTTGACGATTCATTGAATGTTTGTTTTGATGTCACCAGAATCGTGATTAGTGGCAGCTTTATTTAGGCTCTTGACCCTTCACTCTTTATCATTCGTTTCTCTGTTTGCTGTTTCTGTGTATTTATTTTGCACATCTGAAACAGTTGAAATTATCTTGAGGAAAAAGATCATTAAATGATCAGTTTTCAACATGATGTTTTTTTAACATAGCAAGAGAAGTTTAATGTTTAAGAGATAACGTATATTTGATCACTTATATTTGATTACAGATACTCAGTTTTTACATGATATTATGGTGTATGCTACCTCATGCTATAATTCTTAAAAATATATATGTTTAGAGAACGTTTAAAGCTGCAGCATAAACTAGTCAAATACAGACATCAAGAATCAGCATATGACTCTCAACAATGGTGGCAAAGCTTCATGTCTCTAGTATAAAGCTCATCCATAAGTACCAGCATGCATTGCGGCCTGACATTTTTCGTTTGTCACCATTATTGAGATCCATACGCTGATTCTTGATATCTGTGTTTGACTGGTTTCTGCTGTAGCTTTAAACGTTTTTTGTCATTCTGCACTTTTTGATTGCTGGATGTAGTTTCACAAAACTTTCAGAACTAACAATAAATCATTAAAATAAAGCACTCCATCCATATACTCAAAAACTTGATCATAACTTTGCTAATTATTGACATCATCAGAACCTTCTGATCATATTTTCTGACACTATAACAGATGTATTTTATTAAAATACAGTTACAGCTGACAGAGAAACACTAAAACAAGAGTAAAGGGTCAAGAGCCCAAATAAAGGAGCCATAATCACGATTCTGGTGACTTGAAATAAAACTGAAATGAAACATCAAACCTCTGTTAATTCTCAATAAGAGCTTGTCTATGTAGATTAATGATGTTTAAAACATCCAAATGTTCAAACAAACTCTATTAAACATCACTGGACTACATAAACACAAGTTACCAATACGTGTCAGTGTTCATCCAAACACTTTTGTAAGCACACGGGAAGTAACTCTGGCAAATACTCTCTGACTACAGTCACATGTGACGCATATCTGACACAAGTTGTGTTACTATAACACATTAGTGTGTAAAAGGTTTCAACAACACACTGCTGCTGTCTAACACATAGTTTTGTTAAACGTAACACAAAATGTGTAATCCTTATAAACACAGAGATGTGTAAAGAAACGACACAGGTTGTGTGTTAAATTTGACACAACATGTTTGTCCTTGAGTAACACACTACATGTTGTTAAAATCTACAAAACGGTTAAAATCTACAAACATGTGTTAAAATCTACACAAAATGTGTTGTCCCTGAGCACACCACACTACATGTGTTAAAATCTACACAGCATGTGTTAAAATCTACACAAAATGTGTTGTCCCTGAGCACACACACTTTATGTGTTAAAATCTACACAGCATGTGTCATTTTTAACATCTCTTTTTACAGGTTGTGTTATTTACAAAATCATTTTATAAGAGTGCACCAGTGTAAATAAAACTTATTTACACACAATATTTTGTCAGTTGCTACATTTTAATCTAATTCAAAGTGCCAACTTAGTGAAATCACACTCCCTGTGTTAAGAACAATAACACACTGGTTGAGTTAAAAGTAACACAAAATGTGTTGTCCTTAACTAGACACACAGGTGTGTTAAGATATAACACAGGTTGTGTTGTTTTTAACACATCCATTTTAAGAGTGTACATCCCCCCAAATACATTAGCTAGGTTGAGATTGTGACCACTACTCTTGCCAGGATGGACGCATGTTCTCTGTTTATTTAAAACTTAAACATAAAATAATCCTAATAAAGACAGTTTTTAAAAATAAATCTTAAATAATTAGGAAGTGATGCTGACACTCTCATGATTGGATTAGTTCACTATTATGAGTTCTATTGAATGTCAGTCACATATATCTCAGACTCCAAAGACCTATAACCTTATGTTACAGTAGCTTCCTGAGGAGGACTTCTCTTTAGCACATGAATATAAACATTGATGTTCACTTGTCAAAAACAATTAGCATCTTTAATGAAGAAATTGGCTGCATTTATGTTACGATAAGCAGAAAAACCACATCTTCCAGATTACAGTGTTTGTTAGAATATTAGTGCCTCACAGAACCTGTACAGTATGTGTCAAACATAAAATTAAATAACTTGTATCATTTGTGAAAAACATGTTAACTCCTCAATAACTTAAGCGTTACCTTGTCATCCCGCAGGAACTACTAGTGATGTGGCCCATTATTTTAAAGTGAAAAACATGTTAACTCCTAACTAACTACAAGCGGTACATTGTTCCCACATCCCACGTTTCAACATTGTTCCCAAATTCTGACCATCACTGAGTATATATATATAAATGTGGTATACATACATATATATATATATATATATATATATATATATATATATAATGTGAACAAAGATAGCTGTAAAAAAACTTTTGAATATTTTATTTAAAAATATACCCAAATAACACTTTATAATAACTACATGCTATTAATAATTTGTTAAGCATGAGTAAACAGTTAATTTATCATTTATAAAGCATTAATAGACATTAACAAGCAGTTTATAAATATAACTATAAATCCTTTTTTTATTTGTAAGCATATCTAATTCATTTAATAATTGTATTTTCATACTTTGTTAATGATCAATTAATAATTGATGAAGTATATCTAATACTAAATGAAGTATAGCATTATTTACAAACCACTTATTTAAGAGTTGTCAGTCATTCGTACGATCACTTAGAAAGTGTAAGTAAATGTAGTAAATACCAGTGTTGTAGTCGAGACCACCTCACTCGAGTCCGAGTCGACACCGAGACCAGAGAGAGTCGAGTCCGAGTCAAGACCGAGTCCATAGAGAGTCGAGTCCGAGTCGAGACCGAGACCAGTGAGGGTTGATTACCTAATTTACTTTTATTTACTTAGAGAAATCCTTTTTTTTTTTACTGAATTTACTTAGAGTTTAAAAAATATGATCAGTTTAGGGTAAAAAGGCCACATAGTAGGTGGTGTTAAAAGTAATTTTATTACAATTTGTCATGCGCAGTTGCGCACTAGAAAATCACCAATCACTTGGCATATCTATTAATTTAAAGAAATATTTTATTAATATACATTAATAATCATGACAAATATTTTTAATTGAACTCGAGTGGACTCGGGAATAATTCCGAGTCCAAAAAAAAAAAAAATGTTCGAGTACGAGTCAATTCCGAGTCCAAATGCACACGAGTCCATGACAAGACCAAGACCATTAAAATATGGTCTCGAGACCGAGTCCGAGACGAGTCCGAGTCTCGAGTACTACAACACTGGTAAATACGGGTAGTTATAAAGCATTTAGTAGTGGTCAGTTAACTATTTTTTGTGAGCTCATCTAAAGTGAGGACTATTCATGCCTTGTAAAGCATTTATAAAGGAGATTTAAAGGCACATGAATCTTCTAAACAGTAAAATGTAACAAACACAACACAGTGATACTGAAAATAGAAATATTTAACAGCCTTTAATTCTCCTTAATAAATGCTTTACAAGGCATGAAATGTCCTCACTTTAGATGAGTTCACATAGTTAACTGACCACTACTAAATGCTTTATAACTACCCGAATCAACCCTGACTTACAGCATAAATACATGTTAATAAAGCATTTATGAACACACTAAGTAACCATCACTATATGCCTGAATAATAAGATGTATGAATGTATATTAAATAGTTATAAATCATTTACTTACAAGTTAAGTAATCTTATGAACCACTGAAAACTCTTAAATAACTGGTTTATAAAAAATGCAATTCTTCATTTAGAAGTGATAAATTGATCATTAATAAAGGATGAAAATACAATTATTAAACAAATTATAGATCTGTTTCCAATCGAGAAGAAAGCATTTATAGCTGTATTTGTAAACAGTTTATTAATGTCTATTAATTCTTTATGAACGTTGAATGAACTGTTTACTCATGCTTAACTAATGATTATTAGCGTGTAGTTATTATAAAGTGTTACCGAATTATCTAACCTTTTATTGAAGTTAAAGAATTGAAAGTGAGGGAAAAATCACATTTTCCAAAACACACTGGGAACAATTATTTGCCCCCCCCCCACCCCCCACCCCCCCAACACCCCCCATTATTAAATACATTTTGCAACCTCCTTCTGCCAAGAAACAAGCTCTGACTCTTCTCCTATAATGCCTGATGAGGAGAACACCTGACCTGAGATCAGAGACCATTCATTCCTCCATATACAGATTCCCAGATCCATGTTGGCGCTTCTCTCCAGTCCACTCCACTCATTTTCTATAGGGTTCAGGTTTGGGACGGGGATGGCCATTGCAGATGTTTGGTTTTGTGCTCAGTGACCAATTTTTGTTTTGATTTTGATATTTGTTTTGGATCACTGTCCTGTTGAAAGATCCAAACATGGCTTTTTATAAGATTTCTAGCACAGGCTGTCAGGTTTAGATTTTTTCAGGACCTCTGGCAGAAAATAAGGCCCACAGCATTAAAGATACAGCAGAGTATTTCATTGTACACATGGGGTACTTTTTATCCCTGTATGAACCAAACCCATTTTAAGTGTTTGCTGCCAAAAAGCTCTTTTTTCTTTTGTTTCATCTGACCATAGAACCATCTCGTTCTTGTGTCAGTTACTTTTCAAACATTTTATGATCAGATGAAACAAACAAACAAAAAAGAGCTTTTTGGCATGTATTTTGATATATATATATATACAGTATATATATACATAGGTGTATACAGTATGTATAAATATACATACTGTATACATCTGCTCCCAGATTATGGACTCTGTTGCACCCTACAAGGTAAAGATGACCAAAGGTCCATCGGCCCCCTGGCTCAATGATTCAACTTGGGCCCTCAGGCGCCAGTGTAGACAGGCTGAGCGTAAATGGAAGAAGGATAGGCTGCAGGTGTCACTGGACATGTTTAGAGACAGTCTTGCCAACTTTCAGAGAGCAGTGAAGGAAGCTAAAGGACAATACCTTTCTAACCTCATCAATAGCAATAGCCACCGCCCCGGAATCCTGTTTAGCACTGTTAATTCTGTCATGAATCCGGTGTCTGTTGTTTTAAATGATGTATCAGAAAAAACATGCAATGCATTCAAACAACACTTTTTGGACAAGGTTTCGTCTGTTAGGCAAACTATCACACATGCTCCTGCTGTTGTCTTTTCCTCTCGAGCGACGCAATGAATGCTGGAGGACTTTGATACAGTTACTCTGGAGGACCTCAAGATAGCTGTTCATGAGCTGAAGCCTACCACCTGTCCTCACAACCCGGTCTCATCCCAAATCGTCATATAACTGACGTTTTGGGACGTCTTTTGACCATACGTCAATATTCGCCTTTTTAGGGCCCCCTTAAACGTCGGTAGATGAGGTTATGGGATCCTAACTCTACCCCATACCTAAACTTAACCCTAAACCTAACCCGTCACCTAACTGACGTTAAAGGTAAAGCGTCAGTTGTATGACGGCCCGGGATCGCCATCTACCGACGTTTAAGGGGGCCCTAAAAAGGCGGATATTGACGTATGGTCAAAATACGTCCCAAAACGTCAGTTATATGACGATTTGGGATGAGACTGTGTTAGTCCTCAAGACGCTATTCCTGCCAGGATTTTGAAAGAGGCTATTCGTAGGTCCTTTTCTCGTCACCTTCATGAACAGCTGTCTAAGTTTGGGGACTGTTCCCACTGCTCTCAAACATGCTATTGTAAGACCGCTGCTCAAAAAACCCAGCTTAGATCCTACCATACTGTCCAATTTTCGACCAATATCTCATCTGTCATTTCTGTCTAAGTTGATGGAGAAGCTTGTTTTCTCCCAGCTTCAGTCTCACCTAACAACTGCACGTCATTAGTGATACATTTCAGTCCGGTTTCAGGTCCAGACATAGCACTGAATCTGCGTTACTAAGGGTCCATGATGACATTCTTGGAGCTCTGGATAGAAAAAGCTCTGTGGTTTTGGTACGACTGGACCTTACCGCTGCATTTGACACCGTGGATCACTCCATCCTCATCTCCCGTCTTCAACATCTTGTTGGTTTGCAGGGCGCAGTGCTAAATTGGTTCTCTTCATATCTCACTAACAGAACTTTTTCAGTAATGCTTGACGACTTCTCATCCTCATCTGCCCCTCTGTCATCCGGTGTGCCTCAAGGATCCATTCTCGGTCCTGTTCTGTTCTCCCTCTACATGCTGCCACTTGGACAACTCATCTCCAATCATAATGTTCACTTTCACTTCTATGCAGACGACCTCCAGACAATGGCGCCACCAGGGGGTGGCCAGGGGTGGCCATGGCCACCCCTGGCCGACTCCTGGCCACCCCATTGGCCACCCCAATGGCCAGTATTAATTTTTGTAGCATCAGTTATGCATTTTATAAATAAGTCAAAAATATTCTTAAGTAAAAGAAGACGGGGAATTATGTGTCGTGACGTGCTTTTTAAGTGCCAAATGGTATACTGTTATAGCAGCTTTTAGGTGCGTTTTTGCCACGTTCGGACAGGCAGGGATGCAAACAGCGCGCTTTTCGGCACCTCCCGCTTTTTTTTTACGTCAGTTTGGGTGACAAAGTCATCTGAAGTCATTCCATAGCTTAATGTGAGGGACAGAAGTATATTTACATCATTAAAGTATAAACTCGTTTTCCCTCCTCTGCGGCTGTCATCATTCTCCATTCATATTCAAACAGCACGCGCGCCTCTTGGATGCACGGTAAAACTCTCTCCAATATGATATATTGACATTATAAATGCATGATCTGTAGATAAAAGTCTGTATATTCGCATAAAATTACTTTATTTTCTTGGAGTTTGTTGCTGTTTTTAAACGACTCACTGTGTTCTGTTAGATCACACATATCACAAGGATTATGAATCGGCATCAAACGCACAATAACTGTGAAACAAAGGAACAAATCGCACTTGGATTTGTGCGCTCAACATTTCTTCGATTTGTGACATGAGCTTTTAAATGCACACTTCTGAAGCGCAGTGCTGCTGCACACTGTGACTCCATGTTGCTTTGAGCACATCATTCTGCACCCGCGATGCGCATACACGCTGTGTGCTCTCTGTTTTTCATGTAATCATGGGTTTGCGCACTGAAATATTATTAAAAGCCAATATATTTTGTTATACCTAGCCTGCTCAATACATTTTAAATAAGTATAATTTAATTGTATATAATTTATTTGTAGTTTAGGCTATGCACTTCTGAATTCTTGACATTAATATATAAATATAAAATTGTGACATGATTGCCTGATTGAATTTTAAAAGAGAACTAATAGTAATTTGTTTTATTAACATATTTAGATTTTATAAAATTACTGTGCAGATTTTTTCAAGAATTACTTTTTGCTGCTGATGTATACACTCATTAAGTGTATTAAAAAATCATAATACATTTATGTAATATTTAAATGTGTTAACTGTAATCTTACACTGCAAACTAATAACTTAAAAATGATTAAATTCATCACAATTATGTAAGTATCTGGAAATTTGCTGTGGGGCAAGGACCCTTATATATCATATAATATATATCATTATACAATGTAATATATATTAGTTGGGCCCTACTAATATCATTAGTAACATTAAATATTACACAATAAACCAAAGTATATCAGTAGGAGTTTCCTTAAGTCTTTCTGATAGTTTTCTACAGGCTGGTTTATTACAACAGTAGAAAACAATTCTGAAATTATGGTTTATACTGTAGTTTTGGTGTGCCACCCCAAGATTTTAACTGGCCCCATCTGGCCACCCCTACGAAAAATTTCTGGAGGCGCCACTGCCTCCAGATCTACCTTCCTGTGATTCTGAACAATCGTTCTGCGCTGGACCCCATCTATGACTGCCTTAGGGACATTAAGCAGTGGCTTTCCCAGAATTTCCTTCATTTGAATGAAGAAAAGACGGAGTACATTCTTTTTAGCCCTGATTCACCCAGTAGTTCTTTTAGTTTTGGTCCTCTAACACCTCAGTTTGCACCCACTGTACGCAACTTGGGTGTTATTTTTGACAAAAATTTGCAGTATGACAAACAGATTAGTGCTGTTGTCAGGGCGAGCTTTTACCAGCTAAGGCTTCTCAGTAAGGTCAAACCATTCTTGTCCCGAGCTGACTTTGAAAAAGTCATTCATGCCTTTATCAGCTCGAGGATTGACTACTGTAATGCCCTCTACACTGGACTTAATCAATCATCTCTTAATCGGCTTCAACTGGTTCAGAACGCGGCAGCACGTCTACTCACCAACACCTCCAAACGCTCGCACATCACCCCTGTCCTCCGCTCGTTCCACTGGCTCCCGATACGGTTTAGGGTGGAGTATAAGATCCTACTGTTTGTGTTCAAGGCTATTAATGGTCTGGCCCCGGTCTACCTCGCCGATTTAGTAACAGTTTAAACTTTGCGCTCATCTGAACAGGCCTATCTGGTCATTCCCAAATTTAAATATAAAAAGTTTGGAGGCCGGTCATTTGCTGTCCAGGGCCCTAAACTGTGGAACGCTTTACCAACATTCCTAAGAAGCATCACTGTGCTGGGTGCTTTTAAATCACAGTTAAAAACATATCTGTTCAGACAAGCTTTTAACATGTAATCTTCAACTCTGGCTTATTTTTGTGTTTTGTTTTGTTCTTCCCCTTTTTTCTGTTGTCTATTGATGCTTTTACTGGAAAGCGCCTTGTGCACCTTTTGGCTGTTGTAAGGCGCTATACAAATACAATTTGATTGATGATTGATTGATTGAAATATATGTGTGTGTATACAGTACACACACAAACACACACACACATATATATATATATATATATATTATGTAAACAAAAACTTTAATGTTAAATGCATTTAATCACAATCATCGATTTGACAGCACTATTTTTTTTATACAAAGTTCCTCTTTACAAGAAGTGCAATTGCAAAACTTTGGAAATCCCCTGTGGCATTAGCTCAACCTGTCTTGGAGTTCCTCTTGCTCACTAATAAAGGTATTAACAGTATTTTTACAACTAAAACAATGGCAGAGCTGGATAGGGCTCTATTCAGTGGGATATTAGGCATTTGACCTCTGTTAACACACACTTATTTCACAACTGAAACAGACCAGCGCAGAGAACTAACTTTGTAATCCTGCTTAAGTGTTTTCCTCCAAAATATGAATTCAGAAACAAGTTTTTTTCAGAATTTACAAGAATTCTGGTAAATCGCTCCCCACGAGCAGTTTACACTAGCACTTTGTGTATTTTTATTCTCTGTGTAAAAATCTGTGTGTTTCGAGGAATGGCAGTAAATTATAATTACTATAGCTTTTAAAACTGAATGCAGGCACTGTTAGTCTTTGAATGCTGTATTCTCATTAGAACCTGCTCTGTAGACCAACCTACGACAGAAGAGGTCTGTTTAAATACTCTGAACACAGAAGAAACATTTCAACCCTGCTGAGAGGGGCTACAGTGTGGTTCCTGTTGACCAGCATTCCAGTTCTCCTATGTCATTCAAAGGTAATACACATTTTAAAGGGGCCATATAGTGAAAAATCTAATGATAGTTTGATATAATATAAAAACATACACTAAAATTCAGAAATCCAAACTTTGAAAAGAGAATATTCTATGAAACGAACACGTAAAAACAACTTCTTTAATGAAGTCTACCAGTATTTACACATCTACAGAGCAGAGTGTTCTGAAACTTGGCCTGTCATGTCATGATGTACTGTAATAAGGTGACATTGTTTAGTTACATCATTCCATAGATGCAATGGTAATAACCAAATCAATTGTTGAACATTTGTCAAATCTTATACTTTAGGTTTTGCAAAGAGACTTTTTTTTGCAAAATTATATTTTTAACCTCAACAACAAACCAAGTCAAGTCAAGTCATCTTCATTTATATAGCGGTTTTAACAAATTATTTTTCCAAAGCGGCTTTACAGTGATAATAGGAAATTAAAATAACAGAGATTGTTTTGGCTTTACAGCAGCTCTAGAATATAGTTATTGTCCAGCTAAAGTTAGTTTTGATTGATTCACTTCTGTTGCAGAGATCATTAGTTACATTTACATTTAGTCATTTAGCAGACGCTTTTATCCAAAGCGACTTACGTCTGAGGACTAAATCAAACAAGTCATCGTGAAGAGGCAATAACAACACAAGAAGTGCTCAAATTACAAAGTTCAAACATTGCTCAGAGTAGTATAAACCAGACATATATATACATTTATGTCAGGGCCGGCTCTAGGTTATTTGGTGCCCAAGGCGAGAGTGCCCCCCCCCCCCCCTATATATATATATATATATATATATATATATAGAAAAATCCGTCATAAATCTGAAATTTTTTACACAGAAATGAAGGCCTAGCACTAGAGCATAAATGCAATGTATCATAAAAAATACTTTTTCATATGCAAGCTAATGGTGTAGTTGAGGAATTGTGTGGTAAATGGATAAAAATGTATATCTGCAAAAACACAGCATTAATGAATAGATGAGAAGTAAACAAAAAAATATAATAATGTATATTTTTTGTACAATTACTCAATAAATTGTTGGGGTCATATATACCCCGGCCCGAAGCCCAGAAGTGTAAACAGGAAACGAAGACCAATTGAAGGTATCCACAAGTTTCCTACGCCCCATGAGGCCTTGCGTCAAAAGTGGGCGCGACTTCCGGTTTGAAGTAAACAATGCGCTACTTGACATGCTTGACACTCGTTCATTCAACAGTTGACAGTCATTCAAGTTATAGCGATCCAAACTAGCTAACGATGTGGGAACACAACCTCAACGAAATTAAAAAGGGTGAAATAACAGTGCCTTTACCCTCAGCAGTAGTTGATTGGCAGTATTATAATAACATTATTAATAATCAATACTCATCAAGGCATGGTGACAGACAGTTGTGCGAGCTGACAAACAATTAAAATAAAAAATACACACTTAGTCATTGTGCTTTGGAGTTTATTCAAAATTATAAATGAATGTGCTACTTGAATACATTAACTGGCACATTTGGTATTCTGTCAACACAGGCTTTGATCCTGAGTTTAGGTGTAACATCAGTAGTGAACAGCCAATCACATGCTGATAGAGTTTATAGAATATTAAGATTTTAAACAAATGTACACAGGATGATTCGTTGTCTTTTGGGAGGTTGATGGAAACTTCAGTCGTTGGTAGGATCACTGTGATTTCGTTTTCAGCTTATGTTCAAAACAATGCCGTTTAAGCCACTGAATTAGTTTAGTCCGGTTATACATACAACCGCAAACAGCACATGTTGTCCCTGAGCTCCGTAACGACATCTCTCATAAAGATTTGCGTCTTTAAATAGTAAAATAAATCTCCGAAAAACAGCTAGCCTCTTCGCTAACTAACACACAAAATACCATTGGAATGCTACTTCCGCCGCCTCACCGGAAGTTTCACCCACTTTATTTTTTACAGGAGCGCCCCTCGGAAACTTGTGGATAATGCCGACGAACTAGCGCTGATGAAAGCCGATGTCGCCTCTCGTCCCCTCTCGTCGGGGTAAAAAGCTGCACTTGAACCATGACTGAAAGAGAACAGGCGACTGTCAGCTAGAATGTGCGTTCTGCGTCTGCGTGCAATGAGCCAACTTTCTATTTCTGCAGATATATTAGTCTATATTCGTCATTCAAAAAGGAAAACCGACGCTGCCGCCGCAGATAACGTTACACATAACGTAAACAAAGCAGCGCATGCTTACCGTTTTGAATACGCGGGCATCCCCTTGTCAACATGTCGAATCGGGCGAAACAAAGCCGACGAGGACTATTTTGAGCCGACGGCACGGAACCGCGTGGAACACACCGAGGAAACTAAAGCGCTAAAACCAGCTTGTCAGATGTTTTCGCGCCACTCCCGGTTGCTGAGCAACGCGCGTGAGTTTGACAGCTGCCTGTCAGAGTGACTCAGTCGTTTTTTAGGATTGTATAATCTTGTAAAAGAAATGTACAAAAACAAGCAGTGTGTGGACAATGCACAGTAAAAGTGTACAGCGTGTGTGCAGCTTTCATCATACAATACATACATTTAATTGCAATTTGCGCCCCGTCCAGCAGATGGCGCCCCAGGCGGCCGCCTGTGTCGCCTGTCGGCAAAGCCGGCCCTGATTTATGTTAAGTGCTCACGGAAGAGATGAGTTTTCAGTTGTCTTTTGAATGCTGCCAGGGATTCTGCATTCCGGATGAGGATGGGCAGATTAATCCACCAGCATGGAACCGTGAATGAGAATGTTCTGGAGAGTGATTTTGTGGCTCTTTGTGATGGTACCACGAGCCGTCGCTCATTGATCAATCGTAGGCTTCTGGTAGGGATGTAGACTCGTAGGAGCGAGTGAAAGTAAGAGGGAGCTGAGCCAGTGGTCAATCTGTAAGCAAGTGTCAACGCCTTGAACTTGATGTGAGCAGCGAGTGGGAGCCAGTGCAGAGAGATGAACAGAGGAGTGACGTGGGCCCTAAAGGGTCAAGTTAGTTAGAAACTTGACACCATTTTAATGGGAAACTCTGCGCAAACTTCAAAAACACGAACCTGTGAGAAACCTGATGGCGTGCACATGCGTATTAAGAGTTCATATGCGCGTTTGAATATATGTGTGCAGGCATGTAGTCGTTCCCTAAAAAAACAACCCTCAACAAACTTGTCTGGCCTTAAAGGATTAGTTCACTTTTGAAAAAACTTTTGCTGATAATTTACTCACCCCCAAGTCATCCAAGATGTCCATGTCTTTCTTTCCTCAGTCGAAAAGAAATTTAGGTTTTTGATGAAAACATTCCAGGATTTTTCTCCATATAATGGACTTCAATGGGAACCGGATGGTTCAAGGTCCAAAAGACAGTTAATAACTGTTTCAGATGCAGCTTCAAATGTCTTTAAACGATATCAGACAATGAATAAGGGTCTTATCATGCGAAACGATCGGTTATTTCAAAAATTATTCCAAAAATGTAACTTTTCTAAGGACAAATGCTAGCCTTCCTCTATTCTGTGAGGCGCGTTTGCAACGTCACGTATTACGTAATTACGTTCAAAAGGTCACGGGCGACGTAGCCGGAAGTACAGAGTCAGAGTGTTTACAAGTTGAACGCATAGGTTGAACGTGCAAACTAGCTCAAACACCGTTTACAAAAAAAGGAATTAAAAGGAAAAACAACGATGTCGGACGATTTTAATTCTGTACTTCCGGCTACGTCGCCCGTGACCTTTTGAACGTAATTACGTATTACGTGACGTTACAAACGCGCCTCAGAGAATATAGCAAGGCTAGCATTTGTCCTTAGAAAAGTTACATTTTTGGAATAAGTTTTGAAATAACCGATCGTTTCGCATGATAAGACCCGTATTCATCGTCTGGTGTCGTTTAAAGACATTTGACGCTGCATCTGAAACTGTTATTAACACTATCTTTTGGACCTTGAACCATCCGGTTCCCATTGAAGTCCATTATATAGAGAAAAATCCTGGAATGTTTTCATCAAAAACCTAAATTTCTTTTCGACTGAGGAAAGAAAGACATGGACATCTTGGATGACATGGGGGTGAGTAAATTATCAGCAAAAGTTTTTTCAAAAGTGAACTAATCCTTTAAAATGTATAATACAGATTTTTTTTTTTTTTATCGACACACGAACTGGAACTATCCCGACAAAGCTTTAGGGATGGGATGGGAGTCCTTCACAGGGGAGGGACTATAGTTGACACTTCAGGGTTGCATTGCCGTCACGTCCAGAAGCAGGTCCTTCATCAGACCAACCAAATGTAATGCATTTTACTTTCAAAAAGACATGATTTATCCATTTAATTAGAAATTACATACATTAAAAATATTTCACAAATGATATTCATATTGTTTTTTTGGTAACACTTTAGAATACGGTTCCTTCGTTAATG
This sequence comes from Pimephales promelas, assembly GCF_016745375.1. Next base: position 120,091 of record NW_024121340.1, on the reverse strand, counting down.
AATAACTACACAAGAACTAATGAGTAACACAATATTAACGATCTAGTAACTATTATTAACTAACAAGAAACTCTGATTAACGAACTAGTAAGTAATAGCGCACAGACGAAAGTGGTAGTTCACTATTAACTAATCAATAACTACTATTTTTTTAATACTTCCCAGAGAACTACTGAAAAAGTTTATTAACAATCTAGTAACTACTATTAACTAAAAGAAACTCTTATTAACGAATTAGTAAGTAATAGCTCACAGATGAAAGTGTTACTAGATACTTCTCTGGGAATTAATAATTATTTGGATCCGTATTATAAAGTGAAGATCATTGGAACTAACTAGTAATTACTCAAGTATTACTAAAGACATTTTCTAAAAGTATACTAAAGTTCACCAAAAAATCTCAAACATTTGCACAAATCATGACTAGATCATGTAGTAACACTTGAGTAATTACTAGTTAGTTCCAATGATCTTCACTTTATAATACGGATCCAAATAATTAGTAATTCCCACAGAAGTATCTAGTAACACTTTCATCTATGAGCTATTACTTACTAATTATTTGGATCCGTATTATAAAGTGAAGATCATTGGAACTAACTAGTAATTACTCAAGTGTTACTAAAGACATTTTCTAAAAGTTACTAAAGTTCACCAAAAATCTCAAACATTTGCACAAATCATGACTAGATCATGTAGTAACACTTGAGTAATTACTAGTTAGTTCCAATGATTTTCACTTTATAATACGGATTCAAATAATTATTAATTCCCACAGAAGTATCTAGTAACACTTTCATCTGTGAGCTATTACTTACTAATTTGTTAATAAGAGTTTCTTTTAGTTAATAGTAGTTACTAGATTGTTAATAAACTTTTTCAGTAGTTCTCTGGGAAGTATTAAAAAATAGTAGTTATTGATTAGTTAATAGTGAACTACCACTTTCGTCTGTGCGCTATTACTTACTAGTTCGTTAATCAGAGTTTCTTGTTAGTTAATAATAGTTACTAGATTGTTAATATTGTGTTACTCATTAGTTCTTGTGTAGTTATTCATTAACGAAGGAACCGTATTCTAAAGTGTTACCGTTTTTTTTTCTTCAACATCTTGTCTTATATTTCATTGTTTATTGATACTTGTGCCACCTTTCTAACCAAGTACACAAACAAAACAAAAACAAAAGTAAGGGTCAGAATTGTTGGTTATGAGAGAAACAATGCCACAACCAGGGGACTGATATTATGTGTGAAGTTGATTTTTTGATAATTGATTGTGTTCCAATTTAAATTGCCATAGTTTTTCAAATGTAATACTATTTGATTAACTTTCCTATCTTAAGATTTAAAGTCGTGTTCTGAGACAATCCAAGCTAAAAATTACATTTGAAATATACGTCAAATAAGTCAAGGCATGGAAAAAAGTTTTAAATGACAATGCATCTTCATAAAACAACATGAATGGGTTGAAATCAGCCCCTGGCCATTACAGAATCCCTTAATTTAAGAAACACCCTTTTATTGAGTTAGTGTGGATGGGTGTGTGGTTTATCCGACATCCACGCCTCTCTGAAGAATGCTGGAAAACAACAGCCACATTACTCCCCCTTAACGCATTTCAACTCCCCCTCTATGGTCTGCTAGCCCTTTGCATTTTTCTCAACATTATCTGTCCAGTTGATCTGTTTCATTCTCAAACTCCTGACTCCTGTTTGCTTGGTCCTGCACTGGCCCCTATCATGCAAAATTTGCCCTTTTTTAGTACAATTTTAGTACAATGTATGTACATATCTAACACAGTCTCATCCCAAAAAGTCATATAACTGACAACCCGGTCTCACCCCAAGACGTCATATAACTGACGTTTTGGGACGTCTTTTGACCATACGTCAATATTTGCCTTTTTAGGGCCCCCTTAAACGTCGGTAGATGAGGTTATGGGATCCTAACTCTACCCCAGACCTAAACCTAACCCGTCACCTAACTGACGTTAAAGGTAAAGCGTCAGTTGTATGACGGCCCGGGATCGCCATCTACCGACGTTTAAGGGGGCCCTAAAAAGGCTGATATTGACGTATGGTCAAAAGACGTCCCAAAACGTCAGTTATATGACGTCTTGGGGTGAGACTGTGTTATAACTGACGTCTTGGGACGTCTTTTGACCATACGTCAATATCCGCCTTTTTAGGGCCCCCTTAAACGTCGGTAGATGGCGATCCCGGGCCGTCATACAACTGACGCTTTACCTTTAACGTCAGTTAGGTGACGGGTTAGGTTAAGGTTTAGGTTTAGGTCTGGGGTAGAGTTAGGATCCCATAACCTCATCTACCGACGTTTAAGGGGGCCCTAAAAAGGCGAATATTGACGTATGGTCAAAAGACGTCCCAAAACGTCAGTTATATGACGTCTTGGGGTGAGACCGGGTTGACATATCCACTTAAAGGGCACATTTAGCAACAAAATACCTCACTAAAAAGGAACTTTTTGTTGCTCTTTCACAGCTCAGGAGACGTAATACTCGTGTGCAATGTAGCAAAATGAAATCACTGATGTTGATTGACAGAGATGACAAACTAACAATTAAACCACATTTTTCAAGTACACTTCCCCCTTCTCTTTCACACGGACATAAAGTCTGTGAATGAAACAAAAAGAAAGAGGAAGAAACAAGTGGAGGGGGAGTTTGGCAAGGAGATGAACGAAACTGTGCATTTGAGTTTGTAATGGAGATAGAGAGAGAGAGAGGGTGAAAGTAATCCTCCCCTTGTGGAATAGATAATCTCCACCCCTTCACACAATGGTCCGTCCCTCTCATGCTCACTGGTTCATTTCAGATATCTGGGTCACTCCCTGTCCTCCCCTCCTTATATTTCCCTCAAACAACTCAAGCAGCCAGAACTCTGCTGCAGCGCTCTCTGCCTCTCTCTTTCCCTCCCCCCCCCCCCTCTCTCTCTCTCTATCTCTCTCTCTTTCTGCTACAGGTGTGAGGAGTACTAAACCAGCCATTAACAGGTGCCTGTCACTCCTGGCCAAAACCAGACCTCCATCACATAGCATTAATGATATCATAATACTGACCTGACGTTATCTAGAGCATTACACACATATTCGCTTACACACCAACTTCTGTTGTGTCCTAAGACTCGTGGGCCCAGTCAGCTTCACCTGAATAGATACAGTGTGAATTTCTATGAAGTGACATTCAAGACAGGCAGGATGAATTTTGACGAGGTCCTGGACCGGATCGGAGGGTTTGGACGCTTCCAGAAGACGCTTTATGTTTGGATCTGTCTGCCACAGATCTTCTTGGCCTTCCACATGTTGGTGTCTGTCTTCACTGGGGCCGTTCCCCCTCACCTGTGCAGATCCGCTTGGCCAACGGCCAACAGTGGTGGCCCTGGGCCGGGCCTCAACTTCAGCCTTGCTCCTGGGGAGTCCTGCACATCCTTTCAGGATGGCCCTCTGTCCCAGCTTAATCACAGTCTACAAATTCCAGAGTATCCGTCTTCCTCAAACAGCTGCGCGGGATGGGAGTTCAGCAAGGAAGTGTTTCTCAGCACTATTGTCACAGAGGTGAGTACTAATCTTTAAATGTTTTGGTTGTATAACAGGATGTGATAGTTTTGTAAAGTGTCTCTCTCTCTCTGGTGCTGTCGGAGCCAGTCATGCATTGTGGTTAAAATGGTTTGGGTGCAGACTGCATTGAGGGTTTCTGGCCTCCTGTAGTGAAGGCATCTAAATCTGCTTCATTAAAGAGGTGTAGCTCACAGGACAGCAAGATGGACCAATGGAACTGCGTTCCTTTCGGGACATGTGACCAGCGAGATCGGGTGCTCACAGCAGGACCTCAGAACCTGCTTTGATTCACAAACACTGGATCTGGGCCCAACCTCACCACAGGAGCCGACTATCTGATACCGCTCTCTGCTGTCCAGCTGCTGGGCTGAGGTGGAGGAAGGGGCACAGAGGACACCGATCTTTCTGTTGTCCAGGTGTCTATAGTGAGAAGAAAAAGCTTCTGAACCAAAGTAATTCTGAGATCCTGCCAAAGACACTGCTCTGTGGTGGAGGGAGATGAGAGTTAATCCCCAAATGTGATTCTGAAATAATTATGTACACTTGGGGGAAAAAAACATGCAAAAAGTTGTTCCTCTTGGAGTGCAGTAGCTTGTCACTGTGGCAGTACCCTCAAATCGACATTTTTGTACCTTACTTACCCCTAAAGGTAAAAAGATGTTGGATGGAGTAGTAATATGTATTACTACTCAAAGGGCCAGATTTACCAACAGCTCTCATGGCATTAAAAATTAGTTTCCTTTTCAGACGCAAAATTTATGGGAAGAGATTTGATTTATGGTGATTTACTAATGTTTGCGCTAGTTGATATACTGATATTTGCGACATTATTTACCGAATGTCTTAAACCAGACGCTAATTTGCACTTCTCTTGGTGGATTGTGTTGGTCATTATGGAAATGATCCAGCTACGTCTGTGAACTTTCCACTCCCATCTGCACTTTTTTGGAATTCTCTTGAGTTATTTTACCCTATATAGTAAATCTGGCCCTAAATGTACTAATATGGACCTTTTAGGGGTAGATAATGTACAAAGTTGTGCATCAAAAACAAGCTGTTGTACCCCTAAAGGTACAAGTTTTGCACATGTATTTTTCCTAGAAGGTGACTCCTCAAATCCCAGCTGATTTAAAAAAATAAAATAAAAACTGAAGTCAGTTTCCAGTAATAGCTGATTTATATGGTAATAAGCTTGTCATTAGTTACTCTAGATGGACCATTAGTGGGTTACTGTACCAAATAGTGGACTGGGTTTTCTTGGCCAAGCTTGTTTGGACTGATAGATGACCTTGGACCAATAACAACCAGCCACCATTCTTTGTATGACCTGGTTATGAAGTATAACACTGTTTAATTTCCTTTTTTCCTTATCACCTTATATTACAGTGGGATCTTGTGTGTGAAAATGCCACTTTGAACAACATTGGTTCTTCTATCTATATGTTTGGGCTGCTGGTTGGAGCTGTGCTGTTTGGTGCCCTTGCCGATAAGTAAGTAGAAGAACCTCAAGGTAACTTTCAATGCGTGAAAACCTTTGCGTGTCTTGACAAGAGCTTAAATACCAGAAAGTTTTGGATATTTTACACAAACTGGTGGTGTAACAACACACACGTCACCGCAAATCGGCAACTTGGCAAATATGACTGTTTGTGAGAAACACAGTTCATGCTCGGTCACACTTTTGAGACGTCTAGGATGTCTTCTGTCCTGTATGTGGAGTTCCATTTAAGTGGTCTTGGTTTTATTTGCTGATATTTATAGGGAGAAGTGGTGATTTGACTTGAAATGCCTTCCTGTGCAGTAGCTAAATCAGAAGGTTTCTGAGGTATTGGAAAGGCAGTGGTTTTAGAGAGCGGCTCTAATAAGCAGCACATGTTCACATTTCAGAGTTGAAGAGACAATAGCAGCACTGTGGTGTGAAAACATTAACTGCTGAATGAACTGAAGGGAGAATATAGAATGGAATTCTCTAAAATAGGAGAAAGGCGTCGGACGTGAACCCTCTACTGTCTGACAGTGGTTGCTTCAAGACCCAGATTTTACATTGGACCCAAAATAGCACCAAAATACTGTAGGTTATTGCTCAAAATTAAACTTTGATGGTTTCATGCACTTGGTGGGCAGTAATTTACCACAAAAATATTATTGTGGTCAGCATAAAATGCTTATCTTTGATGCAAGTGAAGTGTACATTTAATTAATGTAGTCTGGGTCATATGATTTTAAGGCAAAATATTGCAAGTACTCCTCGTTACAGACCGGATCGAATCCTAGTGTGATTTTATTACAGATTGGATGTTTTGTTGAAAAAGATTTAGTTTGCTGTGTGCTCTACAGTCTGGAGCAATGTCAAAATGTATAGGGTCAAGTGTGCATTTTGTATGTGTATTGTTTTGTGTAATTAGTGCTACATTTCACAAATTCCCAATGCAAAGGGACACTAATACTTAAATACCTCAAAGCTGTGCAAATGGAGTCAATAATGTTTAAAGTTAAACAAAGTTTGGTGGAGATAACGTTAAAATACTAATAATTTGTGAAGAAAAAATGCAAACATTATTATAAGTTTTACATATAATTATAGTTTTAATGAGTAAACATTGGTGCACATTTAAAACATCCTTTACGTCTGTAGCAAGGACCCTCTCAAATTTTCGGTTTGTGATTGATTGAATGCATGGCCTTTGAAATCAAAGAATTACATTGCATCCTGGGTGTGTTCATTTGATGTAGTACCTGGTAATCAAACTCATGTTACTAGCACCATTGTCTACTGTTTGAGCTACAGGATGTGTGAAATATTATACGCAGCCATTTTAGAACTGACTAGTGCACACTTGTGAAAAAGAAGTACACTCTTGCATACTTTAAAAAAGTACTTCTTATGAAAATAATGTACTGAAGTGTGAACTGAATGTAAGGTTTTTGGTCCCTTAATTGCATATTACAATCATGTATTTAAATAATTACACAGGTAAAAGCTGGAATTTAGTATATTCATAATATACACTCACCTAAAGGATTATTAGGAACACCACACTAATAAGGTGTGTGACCCCCTTTCACATTCAGAACTGCCTTAATTCTATGTGGCATTGATTCAACGAGGTGCTGAAAGCATTTTTTTTTTAGAAATATTGGCCCATATTGATTGGATAGCATCTTACATTTGATGGAGATTTGTGGGATGCACATCCAGGGCACGAAGCTCCCATTGCACCACATCCCAAAAATCTCTAAATCTTTATTTGGTTGAGATCTGGTGACTGTGGGGGCCATTTTAGTACAGTGAACTCATTATCGTGTTCAAGAAACCAATTTGAAATGATTTCAGCTTTGTGACATGGTGCATTATCCTGCTGGAAGTAGCCATCTGAGGATGAGTACATGGTGGCCATAAAGGGATGGACATGGTCAGAAACAATGCTTAGGTAGGCCGTGGCATTAAAACAATGTCCAAGTGGCACTAAGGGGCCTAAAGTGTGCCAAGAAAATATCCCCCACACCATTACACCACCACCACCAGCCTGCACAGTGGTAACAAGGCATGATGGATCCATGTACTCATTCTGTTTACACCAAATTCTGACTCTACCATCTGAATGTCTCAACAGAAATCGAGACTCATCAGACCAGGCAACATTTCCCCAGTCTTCAACTGTCCAATTTTGGTGAACTCTTGCAAATTGTAGCCTCTTTTTCCTATTTGTAGTGGAAATGAGAGGTACCTGGTGGGGTCTTCTGCTGTTGTAGCCCATCCGCCTCAAGGTTGTGTGTTGTGGCTCCACAAATGCTTTGCTGCATACCTCGGTTGTAACGAGTGGTTATTTCAGTCAAAGTTGCTCTTCTATCAGCTTGAATCAGTCGGCCCATTCTCCTCTGACCTTTAGCATCAACAAGGTATTTTCGCCCACAGGACTGCCGCATACTGGATGTTTTTCCCTTTTCACACCATTCGTTACAAACCTTACAAATGGTTGTGCGTGAAAACTGCCAGTAACTGAGGAGATTGTGAAATACTCAGACCGGCCCGTCTGGCACCAACAACCATGCCACGCTCAAAATTGTCCTTTCTAAATCACCTTTCTTTCCATTCTGACATTCAGTTTGGACTTCAGGAGATTGTCTTGACCAGGGCCACACCCCTAAATGCATTGAATCAACTGCCATGTGATAACTAATGAACCTTATTGTAAAGTGTTACCAAAGCATGCCAAAAGATATTTCAGCCCGTTCTCATCCTTTAACGTCTTATAGAACGCTATATGCAAAAACGGCGCTATACTACGCACATGGCACCCTTTATCGTTAATATAACACGCGAACCCAAGACGTTATAAATCCTTTAGCGTGAATATGACACGCACACCCTACCCCACACCTAAACTTAGCCCTCACAGCGTATGTTATATTAACGATAACGGGTGCCATGTGCGTAGTATAGCGCCGTTTTGTCATATAGCGTTCTATATGACGTTAAAGGATGAGAATGCGTTGGATATTTACACATAACAATTTAGTCAGTATATATGCAATGAAAGTGTAGTCTAAATTCACTGGGGGGCCTTTTATTACCTTAAAATTACATTCTCTGCAATTTACTTTTTATATCTGAAGTACACTACAAATGTACTGTACAATCAATACAATTATAAGCACACTTCTTTTTTTACAAGGGTAGACACATCAGAACCTATTTTCTAAGAAATGAATGACTATCTGAGCTTTATTAACTACGCTTCTGTGCTGTTTTAGGTATGGCCGCAGAATTATCATATTGACTGGTTTAGCAGTACAGGCCATCTTTGGAGTGGGGGTCGCTTTCGCCCCAAATTTCTACATTTATGTCCTGCTTCGGTTCGTGGTGGGCATGACTGTGTCTGCAGTGATTATGAATGCATTTGTGTTGGGTAAGTAAGACATCCACTAAAGACTCCAAAATCTTTCCTGAAATAGAGAAAATTTGCTGTTAAAAGGAAATTGTAGCAATTCTTATCATTTTAGTTAGTAGCAGAGATAATAACAATATATTAAAACATTTTAGAACAAATAATAGTTTATCAGGTAACACTTTACAATAAGTTCTGTTAGTTAAGATTAGTTAACTACATTAGTTAATATGAACTGCACATATACAGCATTTATTGATCTTTGTTAATGTTAATTTCAACATTAACACAATATTAACACTCTAGTAACAAGAAACTGATAAATTACTATGTAATATCACTCAGATGAATGGTAGTTCACGATTAGCTAAATAGTAACTGCTATTTTTTCATACTATTAAGGGACAATTGAGAATTACTACAGGTCAGGGGGCGCATCACAATCCTATCTTATCTGTTTGGTAACTTTGTCAATTTCAGTTAGGACCTCATTTAGGACAAAAGCTATTACAGAATGACAGTTCTGTGGAAATGGATAGGAAAAGGGTATTACAGAAGCAGAACTCACTGTTTTTGAAAAAGTCAGAGAGAGATAAATGGTAAGAAGTCCACACTCAAAAAAAATATATGTTGGCTTTAATTAACTTTTTTATGTCAGCAGGTTGCACATAACTGAATTACGTTAAACAAACATAATTTGTTCATATAACTTCAACACATTTAAATAAATGATATGTTGGCTTTAATTAACTTTTTTATGTCAACAGGTTCTGATATGTTGGCTTTAAATAACTTTTTTGTCTACCTTTATTTAATACATGTCTACCTCAAATGTAACATTGGATCTGTACATCCGCATCGAGGGAATAACATTATAATCTCGTTATAATTCACAAGAAAAGTAACTATGAAGACACTAAATTTAACATAAAACAGTCATCATAATAATGATGATAAAATACATAAATACACTTAAATTGCTTTAAAATAGTTTGTGGATTGTGGTGAATATGGATTGTTGAATTTTTAATAATGAAAATGTGTTTGAAATTGAAATATTCACAGTTTAAATATTCGACAATGCTGAATTTGCAGCCCATAAAAATGCAAGCACGGTTAATGTAATGCATTTTTTTTTTTCCAAGCAGTGCAATTCAACATGCTTTTTTGTTTCAAAAACATTTGGCATTATTTTACATCCATTTAAAACAACATCAGATCACATTTTTTATTTGTTCATCTGGCTGTTATAACTCAGATACAGCAGCTAAAGTTAATCATGTGAGAGTCAAGAGCCCAGCTAAACCAAACACTGATCACGATAATGGTGACTTAAAATTCCGGTTTTCTCCTTCAGTGATTCTGCTTGTTAACATCAGGTGTCTTCAATAATGCTCAATCATCACTCAATTATTCACTTAAATATCTCATTAACTTTACACTGCTTCAGTGTTCATTTAACACTCAGCTCAGAGTTTAATTGGGTCGCTTAAAATGACTTAATTGTTGAAGTTACATGAACAAATTAGGTTTGTTTAACGTAACCCAGTTATGTGGAACCTGTTTACATAAAAAAGTTCATTAAAGTCAACGTATCATTTTTTTGAGTGTATGACAACCCCATTGGTGTCCTAACATCAAAACTATTTGAGAGCCAGTTGTAAAAAAAATCACATAATAATAGCCCCGTCTGAGAATGGTGTCACATTTATTAATGATACAAGATGAAGTATAGATATGTTTGATGGTGGAAAGACTTTGTGAACACCCAAATGATGTGTTGCATTTTGTAGAGATTTTGTAAGATAGGATAAGAATTCTAAATCAACTTCTGTTTTTTGCTTCTGTAAAACAAATTGGTGAAAAATCATATCTTAACCTAAAGGGGCTATGTGTAGGTTTTTACTTTTAAAATTTTTAAGATAGAGTTTTCATAGTTTTCAGCCAACCATAATGTAATAGAAAGAATGACACAGTGACTGTCCACCACGGTTCCCTCCATCAGCCTGTAGGCTAAATTGTGTGTGGAGGAGTCGGGTCCAAATTGGCGCATCATGCATGTTCTTGTCTACTTGGGCTTACATCCGTACGGCAGCCATTAGTAAGCAGCGGCAATCGCTAGTAGTAGTGTTTCAAAAGGACTCTGCAGACGGAAAGAAGCGACCAGCCTCCAGCACAATAAAAACACCCACGGAAACTCCTTGGAAGTAAAAAAGAAAAGAAAAGCCTTATCTAGCGCGTCCAAAATAGAGAGTGACCAGCGTCGGACAAGACATTGGAGCGGCATTTGACTCTTGGAGGGAGCTCCGGTCAGCGCTGGGTATAAAAACAGACCCCGTGCTGTCAAACAATAACCTTACAGTATAGTGTAACTTGACTTACCTGTCTTACCATACGAGCGTGCGCACAAGAGCATGGCTGCAGTTTCTCTAACGGCCACTGGTGTCAATAACGGTTCGAAATTTTAGAACTTACACAATGCTCCTTTAAGACTTAAGATAGAAATTTTCTGTAATACGCCCCCAGGCTCATAATTAATGTGAATAAGGCATAGTGTCTAATTAATTTTAAAGAGAAGATAATGGTAACCCACTAGTAATGACTCAAGTTTTACCAAATCCTTCTGAAGGAATTGCTCATCATTTGTATCAGTAAGTGAAAAGCATGATGACTCTCAAATCTAGTAATGACTGAAATCACTGTAACCTGTCGAGCTTTGTGGAAGATTCTAGATAGTAATGACTCAAATTGTACATCCTTCTAAAGGAATTACTAATGATTTGGACCAGAATTCTGCAGTGAAGATCATGGTAGCCTACTGTAGATAAATAAACCACCGCTCAATTGTTTCTGGGACTTTCTGATTTACTATGAGTGGAGAGTATCGTCCTATGTTTGAATTTTGTCTATTTTTTTGCAGGTACTGAGTGGACAGGCCCCAAAAAGCGCATGCTGGCAGGGGTCATCACAGATTATTTCTTTGGTTTTGGCTACATCCTCCTTGCAGGGGTGGCCTACCTCATTCGAGACTGGCGTAAACTGCAGTTGGCCATATCTGCCCCTGGCTTCCTCTTCGTGTTCTACATCTGGTGAGTTGCAGAGGAGCAGAAAACTCTTACAGGAAACACAAATAGGCCTCAAATGACCTATATTCACTTCTCTAATAATGCACAGGAAGAGGGAAGGAGAGAGTGGACAAGGACAATTTGGGATGTTTATAAACAGTGTTGGGGAAAGTTACTTTGAAAAGTTATGTATTACAATATTGCGTTACTCCCCTAAAAAGTAACTAATTGTGTTAATTGGATGCTCTTTTAGAAAAGTAATGTGCTACGTTACTTTTGCATTACTTTTTTTTCACCTGGGCTTGGTTTGTTTTTTTGGGGGTTTTTTTATAACAAAAAAGTAATATTTTTTGGCAAATGTAAAGACCCTTTATCACCAAAAGTTTAATAATAAGCCTCAAGCTGAAGGAAATGCAAATTCACGCGTGTACAGTAAAGGGCGCAGCAGCTCAAGCAAAACTTTCAGCCTTGCTGCCATCCTGGATCACTGAAGCATTATTTGAAAAAGTAACTAAGATATTTTGTTGTAAATTTTAAAAGTAATGCTTTACTTTACTAGTTACTTCAAAAAGTAATCTGATTACGTAACTAAAGTTACTTGAGTTACCCCCAACACTGTTAATAAATGTATCTTATGTAATGACATGAGACTTAAAGAGCAACATGCAGGTCAGACACCCCTATATAGCATAGTGTATGTTGATGATAAAACAACTAGATTTTCTGAACTGGAGTAATATATATTTAGCCATTAACAATATTTTGAGAAAAATTGTGATAAAATATCGGTAACACTTTAGAATACTGTATCTTACTTACTGCATAACTAATAAGGAATTAATGAAGAACTAATAGGTAATTCTTTATAACACTTAAGTCACTACTGTTAACTACTAAGGAAGATGTGTTAACTAATCAGTATGTAATATAATTTTATGATTGTGTTAAGTATCAGTTAGTTAATCAATAGCTAATGAATTCTGTCATACCTCCCGAAGAACTACTATTAATTATCTATTAATTAAGGTTCAAGAAAAATAACTATGAAGTAACTACTAATTAACAGTCATACACAGTAGTCAGTTTGTCATTCTTCAGCACTAATAAGAAAAATAAGTGTAGACATTTACCTATAGGCTATGATCTGCAAATAAGCAAAAACATCTCATGTATATTACACCTTATTATTATACTTAGTTCTTATACATTTTAAACTTCTTTTGCACCATTCAAGTTCTGGCAATATTGCGGTCGCCACATACACTGAGCCTGGGTTCTCCCAAGGTTTTTTTCTCCATTCTGTCTCCTGATGGAGTTTTGGTTCCTTGCCACTGTTGCCTTTTTCACTTCTCTTCGCCTTTGTCGCAAGTAACTGTCTTGTATTTTACAAAGGTTTAGATGATTACGTTAATATATATAGGCTAATATTTTTTTATTTACAGTAAGTTTGATTTGAGTCAGAAGTATGTGGTAATTCTTTATTAATTACTAATGGGTTCCCTGTATTGTCACTTTAGAATACTGTTTCAGGTTCTAAGTAATTCCTGAAGGACTATCTAAGAATTATTTATTAATTACTAATAAGTTCCTTATATTTTTACTTTAGAAGACTGTTTCAGGTTATAAGTAGCCTAACTCCTAGATAATTAATTTGATAATTATTTATTAATTACTAATGGGTTCCCTGTATTGTCACTTTGGAATACTGTTCCAGCTTCTAAGTAATTCCTGAAGAACTATTAAAGTCCCCGTGAAATCAAAATTGAACTTATTTACTTTGTTAGCGCATATTACTAGTCTTGTGGTGAACAATTAATCCGTGCAAGTAAATATATATTAAAATTAAAGCTGCAAGCAGCGATGGGCGGGCCCTCGCACCTGTAGCGCGTTGGGGTGTGAGGCGGCCGCGTTGCATATTCTGCGGCTCAGCCGGTGCAGCTGTGAAATTTTTCGCTGCTTTGTTAAAGGACACTTCCTGTTGCCACTAGGTGGCGCTATGACTGTGGGTGAATGTCGGCATGTAGATTTGTTCAGGGCAGGACTCTTGTCAAATGTGTAAAATTTCGTGCAGATCTGGGCATTTACAGCCAAGTTACTACAACTTCCTGTTTCATGGCGAATCATCGACGCCACGGACACGCCCATCGACGAAAACGCGCAGATAGCACAACTTTACATCGTCAATGCCTTTATAAGGTACAGCAGAAATTTGAAGTTGATCCGACTAAATCCCTAGGAGGAGTTCGTTAAAGTACGGAGTGTGTAAATCATCCCAAATCGGTCGCCAAATTCAAAATGGCGGACTTCCTGTCGAGTTTAGGGGATGGGTTCTTGAGGCTTTTTTGTACGTCTGGTCATGGTAGATGTACCACAGAAATTTTGTACATGTCGCTCAAACAAGCGGCGGGGGCTGCTTCGTTAAAGGTCACTTCCTGTTGCCAGCAGGTGGTGCAATTACTGTGGGTGAATGTCGGCATGTAGATTTGTTCAGGGCAGGACTCTTGTCAAATGTGTAAAATTTCGTGCAGATCTGGGCATTTACAGCCAAGTTACTACAACTTCCTGTTTCATGGCGAATCATCGACGCCACGGACACGCCCATCGACGAAAACGCGCAGATAGCACAACTTTACATCGTCAATGCCTTTAGAAGGTACAGCAGAAATTTTAAGTTGATCCGACTAAATCCCTAGGAGGAGTTCGTTAAAGTACGGAGTGTGTAAATCGTCCCAAATCGGTCGCCAAATTCAAAATGGCGGACTTCCTGTCGAGTTTAGGGTATGGGTTCTTGAAGCTTTTTTGTGCGTCTGGTCATGGTAGATGTACCACAGAAATTTCGTACATGTAGGTCAAACAAGCGGCGGGGGCTGCTTCGTTAAAGGCCAATTCCTGTTGCCAGCAGGTGGCGCTATGACTGTGGGTGAATGTCGGCATGTAGATTTGTTTAGGGCGGGACACTTGTCAAATGTGTACAATTTCGTGCAGATCTGGGCATTTACAGCCAAGTTACTACAACTTCCTGTTTCATGGCGAATCTTCGACGCCACGGACACGCCCATCGACGAAAACGCGCAGATAGCACAACTTTACATCGTCAATGCCTTTAGAAGGCACAGCAGAAATTTTAAGTCGATCCGACTAAATCCCTAGGAGGAGTTCGTTAAAGTACGGAGTCTGTAAATCGTCCAAAAATGGCCGCCAAATTCAAAATGGCGGACCTCCTGTCGAGTTTAGGGTATGAGTTCTTGAGGCTTTTTTGTGCGTCTTGATATGATACACGTCCCCACCAAATTTCGTGCATGTAGGTTGAATGTGGACGAGGGGCTAATTCTTTCCAATTTTCTAGGTGGCGCTAGCGTGCCATTTTGCCCCGCCCATCCGCGAAACCCACAAAATACGAAATTTTTCACCAGTCCTGACATGCGTGCCAAATTTGGTGAGTTTTTGAGCATGTTGCGGCCCCGAAAATGGCACTTACTTTGCAGAAAAAAAAAAAAATAATAATAATAATCCTAACAGTTTCAATAGGGTCCTCGCACTGTTAGTGCTCGGGCCCTAAAAATGTTTTACCTTGGTAATCTTTAATCAAAATCTGAAAAGTTACTTCCGGTCTGAAACGGTTGATGACGTAGGTTTCACAGTTTGGGTGGGGAAACGCTTAACCACTCCCCTCAAACCGTTAGTTTGCTATGAGCGAGAGATGGAGAGGAGGAGCGCTAGAGTAAAACCCTGCCCTCTGTTCAATATTCCGTTTCACTTGGAAATACGTCACAGCAGCACGGGAGAAAAATCGTTTGCAACTTCCAGTTCACGGGGACTTTAAAAAGTTATTTATTAATTACTAATAAGTTCCTTATATTTTCACTTTAGAAGACTGTTTCTGTTACGAACTGCTCTGAGGCTTGTAGATAAAGATCCAAATGCAGCTTTAATATAAGAATAGTCGTACAGGCAGGGTCGAGAATCAGCAGGCAGGACAATGGAGGATACACAGTGGGAATCCGGGAAACAGGCAGAGGTCAGGGCAGGCAGCAATAATCAAAATCCAAAAGACAATCCAAAGTCAAAAACCAGAAACCAAACACAGAAAACGCTCAGAAATGCAGTGTAACACTTAAACAGTACAACAAGACTTCGCAAACACTGAATGTGAACACAAGGTATATATAGACACACTAACAGGATGAGACACAGGTGAATGCAATCAGTGAATGAGGTACAGGTGAATGTGATCAGTGATGAGTCCGGGCAGTGAGTTCTGGGAAATGTAGTTGTGAGGGAAACATGAACATCTGGTGTGGAGTGCCCTCTGGTGACTCTCAAGGGCACTCCACCTGGTGACCGTTACATAGCCCCCCCCCAAAGAGCGGCTTCCAGACGCTCCAAAAACAGTTCAGGAGGGAGGTGGAGCGGAGGCGGATCCGGGGGAGGGATGGAGGGCCAGGCCTGTGGAGCAGAATAGGGCCTGGAAACTAGGACGGAAGACCAGGGTGGAGCAGGCTGTGCAGGCGGCCAGGGCGGAGCAGGCGGCCAGGGCGGAGCAGGCTCCTCGGGCAGCCACGGCGGTGAAGACCCCTTGGGCGGCCACGGCGGTGAAGACCCCTCAGGTGGCCACGGCGGTGAAGACCCCTCGGGCGGCCACGGCGGTGAAGACCCCTTGGGCGGCCTGGGCGGTGATGCCCTCTCAGGACCAGACACCGGCTCGGGACCAGACACCAGCTCAGGAACAGACACCGGCTCAGGAACAGACACTAGAACAGAAATTGTCACAAACACAGAAACAAACTCAGGAACAGACACTGGGTCGGCCATCTTGTCCGGAGACACTGGGTCGGCCATCTTGTCCGGAGACACTGGGTCGGCCATCTTGTCCGGAGACACTGTGTCGGCCATCTTGTCCGGAGACACTGGGTCGGCCATCTTGTCCGGAGACACTGGGTCGGCCATCTTGTCCGGAGACACTGGGTCGGCCATCTTGTCCGGAGACACTGGCTTGGAGGCGGCCATCTTGTCCGGAGACACTGGCTTGGAGGCGGCCATCTTGTCCGGAGACACTGGCATGGAGGCGGCCATCTTGGCAGTAGACACTGGCTTGGAGGCGGCCATCTTGTCCGTAGACACTGGCTTGGAGGCGGCCATCTTGTCCGTAGACACTGGCATGGAGGCGGCCATCTTGTCCGTAGACACTGGCTTGGAGGCGGCCATCTTGTCCGTAGACACTGGCTTGGAGGCGGCCATCTTGTCTTTAGACACTGGCTTGGCAGAGGTGACGTGAAGCGTCTCTGGCTCGGCAGAAGTGACGTGGAGCATCTCCGGCTCGGCAGAAGTGACGTGGAGCGTCTCTGGCTCGGCAGAAGTGACGTGGAGCGTCTCTGGCTCGGCAGAAGTGACGTGAACAATCTCTGAATTTGCAGAAGTACATTGAAGAGTCTCTGAGTCGGCCATCTTGTCCGTAGACACTGGCTCGGAGGCGGCCATCTTGTGCATAGACACTGGCTCGGCAGAAGGAACGTGTACAGTCTCTGAAACGGCCAACTTGTCCATAGACACTGGCTCGGCAGAAGTGACGTGAAGCGTCTCTGTCTCGGCAGAGCTGACATGGAACTCTGGCTGGGCTTTCTCGGCGGAACGAGACTCTGGCTGGGCTGTCTCGGCGGGACGAGACTCTGGCTGGGCTGTCTCGGCGGGACGAGACTCTGGCTGGGCTGTCTCGGCGGAACGAGACTCTGGCTGGGCTGTCTCGGCGGAACGAGACTCTGGCTGGGCTGTCTCGGCGGGACGAGACTCTGGCTGGGCTGTCTCGGCGGGACGAGACTCTGGCTGGGCTGTCTCGGCGGGACGAGACTCTGGCTGGGCTGTCTCGGCGGGACGAGACTCTGGCTGGGCTGTCTCGGCGGGACGAGACTCTGGCTGGGCTGTCTCGGCGGGACGAGACTCTGGCTGGGCTGTCTCGGCGGGACGAGACTCTGGCTGGGCTGTCTCGGCGGGACGAGACTCTGGCTGGGCTGTCTCGGCGGGACGAGACTCTGGCTGGGCTGTCTCGGCGGGACGAGACTCTGGCTGGGCTGTCTCGGCGGGACGAGACTCTGGCTGGGCTGTCTCGGCGGGACGAGACTCTGGTTTGACGGTCTCTGGCTGTACGGTCTCTGGCTGGAAGGTGAGCGGGGGCTCGGCAGGGCTGACGGTGAGCGCGGGCTCGGCAGGGCTGACGGTGAGCGGGGGCTCGGCAGGGCTGACGGTGAGCGGGGGCTCGCAGGGCTGACGGTGAGCGCGGGCTCGGCAGGGCTGACGGTGAGCGCGGGCTCGGCAGGGCTGACGGTGAGCGCGGGCTCGGCAGGGCTGACGGCGAGCGCGGGCTCGGCAGGGCTGACGGCGAGCGGGGGCTCGGCAGGGCTGACGGTGAGCGCGGGCTCGGCAGGGCTGACGGTGAGCGCGGGCTCGGCAGGGCTGACGGTGAGCGCAGGCTCGGCAGGGCTGATGGTCTCGGGCTGGACGGTCTCTGGCTGGACGGTCTCTAGGAACACCCCCTCGGCCTTATCCTCAAAGCCCACAGTAAATGATAACCCGCTCAACAGAAGAGCCAGGTCAATGTACTGCTCTAAAGTCCCGTGAGGATCATGCAAGGGCATGAATGAACTGAGCGGTTCAGATAGTCCTCCACGAAAAAAGATCATTAGGCATACCTCTTCTATGCAGGTCAGGTGAGCCAGCTCTAAAAAGTCAGCAACATAATTCTCAATGGATCGATCTCCTTGACGGAGACGCATAAGCTTGACTGCTGGATTCATGATGATGATTGCTGCTGGATCTTGGCACGGCGAAGTCTTCTGTTACGAACTGCTCTGAGGCTTGTAGATAAAGATCCAAATGCAGCTTTAATATAAGAATAGTCGTACAGGCAGGGTCGAGAATCAGCAGGCAGGACAATGGAGGATACACAGTGGGAATCCGGGAAACAGGCAGAGGTCAGGGCAGGCAGCAATAATCAAAATCCAAAAGACAATCCAAAGTCAAAAACCAGAAACCAAACACAGAAAACGCTCAGAAATGCAGTGTAACACTTAAACAGTACAACAAGACTTCGCAAACACTGAATGTGAACACAAGGTATATATAGACACACTAACAGGATGAGACACAGGTGAATGCAATCAGTGAATGAGGTACAGGTGAATGTGATCAGTGATGAGTCCGGGCAGTGAGTTCTGGGAAATGTAGTTGTGAGGGAAACATGAACATCTGGTGTGGAGTGCCCTCTGGTGACTCTCAAGGGCACTCCACCTGGTGACCGTTACAGTTTCAGATTATAAGTAGCCTAATTCCAAGATAATTATTTGATAATTCTTTATTAATTACTAATGGGTTCCCTATATTTTCACTTTAGAATACTGTTCCAGCTTCTAAGTAATTCCTGCAGAATTATTTGATACTTATTTATTAATTACTAATAAGTTCTCTATATTTTCAGTTTCCCTCAGTCGTTGCCTCAAATACGTGAATTTACTCAGTGGCATTCTATGCTGAGGAAAACAGACACACACAGTACTGTATATAAAATATACAAATAATCTGAGGTTAGTTTTGTATGACTGTTCAGTAGTTACTTCTTAGTTATTTTTCTTGAACCTTAATTAGTAGATAATTAGTAGTAGTACTTCAGGAGGTATGACAGTGATTATGCAGTCCATCCAAGCTGGTTAGCACTATCTACATGACCATGCCATAACATCAAATAAACAATGACAAGCTAAGCTACAATAACAACAGTCTAATGGAGCGTTTCCACTGCATGGCACAGCTCGGTCGGTACGGTTCGGCTCGCTTCGCGTTTCCACTGCATGGTATGACTCGGCTTGGCGCGGCTCGGCTCGCTTTAGCTCGGTTTGCTTTTCAACTGCATTTATTGATACCATTTAAAGCGAGTGAAATGTGCGCCACAAACGACCGAGTGTGTGGTAACAGACGCGGCAGTGAAGTCTGCTCTCTTCACCTGCACAAAACGCACCCAAGACTGAAAAGCCTTGTTTTTCCTAGAAGGAAAATGATGGACACGATGTCCTGACAGGCTGGAATTCGTGCAACAGCAACAGCAAACACAATAATTTACCATTGTGGCTTCTCTAAAACTCGATCTAAAACTTTCTGTCTCTCACTACTGCTCTAACTACATCAACACAATGAGAAAGCTGACCGCGAGCTCTTTTATTTGCCTCAGCCTACGTCATATGTCGCGTTGCTAGCGGGAAAGGCGTATTTCAAAGCCTAGCGCATTTTCATCAAAATCTCTACATCAAATGAGATTTCATTAGTAATTTCCACATATGTGTTTTTAAAAGACCTCTGCAGACAATTTAAAGTATGAATTCAGAAATAAATTCAACCTGCATGTTGCTCTTTAAGTGTCAACAATTTTCCAGGTACTTTTGAGGCCACTGGAGCCTATGTTCTTGCATGTGTACATGTGTTTCTGTTATTCATATTTTTTATTTTAATTTTTTTTATTCTCAGGGTGCTTCCTAAGTCTGCCCGTTGGTTAATGGCCAATGAGAAGCATGAAGAGGCATTGGATCTAATTCGCAAGGCGGCACTTATTAATGGCAAATCTCTGATGGACAACGACTTTGAACTCTGTCAGGTATGGCAAACAAGAATGAATGACATTGAATGCAAATAAGAGATTTACTTACAAGTCCATCAACAAGATCACTAGGTCAGCATCGCTGTTGCATCCAGTGCTGCTTTTAAGCTCGTGCCAACGAGTGAAAGCCTGACCGAGCGAAACTCCTGTCCGGTTTCTAGCACAGTCCGATTCTCTTTTCCTTTTTCTGGACATTTCTGACCGAGTTTTCTTGGATGCGCGCAAGTGGCTTCATACAGTATGTTGTTGTTGATGTGTGTGACGTCGTTGCCGTAAAGCATTTTGTGATTCTCGCGAGATTTGTCAGGGGCGCCGCTCTCAAACTTGCATTGCTGGTCCCCCAAGCTTTACTACCAGGATGATTCGCCCTACAATGACTTTGTTTACCACCGAAACGACTTTGAAGCTGTTATATTAAGGTACTGATCTTGCATAGTGTGCCTTTAATCCTCCTGTGCTGAGATCTTGAGAGATGTTCAATATTTGGACTTGTCTCTCAGCTGCCTGCTCATAGAGATCAATTTATATTGTAAAGCTTGTTTTGATGAAAATTGTGTTGTATCTCGTTGTCTACGTTACTATGATTGTAAATAAGTGACATTTTTGTTTTAACAACATTTAGCTCACGAGTTATTGATCCGGGAGGTTCGAACTTGTGAATATATTGCCAATTTTACTGAACTCCTTAGCACTCACTGACCGCATTTCTTTACATTTGAGTCCAAATTCAAACACTGTGAAACACTCCATTGTTAATGTATAGAGCTGTCTGAAACACTGCCAGAGGGACATTTAACACAAAGTGTTTGTCTGAGCTCACAACAGGTTTTAGGGAATGCAAATATCTTTGCGAGGAAACTCAAAAGTTTTGAGAGGGAATGCAAATACCTTTGCGAGGGAACGCATGTATTTGGCAAGGGAACGCAAAGTTTCTCGGGGGAAGGCAAGAGTTTTGCGAGGGAACGCAAAAGATTTGAAAAATATTTTGGTTACACTTTATTTCGATAGTTACTTTAGACATTCTACTAACTACAAGTAACTTTTCAACTACATGTCAACTAAGTGTCATTAGAGTATTAGTAGGCTGTAGTAGACTGTCAGTAGACTGTTAGGTTAGGGTTAGGTGTTAGGGTTCAGGTTAGGAGAACAAGTTGACTTGTAGTTGCTAAGTTACTTACAGTCAGTTGAATGTCTGTTGGGGGACCAACAAAATAAAGTGTTAGCAGATATTAAGCTGACAGTCTACTAATACTCTAATGATGACATGTAGCGGCAAAGTTACTAATAGTAAGTTGAATGTCTAAAGTGGACTATCAAAATAAAGTGTTACCAATATTTTTTTCACACATGCCAAATTTTTCCCACCACCTTGTCCCTTAAGGGTACTATTTGACTATTACTCACATGTAAAGTGAACAAACCTAAGTATGTTTCAAAACTTGTTTTAAAAGAAGTTTTAAAGCATCACTTAACTCCTCCTCGGCTTCAGGCACTGTCATTATGTGCCCATTGGCACAGCACAACATGGGGTTAGGTTTAGCTTGGAAATCTTGCTGAAAAAAATCTTAAAGGAAGAATAATTTATCATCATTCATTCACTTATGTCACTTCTAATCCCATGGAGCAAAGTACTGATCACTTTTTGCCATGAAGTACAATTTTTGAGAATCTCTATCTTAAAAAAAAAAAAAAAACACAAAAGCATCCTATAGCCAGGGTTTTCAAACCCTCCAACGACCTTCCCCAGCATTGCTCATTTTAGATCTCCCTTATTTAACAAAACTGAATTGTTTCATGAGCTGATTAGAACTGGGCATGTCCAATAAGGTAAACATCCCAAATGTGCAATCACTTAGTAGCGACAGATCTTTTCTTCCATTCCGTGACAGTTATATTTCCGAGTGAAACAGGTTATTAAAAACGTTGTTGTGATTTGAATGTAATCTTGCAGTCGATAGTA
This sequence comes from Pimephales promelas, assembly GCF_016745375.1. Next base: position 97,966 of record NW_024121340.1, on the reverse strand, counting down.
GTAAAGGAGGAGGGTTTAGGCAGAGTTAATGGAGAAGTTAGGGCAGAGATGACAAATGCCTAACCCACTACCATACTAACCTTTGACATCACTTTGCTAATTATTGAAGTGAACTTTTGCCTGTATTTAGGCGATTAGATTTACTGTTTTCGACTGCCACTGTGAATTTGAGAATGTGAATATTGAATGACACATCTGGTGTGCAATACCTGTGAGTTCTCGTCACCAGCTGCCAAGGATAAAAAAAAAACTGTGCAATGTTTAGTAGGCTTTAGGAGGTCATTGGAGGTCATAGGATGTCAAATAAATAACAACAATTTTGGTCTGTTTCTCACACAAATCATATGGTTTTAGAAGTGTTAAAATATAATGGACTAAGGATTGCTTTTATAATACATTTTTTATATTGCATTTGTGTTTTGTGACACATTCAGTCCACATTCATTGTAGTTGAATGGAAGAGTGATGAGTAGTTTGTGTTCCACTGGGGGACAATGGCATACAATTTTGGAACAACATGAGGGTGAGTAAATAATAGAAGAATTTTCATCCCACTCTATATTATTTGCTTTGCTATATTATTATACTTATTATAATAAGTATATTATTATATACTTAACCCTTGTGCATCCTTGTGGACATTTTTGTCCTTTTCAGTTGTTTTTTTTTTTTATCACTTTGCCTGTGTTAAAGCTAACTGCAAAAAACTTGGCACAGGTGTGTATTTTTATTGGTCATTTTCTTAAAAAAATATTTTTTGCATTAGGTACAAAAAATACTCCCTCTCAGCCCCTTTTGGACAAAAATGTCCCCATTGAAACCCGTTAAAACTGCAATTTTTAATCCCCGGTTTAGTTAACTATAAAATTATGCAATCTTTGTTAAGAGGCTTTCATTCTGATGGCAAGGCTTCAAAATTTTATTTTTTTTACTATTTTTTTATCAGATGGTGTCATTTTTTTTTATGTTTGGCCTATAAAACAAATATCGCTTCATTCCTGTTTTCTGGTTCGGCATACTACAGAGCCAACTGGATAAATTTTGCAACAATATTTGTGTGGGTGTGTTGGTATGGATGTCAGAGTGTGGTTAGTATGTGTGTTTTAAAAAAATATGTGTGTGTGTGTGTGCGCATGTGTGTGTTTATAATACTGAGAGAGAAAAACTGCAAATTCAAATCCAATCACTGTGAGCTCCAGTGGGGTTTTGCTGGGACCCAATGGGGAAAATATGTTACTACGCCCAAACAAACTGTTACCGAAAGCTCATTTTTTTAAATATCATCCTCAAATTTGGAACACAACCTATTTAGATTTATGGCTTTGATTTTATTGTAGTTTTGAGTTCAACCTGATTTAAAAAATATATATTTTATATAAAATATTATTTTATAAATAATTTTCATAAACGTATACCTATATAACTTTTTTTTGGATTTACTTATTATTATTTTTTTACTTCAGCAATAATCTGCAAAGGGTCTTCTTTAAAATGATACCAAACTTAAGTCTGTGCTCCAAAGCGTCACATTTTTATGACAGTTTTTTGACATGGACATTTTTGTCCTCTTTTTACCTATGTGTAACTTTTTTTAATTGATGCACAAGGGTTAATAACATTTTGTACTTATATATAATTTGTACAGTGGGGGAAATAATTATTTGATCCCCTGCTGATTTTGTAAGTTAGCCCACTAACGAAGAAATGAAGGGTCTATATTTTTTATTGTAGGTTTATTTTAACAGATACAGAAAGAATATCAGCCAAAACATCCAGAAAAACACATTATTTTTATAGAATTATACCCAGCTAGAAATGTTTTGTTCTTAAAATGTTCTGGGAACATACCACAAAGTTCTAATAATGTTTTCAGCGGGTAGTTAACTTCCAGACACAGCCTTAGATGAAATTAAAGGAGAAGTTCGGTAGTTCAAAAACTTTTGCTCATAATTTACTCACCCCCATGTCATCCAAGATGTCCATGTCATTCTTTCTTCAGTCGAAAAGAAATTAAGGTTTTTGATGAAAACATTCCAGGATTTCTCTCCATATAATTGACTTCATTGGGTGCCAAATGGTTCAAGGTACAAATGAGAGTTTCAGTGCAGCTTCAAAGGGCTTTAAACAACTCGGTCTCATCCCAAGACGTCATATAACTGACGTTTTGGGACGTCTTTTGACCATACGTCAATATTCGCCTTTTTAGGGCCCCCTTAAACGTCGGTAGATGAGGTTATGGGATCCTAACTCTACCCCAGACCTAAACCTAACCCGTCACCTAACCCGTCACCTAACTGACGTTAAAGGTAAAGCGTCAGTTGTATGACGGCCCGGGATCGCCATCTACCGACGTTTAAGGGGGCCCTAAAAAGGCGGATATTGACGTATGGTCAAAAGACGTCCCAAGACGTCAGTTATATGACTTTTTGGGATGAGACTGTGTTACTTTAAACGACAATAATATTTGAGGCTGGTGATACTGTTTGTGGAGTTGTTTAATCCTCTGCTGAGATCTTCAGAGATTTAATGTTGTCTTTTATCTTCTTTTGATTTCATCTCCGGAAGACAGTTGTAGTTCTTGTGTTTCTCTTTTCTTCAGTGACTCTGCTTGTTGTCATTAGGTGTCAATACTCAATTATCACTCAATTAATCACTTAATTATCCCATTAACTCTAACACTGCATTAGTGTTCCTTTTAACACCCTGGTGGTTTGCATATAAACACTGAGCGGTGTTAAATTTAACACCAGGGATTGTACTGTGTACTATTTCCAGTGGTGGAATGTAACGAAGTACAAATACTTTGTTGCTTCTTTACTTAAGTACATATTTCACGTATCTTTACTTTACTTAAGTAGAATAAATAGTGCATACTTTTTACTTTTACTCCGTTACATTTTGCAGCAATTATTTTACTTTCTACTCCACTACATTTCTACAACTTCTGTTACATTTTCATTACATTTTCTGATCAGTTTTTCCCCTTCCAAAACGTAATCTGACCGTCCGTTCGTTGCACGTTTGTCTCACCAGTGACGTTTGGTTGCCATAGATACATCAACTAAATGTGTCTCGCACGCAGTGTGTTTATCGTGCAATTTATACGCGAAAATGTGTTTTTACGTGCATAGGAAACACACCGTGTATAATATACGTTTGGTTAGGATTATGGCAAGCCAAGAGGTTCAGAATTACACCATAAATTAATCGCGTTTACTGCCAAACATAGTTATTAACATAAGTTATAAGGATATAAGCATGGTTTATATTGCCCAATTTTAAGCTTGTTTCAGAAATGGTGACAACATTTTTTTTCCATCATTATTGAACATCATTATAGGAGTATTAGGTTGAATGAATTAGAATTAAATGTTTTATTAATCATTAGAAAATAGTAATTAAGAGAATCAATTGTTATGCAAGTACTTTTACTTTTAATACTTAAAGTACATTTAAAATCAGGTACTTTTTACTTTTTTACTTAAGTATGGTTGCAGGGGCGAAAATTTCATCAAAATGTTGGGGGGGACAATAAACATAACAATTCTCAAGAGCAAATTTTGAAGGGGACACCAATAATACAGGCAAAAAAATACAGGGGAAAGCCTTTACTACTATTATTAGTGTAGCATGGAGACCATTTCATTATACTATTTAAAATTTCTTTCTGGTTTAAGCCAGCGGCGAATCTGTTTACATACTCTCCTCACGCAGCGCAGCGATTTCATTTCATTCATTGACTCATTCTTTAACTATATTAAATGATATAAACCAACTAAATCACAGTGGCGTTACAATCTAAATGCACAGCGCACCCGGACTTTCCCACCAGTGTATGGCCAGCAATATTGTAATGTTTAATCAATGACATGAAGATAATGTCTGTTCTAAGTTATTATTGTACTGTACAATTAAATACAATCGTTCCTGAGTCTGCAGTCTGAAAACTTTACCTCAGAGCATCCGTTTACTGAATGAATTGAGAATCTCACCTGAAAAATCCAATAACATTAGCTATTGTCATTCAAGCAGCTGATAAATAAATGCAAAACTAAATGTATATTGCAGCATAGGGCGAAGTCAGGATCCGTCAGCACCAATTTGAGACAAAAATAATTTAAATTGTATATAAAACTATGTAAATGGCGCGACGCGACGCTTCTCGTCCGGTGTGCGACCCCTTTACTGGAGTTCCACAACTACTCAAAGTTCCACAACTACTCAAAGTTCCACAACTACTCAAAAACTATGTTTTTCTCTCCCGCCACCGGAATGTGTGTGTCTGAGGTAAAAGGGACGGAGGCGTCTGAGGTAAAAGGGACGGACCCAGTTAGCAAACTGACATTGAATCAACGTGGAAATATGACATCGAAACAACGTTGATCTGACATTGTTTTGCTCATCGAATTAACGTTGAACCAACGTCAGACGCGCCATTCTTTCAAAACTAACGGAAAATCAACTTGAAATCAACGCGTTGTTTCAACGTTATGAAAGCAAACCAATTTTCGATTTTCATTTGCCGCGTCTGACGTTGGTTCAACGTTAATTCGATGAGCAAAATCAACGTTGTTTCAATGTCATGAGAGACGTTGTTTCCACGTTGATTCAATGTCAGTTTGCTATCTGGGGAGGCAGTGGACCAATGCACTGTGAGGCAAGGGAGGGGGGTCTCAAAATGTTTAGAACGCTTTTTTCGATATTGCCCCGTTTGCATTTGTGTTATTTTATTTCTTAATTATTTTAAGAATATATCATTACATTATTTACAATACACATATTTTAATGTTTTTTTGGGGGGGACAACCCTCAGATAGGGGGGGTCCTGACAACCCCGACCCCCCCGCGATTTCCAGCCATTGTGTTACTTCTACTTTTACTAAAGTAAATATTTATCTGGTTATTTGTACTTTTACTGAGATTCAGTACTTTCTCCACCACTGACTATTTCGTTAATCAGTGTTTCTTTTTAGTTAATAATAGTTACTAGACTGTTACTAAACTTTTTCAGTAGTTCTCAGCGAACCATAAAAAAATAGTTATTGATTAGTTAATAGTGAACTACCACTTTCATCTGTGCGCTATAGTTCATTAATCAGAGTTTCTTGTTAGTTAATAACAATAACTAGGTTGTTAATTTTGTGTTACTCATTGGTTTTCTAGTTATTCATTGACGAATTAACCGTATTCTAAAGGGTTACCATCAAAACTATGTACATTGTACTTATTTTTTTTATATAGTACATAGAAGGCATCTTATGTAAAGTGTGACCGAATTTTAATTTATGGATGCACCTACCTATTATAGAGCTCTATGGAGTTGTATTTGCATTTTATCTGGCATGTAACAGAAGAAATATTAAAAAAATAGTCTCAGTATCCAACTTAAACTTTGGGGGTATGTAGTTTAAGAATTCCTTAAGTTAAAATGGGTTTGTTTTGTTTTGTTTTGCAGAGAGCTAAAAACTCAGAGAAAATGCAAGACCTGAGGAAGTACACTGTCATCGATCTGGTCCGAACGCCCAGAATGAGGAAACAGTCCCTCATTCTCTTCTACTTGTGGTAAAAAATAAATAAAAAAAAATCACAGTTAACTGTTAACTACCCAACTTAATCAGAATCCACCAAACTGAGCATTTAAAGCGGCAGATGAGAATAAACAGTATGATATCTGTCTGCTTTTTGTGGATGATGTTAACGGGCCTTAAGAGATAAACAGACACCTACATCTAGTCTTCACTGGACCTGCAAATTACTTGAACTTTATGAAGGGATGACTCTAGTCCTTTTTCCTTTTAGACTGAGAGTTTCAGTTGCACAACTACCTCCAAGTAAATGAATAACTTTACAGAAAACATCATATCAAAACACTACTGTGTACTGTTTACAAAATATGTTGAAGAAACTGCAGGGCTTTTGCAGGGTTGTGGTTTTGGTACTGAACTTCAGTAGTATATTTAGGCATTTCCTGCCATGGCTCTCATTTCCCTAAGTTTGGTATGTTTCTCTTTTATGTTTCATAATAATGATAATAATACTAATAAAACCTTTGGCCATAACTTTCTGAAGTTGGTTCTTTCCCTTATTCATTTTTAGACCATACAGAGGGTGCTTTATTACAGGAATTACCTATATCCCTGCTTCACAAGATGGTGGCATTTGATAATGCTGATTTTGTTTGTTACAGGTTTGTGAACGTCCTGGTGTACTATGGGCTGTCACTCAATATTTCAGACTTTGGTATGAATATTTACCTGACACAGATGATCTTTGGCTTGGTGGAGATGCCAGCACGTACCATTACTCTCTTCACCCTTAACCGCTCACGCAGGATATCCCAGTTAGCATTCTTGGCAGTAGGTGGCCTGGCCTGCCTTCTAACCATATTCATTCCAGATGGTAGGTGAAAAACCAATTTTAAAATCACTTGGACTATAAATGTCCCATTTTTAACTTGTTATAATTGATCACGTTTTGTGCCAGTAATAATTGATTTGCATCAGTACTTCTGGAAACTTTACTTGGTTACAGACATCGTGCCTTTGACATGAGTGTTTCCTGGTTTGAGATCTGCAGGTTTAAGGGGCCAATGTAGAGCCTTTTTTCAGCCCAGAATCACATTTTCTGTTCTGGCACATTTCAGTTCTGGCACACTGCTGATGGAAAAGAAAAAGGGGAGCATGCTTATTGTTTCTCTATGGGCACTTTAAAGGAACACTCCGACTTTTTGGGACTTTAGCCTATTCACCTTACCCCCCAGAGTTAGATAAGTCCATACATACCTTTTTCATCTCCGTGCGTGCTATAAGTCTGTTTGACGCACCCACCGCTAGCCTAGCTTAGCACAAAGACTGGATGTGAATGGTTGCAGCTTTCATACTAATCCAAATGAGTGGCAAAATAACGCAAACGTTTTCCTATTTACATGTTGTGATTTGTATAGTCACATAATGTACAAATAACAAAGTCAAATGAGACACAGACATCTTTTAACCGTATAAAACCTGGGAACACTATTCTCTGAAGGCGAAGCACTGCTACTTTGGCGGAGTGATAACCGCATCACCGGAGACACGCCGTGGTGAGGAGCTAGAGTTCGCTCAGTGTTTGGGTAACAGAGTCAGCAATTTATAAATAGTAAAAGCGTAGTTTAGAGTCATGGGTTTTCGCTCTATTGTAAATAGCTGCGACTGTAAACAGGGGAGGTAACCATGTTTCACAGAATTCCAACTAAAAACGCTGACTGGATGAAGAAATGGCTAACTTACTTACGCTGGATAGTTATCCAAACACACCTAAATAGATTATCAAGGGACATTATGTTTGCTCGGTACATTTCAATGGACGACTATTTTGAAAAAATGGAATTTGCCACACGGACCATAATGTGCTGAAGGATACGGCTAAGTTATCCCATCGATAGCACAGACAGGACAAGTGGATCACCTGCGGCTGAGGTAAGTGTTATGTTATGTTTTTAGATGACCTACTGTAACAGTGCCATTAGCCAGAGCTAATGTAACGTTAGTGACACTATTATATGATTAGGGTATGAATATGTTTTTATCTTGATGCGGTGCGGACGCGCTTGGAAAAAAAAACGAGCGCGTTCACCGCGCTGAACTTGCACCCTGCGCGCGGCGCGCCTAGTAGCCTAAATTTGAAATAACCATGGAAATAACGAACTTGAGCGTGCAAAAGGGTACGATAGGCTGTGAGTTCATTGTGCAAAAACAATTTGTGCTATTACTTTCCCCTTATTCTATCCTATAGTAATGCAATTATACTGTATATTATATAGGCTACTGTTGAATACATTTGGTTCAGCTAATAAATTGCATTTAAAATATATTGATTCCTGTAATAATAATTATTTATTCATGTGATATTTATAAATCTGGGTGCGTTTTTGGTTGGAAATCAATGAAACATGGTACTGTATTACCTGGTCTCCCCTGTTTATTGTCACAGCTCATACAATAAAGCAAACACTCATGATAAACTATGCTTTTCTATCTAACGTTAGTAATTGCTGACTCTTACTCCAACACTGAGTTAACAATCTGCTCCTCGTCACGGTGCGTCTCAGGTGATGGTTATCACTCTGCCCAAGTAGCAGTGCTTCGCCTTCAGAAAATATAGTATTTATGTGGTTAAAAGATGTCTGTGTCTCATATGGCCTTGATATTTGCACACTCTGTGACTATACAAACCACAACATGTAAATAGGAAAACGTTTGCGTTATTTTGTCACTCATTTGGATTAGTATGAAAGCTGCAACCATTCACATCCAGTCTTTGTGCTAAGCTAGGCTAGCGGTGGGTGCGTCAAACAGACTTATAGCACGCACGGAGATGAAAAAGGTATGTATGGACTTATCTAACTCTGGGGGGTAAGGTGAATAGGCTAAAGTCCCAAAAAGTTGGAGTGTTCCTTTAAGATACTGTATCTAGAAATTCACAACATGAACGTCCTTTTCCCACAGTTTGTGGTTTCTTACCAACGCTCTGGAAAATAAAGATACCTCAAATAATAATAATAATAATTAATAATTCGTTCATTACATTTATATAGCGCTTTTCTCGGCACTCAAACCGCTTTACATAGAGAGGGGAATCTCCTCAACCACCACCAATGTGCAGCATCCACCTGGATGATGCGACGGCTGCCATAGTGCACCAGAACGCTCACCACACACCAGCTTACTGGTGGAGAGGAGACAGTGATGAAGCCAATTGTTATAGATGGGGATGATTAGGAGGCCATGATAGACAGAGGCCACTGGGCAAATTTGGCCAGGATGCCGGGGTTACACCCCTACTCTTTCGAAAGACATCCTGGGATTTTTAATGACCACAGAGAGTCAGGATTAACGTCTCATCCAAAGGACGGTGCTCTTTGACAGTATAGTATCCCCATTACTATACTGGGGCGTTAGGACCCACACAGACCACAGGGTGAGCACCCCCTGCTGGCCTCACTAACACCTCTTCCAGCAGCAACCTGGCTTTCACAGAAGGTCTCCCATCCAGATACTAACCAGGCTCAGCCCTGCTTAGCTTCAGTGGGCAACCAGTCTTGGGCTACAGGGTGATATGGCTGCTGGCTCAAAGATGTTGACATGCAAAGCAACAGTGTGGATAAGCTATCATTGGTTTTACTTGTTACATATTTACCTCCAATAAACACATCAGTCTCCATTTGATATAATGATGTCATAGGATCATGCCATTGTTTAGTACTGTTGATGGAGCAGAAGCCTGGAGAATTGTGGGCCACATTTAAAACCTGGACTTATGCAAACTATTTATATAATTTGGAGAGAAAAAAAATGTATACCATTATTGAAATAAGGATTGTAAGGATAAGGATTGTATAAAAAAGGATTCAAAATAAAGATTAGTGTGGTAACACTTCCCCTCCAGTCAATCAGGTGTTGTAAAATAAGACCATCTCTTTCTTTCATAACAAACCTCACCCATCCTTAAAGGGTTAGTTCACCCAAAAATAAAAATTAAGTCATTAATTACTCACCCCCATGCTGTACCAACCCCGTAAGACCTTCGTTCATCTTCGGAACACAAATAAAGATATTTTTGATTAAATCTGAGGGCTGGATCACTCTTCCATAGACAGCCTGAGGGACTGCCTCTTGACGGCCCAGAAAGTCATTAAAAGAAAAGGTTTAAATATTCCATGTGCCTACAGTGGCTCAACTATAACTTTATCAAGCGACGAGACTACTTTTTGTGCAAAAAAAACACACGTAAATAACGACTTTATTCGACTTTCCATTACTTCCTTATGGGCGCATGCGCGAGAACTGAGACGAGACCGTTCTTCTTCGACTACTTTTTGTTACCGGCTGCTCACCGCTTAGGAGTTTTAACGCCCCCTACCGTATAAGATGACGTACTGCTTGTAAACAGAACGTTTTGCGCCTCCGGCTATATCAGTACGTCATCTTATACGGTAGGGGGCGGTAAAACTCCTAAGCGGTGAGCAGCCGGTAACAAGAAGTAGACGAATGAGAACGTCCTCGTCTCAGTTCTCGCGCATGCGCCCATAAGGAAGTAATGGAAAGTCGAATAAAGTCGTTATTTAGGTGTTTTTTTTCGCACAAAAAGTAGTCTCGTCGCTTGATAAAGTTATAGTTGAGCCACTGTAGGCACATGGAATATTTAAACCTTTTCTTTTAATGACTTTCTGGGCCGTCAAGAGGCAGTCCCTCAGGCTGTCTATGGAAGAGTGATCCAGCCCTCAGATTCAATCAAAAATATCTTTATTTGTGTTCCGAAGATGAACGAAGGTCTTACGGGGTTGGTACAGCATGGGGGTGAGTAATTAATGACTTAATTTTCATTTTTGGGTGAACTAACCCTTTAATTTCTGTTCTCATAGATCTGTCCATTGTTCGCACTGTACTTGCCATGGTGGGCAAGTTTGGCATCACAGCATCACTGTCCATTGTGTACATTTACTCAGCAGAGGTCTTCCCAACAGTCATCAGGTGAGCAAGGGCAAGTGTTTCATAAAGTGTGATAACTTTAAAGCTGCTTGGCTTTCTTTAAATATGAAAAAAAAAAATGAAAAACTTAATTCAGTCATAAATGCAGACTGTATAATCGTAAGGTTCTGTAATCTAAGCTGTTCCAAAAAACTAGTGAGGTACTTCATTGTATACTGCTCACACTCTGCTGAACAAAAAACAAAACGAAAACAGCCTAAGGCTGTTAGATGTTCTCGTACAACCCGGTCTCATCCCAAGACGTCATATAACTGACGTTTTGGGACGTCTTTTGACCATACGTCAATATCCGCCTTTTTAGGGCTCCCTTAAACGTCGGTAGATGAGGTTATGGGATCCTAACTCTACCCCAGACCTAAACCTAACCCGTCACCTAACTGACGTTAAAGGTAAAGCGTCAGTTGTATGACGGCCCGGGATCGCCATCTACCAACGTTTAAGGGGGCCCTAAAAAGGCAGATATTGACGTATGGTCAAAAGACGTCCCAAGACGTCAGATATATGACTTTTTGGGATGAGACTGTGTTATCTCGTACGTGAATTTAGTTCTGTTTTGAAGGCATTACAAGAGTTTTGGGAAATTATCACCCGATTAAACCGAGAGATAAATAAGATAAACACCAGCTTGGCCAATATTAAATAAACCATCTAAGATCAGCAAACCCTCTTAGGCTGTTTACACTCTATATAGGCAGCATGCACTTCATAATGGCCCTCATTTATCAAAAGTGTGTACACCAAATTTCCAGCGTACACCCAAAACCACGGTGACTTTGAGATTTGTCAATATGGACGTTGGCGTACGGCACGCTCAAATCCTACACCAGCTCAGGAGGTGGTGTACGCACGTTTTGAGTATTGTGGAATGCGCAGAAAAATTCCTAACACCACAAAACTCACTGGCAAACTAAAATATATGATATATTATGACCCAGTGTAAAAAAAAACAACAACAACATAATTATAAACTTCAGTATTTATTTTTGTGCAACATGGACTTCAATGTTTAATTTGTGAGACTTTACCAAGGCATTTGATTTGTAAGCATTCTTTCAGTTGCGACCCTGAGGACTTTACCCTGCCGTTTCAGGGTAAGCCCCAGCAGGGGCGCACGGACTGGGTTTGGTAATGAAAGGTTTTCAATGACCAAAAAATAAGACTGACAAAATAATAAAAAATACATTCCTCTTCTTTTACATATAATTATAATACAAATAATAATAATAATGACATTCTTCTTCTAAATAACAAGCCCCATTAATAATACAAATCTTTTTTTTTTATTATTGCATGAACAACAATTACAGAACATCAACAAAAAATAAATAAATAAATAATACAAAAAAGGTACATAAAAAAAATGCCAGGGTTGAAGATACACAAATACACAATACAAAAATGGACTGAAAACAATACTAAATTGACCAACAAACAATAAAAGGATTTGCCATTTCACAAAATCTAAAAAGTATTCAACAAATGAATGGTTTTAACAGATTTTTTATTTGTACTGTCCTTAATGGAAACCATAGAATTCTCTAATTCTTTTAATAGCACAGAAAAAAAAAGGTTTCTGATTAGTAAATTTACACCAATGAATATGAAATTTACCTAAAATAATCAAAAGATTAATAATATATGCTTCCTTTTCCATGCTCTTTTCATATTGTAAAAAAAACAAATATTACATGTTCGTATAACAAAAGAAAATTACATTCCAATTTGTTATTTATTAATTTAGAAACTTCCCACCACAACCTTTGGGTGTATTGACAGTGCCAAAAAATATGAGGTACAGTTTCTGGTTGCAAAAAACAAAATGAACAATTTACACCTATGTCTTAAAAATTTGGATAGAAAATGTTTAGCAGGGTAAAATTTATGCAGTATCTTAAATGAATTTTTTTTTTACCTTATTTGTAATAATATATTTGTTAGGTAACAACCAGACCTTATTCCAATCAACATTTCCTATAAACCTTGACCAATAGGAAATGACACAAGGTTTACTGACTAGCTCTTTTTGCAGCGCAGTCTCTGACCATACGTCAATATTCGCCTTTTAGGGCCCCCTTAAACGTTGGTAGATGAGGTTATGGGATCCTAACTCTACCCCAGACCTAAACCTAACCCTAAACCTAACCCGTCACCTAACTGACGTTAAAGGTAAAGCGTCAGTTGTATGACGGCCCGGGATCGCCATCTACCGACGTTTAAGGGTAAAGGCGAATATTGACGTATGGTCAAAAGACGTCCCAAAACGTCAGTTATATAACTTTTTGGGATGAGACTGTGTTTGTGTTGCTTTTTGAAAAAGGGAACGTATGGCCTTATTTTTTTTGCTTGTCGAAAAACAAACTTTACCACAAGTGGTATCAGCTAGATGCAATAAAGACATATGTTTAGAGTATGAGATACCTCTACATAAAGAGACAACACCTGAAGAAATAGCACCAATTACAGAGGCAAATTCTTTAGGGGAAACAGGGAAGTTGAAATGTGAAAGAAACTCATCATAAGTCATTAAATACCCCTGATAATTCAATAACTGTCCAACCACAAGAATGCCCTCATCAAACCAAACTTCATAATGATGTGGAGAAAAATTATGCTTGTAAATTAACTTCCAAGCCAAAAGTGCTTGCCTATGAAAAGCTGACAGTTTAACTGGAAGTTTCTCGATTTTGTAGTCACACATAAGCAAAAATGAAAGGCCACCAAGTTTGTCAAAACCGATTTAGAAATCATATTCCAGACAGAATTAGTGTTTTTTAGAAAATATTTCAACCAGTTGATTTTGAAAGTATTATTTAAAATAGAAAAAATCTAAATAATGAAGCCCACCATTTTTATATGAATTAACAATTACCGATTTTCTAATATAATGTATACGATTTTTCCACAAAAAAAATTAACATAATTTGATTGATTATCTTATTTATTTTATGATCCGAGTGTATTGAGGAAGCTACATAAGTAAGCCTAGAAATACCTTCCGCTTTAGCCAGCAGAACACGCCCTTTAAGAGACAAGTCCCTCTGCAGCCAAATATTAAACCTATTCTTTACTTTTCTAATCACTGGGTCGAAATTTTGTGAGATTCTCTCCTGTTCATTTTTAGTAATAACCCAACCCAAATAAGGTGCATCCTTTACAGGGATATTACAAATAGTTTTGGAATGGCAACTTTTTAAAGCAAATAGTTCACATTTTTGTAAGTTAAGGCAAAGACCTGAGGCACTAGAAAAAAATTCAATGATCTTGACAGATTTGCTGACTGAATTTGATCAGCATTTTTCAGAAAAAGAGCCGTGTCATCAGCCAACTGACTTATCAGGACACTTCTCTTTTCAACTTGAATTCCTTTTAAATTGGATGATTTAATAAAGTGACAAAACACCTGAGCAACAATTAGAAAAAGATACTGAACAGAAACTGGGCAGCCTTGCCTAACTCCTCTTTCCAAATTAAATCTTTGAGTAGTGCCATTATTTAATTTCACAGAACTATTTCCACCTGCATAAAGTGTAGGGGTGTGCAAAGCAGCCGGTAATTGTATCTGTATTTGTATTTGTTCAGGGGGGGAAAGTATTTGTATTTGTATTCGAGTAAAATTCAAAATAGGCATACAATTCTTTAATTTACTTTATAGTGTATGGATTATTTAATTATATCCATTATAATAATTATGGATATGCAATATTGGTTGATGTTTTTCTATAAATCCAGCAATGAACATGTAACAAGAAAAGTCATTGAAAAGAAAATAACAGTCAGCCATTACCTCATGAACCATGGTTACACCAACAACTAATGAAATAAAATTGTGAACATTATGAACCCCAACACCACGGTGGAGAACGCTGAACAGACAGAATAAGTTAGGGATAATGTATAGCGAGGAGATTGATTATGAGCCCGACGCGAAGCACGAAGCCCAAATAAATCAATAATTTGACTCAAAATATGGATATAAAAAGGAGTTTATTGATTTAAAAAAACTATTGTATCGCTTTCGCTAATAAAAGAAAAATAGTCCGTTCTGTCTCTACGTTTAGAATCCATGGCAACGCTCTGTTCCCTTTCGAAGGGAACTCAACAATACGTCGAATGACGCAATGGGGAACGCCTCAGGCGTGACAGGTGTCTGAAATCAAATATCAACTCACAGTAATCAGGTTGACCGGCGACAGCCCGTGCATCATCAGCTTGAATGATGAGCGCGTCAATCTGGATGTATAAGAAGGGCGCCTTGAAACCGTGACAACATCTTTTCGTCTTCAGGGACTGTTTGTCTGTTTGATAGTATCAACGATTAAGCGCGCAGAGACGTGGAGAAACACTTTGCGCGAGTGTGCCGACTTGTGTCCAGATATTTGACACCGGAGGATTCACACGATCTGTGCGTGTTCTGCCTGAGAGAAGAGCATGCGCGGGAAGCTCTCGAGGGAGTTTTTTGCGCGAACTGAGAGTTTTCCTTTCAGAACTCTCTGCTCTCGTCTGACCCACTTCTGGAGGGAAGTGGGCGCGGCATCTGAACCCCGCGGTTCCGGTTCCCGCTCGGGCTGAGGCTCAGTGGCGGTTGAGCTCGTGGAGCTTTCAGATGGAGCTGGCAGATTATCGGGAGAGGGGCGTTAACCTCGCGGATGATCTACCAGCTGACCAGGGTGAGTTACAGATTAATGTTGAACATCTAAGAAGAGAGAAAATGAGTGCTCTCTCTCTTTGGTGAATCTGTAACTGTTCTCTTCGGGCAGGGCAGGAGTTGGCTGTAATATATATATATATATATATATATATATATATATATATATATACAGTATATATATATATATATATATATATATATATAGAAAAGGATGTCAGTTTGGTTGAGACCGAACCATTTCAGCCCTCCTGCCCAGTGTACGCTGAGCTGGTTGACATTATGGGGCGCGCCACAGACAGATTGCAGTTGCAGTGGAGGCGTGTCTGGGAGGAACCCGCTCATGGTATTTTGGATGGCTGGTTCCTCCCCCCCATAAGCCACCAGCCCGGATGAGCCTTCCATTCCTTTCTGATCTACACGCTGGGATCGAGAGCATATGGAAGAATCCGTTCTCCTCACGTCTCTATCTGCATCAGCGGGCTAGTTTCGCTGCTGTGGAGGGAGCCGTGGAGCACGGATATGTGTCGATGCCGCCAGTAGACGAGACGTTGGCTAACTATCTCGTCTCTGGTTGGTCCTCTTCACTAAGAGCTCTGACCCTGTCATCCAAGCTGCTCAAGACATCTTCATGCTTGAATGACAGAGCGTACACGGCAGCAGGTCAGGCAGGTGCGGTTCGGCACGCCCTTGTGGTCCTCAGGCCTACCAGACTGATCTGCTGCGGGACTCCGGGCCACCAAGCAATCTGCTGTTCCGTCGGTGCTATGGTGGCCACGGAGAGACATCTGTGGGAGCTCCCACATACTGTGGTTGCCGGGTTACAGGCCTCACCAGGCCTTCCTGGTTATGAGCTCCCACTGATTGTGGTCGCCAGGTTACAGGCCTCACCAGGCCTTCCTGGTTATGAGCTCCCACATGCTGTGGTCGCTGGGTTACAGGCCTCACCAGGCCTTCCTGGTTATGAGCTCCCATATACTGTGGTCGCCAGGTTACAGGCCTCACCAGGCCTTCCTGGTTATGAGCTCCCACATACTGTGGTCGCCAGGTTACAGGCCTCACCAGGCCTTCCTGGTTATGAGCTCCCACATACTGTGGTCGCCAGGTTACAGGCCTCACCAGGCCTTCTTGGTTATGAGCTCCCACATACTGTGGTCGCCAGGTTACAGGCCTCACTAGGCCTTCCTGGTTATGAGCTCCCACACATTGTAGTCGCTACGTTACAGGCCTCAAAGGGGCCTTCTTGGTTATAGCTCCCACATACTGTGGTTGCCGGGTTATGGCTCTTTCAGACTGCACGATTTTCAAAGTAGTCAGGTCGCTGCTCTTTTCACACTGCATGACTATCTTGGCCAGCATTCAGTCGCTGCTGTGTTCACACTGGACGATGGATCGGCGACAGAAGGTTTCACACTGCATGACTTTAGAAAAATCGCCGACAGACTCTGTCTAGCACTCTGCACGCAAACTACATTTCACAACAAACACGCGTGAGATATGAAAAGGAAACAACGCGCGACACCACACGTGCAAGACCGGAGTTCTCTCGTGACACTTTTTTTTTCGACCCGGTTGTGGTACAGCTGGTGAAACAGACACGAGTGCTCCTGCCAAATTTCTACTAATTTTTCTTCCATTTATTGTGTCCAAATAGACCGAGAAGAAGCTTTTTTTGTTGAAACAATGCCATATCATGTTGATATGTGATCTATAACTCCTCCCCGAACTCCCTGCTGCTCTGTATCTTGCTCTCTCACTGGCTGCCGGTGATCGCCGATGTAGTTTTCAGTCAAAACACTTTTCACACAGCAGGATTTTGAATCGCCGACAGGTCCAGATATTTAGCATGCCAAATATCTCACGGGCGTCGGCGACTCGTCGGTGATTCTCTCAGTTCGCGTCTTTGTTCATTCACACTGCGTGATTGTCACTCGCGTGAACGAGCGCCGATTTGCCTGTGATTTCGGGCATTTGTCGGCGATTTCTCAAAACCTGTCGGCGAGCCAAAATCATGGCTAAAATCATGCAGTCTGAACTCGGCATTACAGGCCTCACCAGGCCTTCCTGGTTATGAGCTCCCACTTATTGTGGTCGCCAGGTTACAGGCCGCACCAGGCCTTCCTGGTTATGAGCTCCCACATGCTGTGGTCGCTGGGTTACAGGCTTCACCAGGCCTTCCTGGTTATGAGCTCCCACATACTGTGGTCACCAGGATACGAGCTCTCACATACTGTGGTCGCCAGGTTAAAGGCCTCACCAGGCCTTCCTGGTTATGAGCTCCCACACATTGTGGTCGCTAGGTTACAGGCCTCACCAGGCCTTCTTGGTTATGAGCTCCCACATACTGTGGTTGCCAGGTTACAGGCCTCACCAGGCCTTCCTGGTTATGAGCTCCCACACATTGTGGTCGCTAGGTTACAGGCTTCAAAGGGGCCTTCCTGGTTATGAGTTCCCACATACTGTGGTAGTCAGTTTACAGGCCTCACCCAACCTTCCTGAATGTGGGCTCCCACATGCTGTGGTAGCCAGACTACAGCCTCACCACCTTTCCAGAGCACTTTGCTTCCACTCTGTGGTCACCAGGCTTCAGGCTTCATTGGCCTTCCTGGTTATGAGTTGTCACATATCAGGTTGCAGGCTTCACCAGGCCTTCCTGAATGTGAAACCCCCACTTTCGTGGTCGCTAAGTTGTAGTGCTGAGTCTTCACATGTCAGGCTGCAGGCCTCAGCGGCCTTCTTGAATGTGAGCTCCCCATGCATTGGGACTATCGGGTGTTAGGCCTTGTCAGGCCTTCCTGATTATGGGTTCCCACTTGTTGTGGCTGCCAGGTTACAGGCCTCAAATTCGGCCTTCCTGAATTCAGAGTGAAGTACACGAACCCATACTTCACCTTTTATTGTGGTAAATCACATGACAGGATGTCTTGTGTACTTTCTAAAATCCATTTCGTATGGTAAGGGTCACGCGCGGTATGCTTCGGTCCCTTCTTATGTGGCTCAGACCCCGGTCTTCCCTTGGGTCCCACTTTAAGAGGCGTCCTGTCACTTAAGTAGGCTACAGGGACGCCCTTCTCTGGCTAACTTCTGGAAGAAGTAGCTTCCACTTGGTGGAGTAAGCTCCCACAGGTTGTGGTCACCAGGCTGGGTCTCACTGACCTTCCTGAGTACGAGCTCCCACCCAATGTGGTCGCCAGGTTACAGGCCTTACCAGGCCTTCCTGGTCATGAACTCCCACACACTGTGGTCGCCAGGTTACAGGCCTCAACAGGCCTTCCTGGTTATGAGCTCCCACATATTGTGGTTGCTGGGTTACAGGCCTCACCAGGCCTTCCTGAATTCAGAGTGAAGTACACAAACCCATACTTCACCTATTATTGTGGTAAGTCACCCGACGAGATGTCTTGTGCATTTTTTAAAATCCATTTCTTATGGTGAGGGTCACGCGCGGTATGCTTCGGTCCCTTCTTATGTGGCTCAGACCCCAGTCTTTCCTCGGGTCCCACTTTAAGAGTTCTTAAGAGCTAACTTCTGGAAGTAGCTCCCACTTGGTGTGGTTTTTCAGGTACACCAGGCTAGGTCTCACTGACCTTCCTGAGTACGAGCTCCCACCGGAGGTGGTCGCCAGGTTACAGGCCTTACCAGGCCTTCCTGGTCACGAGCTCCCACACACTGTGGTCGCCAGGTTACAGGCCTCACTAGGCCTTCCTGATTATGAGCTCCCACATACTGTGGTCGCCAGGTTATGAGCTCCCACATACTGTGGTCACCAGGTTACAGGCCTTACCAGGCCTTCCTGGCCATGAGCTCCCACACACTGTGGTCGCCAGGTTACAGGCCTCAACAGGCCTTCCTGAATTCAGAGTGAAGTACACAAACCCATACTTCACCTATTATTGTGGTAAGTCACTCGACGAGATGTCTTGTGCACTTTTTAAAATCCATTTATTATGGTGAGGGTCACGCGCGGCTTGCTTCGGTCCCTTCTTATGTGGTTCAGACTCCGGTTCTTCACCTTGGGTCCCACTCTAGATGTGTCTTTGTCGCAATACATTACGACAGGCACTTCCCTTGTTCAAGCTATCTCCCACAACTGGTGGTTTTAGGTCTCATTAGACCTTTTTCGAGGTAGCCCCACATTGTGGGTCTGTCAGGTTTCTAGCTTCTGGCTTTCCTGAAGGATGAGCTTCCACATGCTGTGGTAGTTGGGTTTCAGGCCGCACAATGTACGACCTTCCTGACATGAGCCCTCATGTATCGGAGCTCCCCACACAGGGGGTCATCAGGTCTTAGGTCTCATTGACCTTTTCTGATTTTGATCCCTCTCTTACTTCCTCAGTGCTCAGAGGTGAGCACTAGGTGGAAACTCGTGGATTGAGTGTACGATTCCCGTTGTTTTGAGGTTGAGTCACACTCTCCGGGGGATCCCGTCTCTGTGATCCGAAACTCGATGGTTTCTGCCAGCTTCGTGGGCCGTCAGTTTTTGGATGCCTTTCCTAGGCAATTTCCAGAGGCTCTGTCTTGGACAGACAGGCTATGGCCAGACTGTGTGTCTTAGTACAGATCACCAGGCCAGCCTGGGGGCATTTCAGGAGGAGTGTTCTCCTGAATAGTGACTGGCTGGGGGTCCCTTTGGCCCCCTAGCCACACTCCCTAGAAGGGACCCCTTCTATTTTGAAGTTGTGGTCCTAAAGCCTTTGAGCTGGCCCAGATTTACCCACGTTATTACGTTCTGGTTTTTCTTGGTTCATTAGCTTGGCCTATGACCGGTAGGGAGTGCTGTCACTGACAGCCCGATGTAACATAGGGTGAGTGGTTTCAGTGTTCCTTGGAATTACTGGTTCTGACAGTTGTCACTGCCTTTTCGGCATGCACTCCCCTCAGCATGGCGGAGTGGGTATTTCGTTCCCCATTGCGTCATTCGACGTATTGTTGAGTTCCCTTCGAAAGGGAACGTCTCAGGTTACGACTGTAACCTTTGTTCCCTGAGAACAGGGAACGAGACAATACGTCTCGTTGCCATGCCTCGGGGCCTGCCTGCAACAGTCCCTTCAGACGATAGGATGTTGTCACGGTTTCAAGGCGCCCTTCTTATACATCCAGATTGACGCGCTCATCATTCAAGCTGATGATGCACGGGCTGTCGCCGGTCAACCTGATTACTGTGAGTTGATATTTGATTTCAGACACCTGTCACGCCTGAGGCGTTCCCCATTGCGTCATTCGACGTATTGTCTCGTTCCCTGTTCTCAGGGAACATAGGTTACAGTCGTAACCTGAGACGTTTTTCATGCCAACGGTGTGTTATACTTATAAGCAGCGGCCTGTTATAATAACAGACCGCATTCTACATTAGAATTCAACCAAGCCATATAAGAAACAAATAATTACCGTTACCGAGCTAACAGAGCTACGTAAACAGAGCGAATAGGAGAGCACGCGCACTGCGCACTGCGGAACGCAGCTTTTTGATATAAAGTATTTCTTGTTCCCGAATACAAATATTTTTTTAAGTATTTGTTCGGAATAAGTATTCGTAAAAAACACATTATTTGTGCCTTTCCGAATACCGTATTCAGATTCGGCTCCACCCCTAATAAAGAGTTTTCATGGCATTGCAGAAATAAGCCCCAAACCCAAATTCTGTGGTCAGGCTGCAGCCCTCTGCATCAGGCTGCCCCACTATTCTCTCTATTTTCCCGTTCTATGGCTTGCCCATCTGTCGGATTACTCTTTTATTACATCATGGCTTTCTCTAAACTCACAACTGCTACCTTCGGGGACAGAAAGTCAGAGGCCTACCTGGCCGTGTGCCGTATCCCTCATTGCTGCTAGGAATTCCCATCCTTACTGTCTGGTGTGTATGGGCCTTGATCTTGCCAAAGAGGCTATTGATTTCCCAGAGGACTGTAGGCATTGCCTTGTGCTCCCCAAGAAACTCCAGTGCCACAGGCTCAAAGTGCTATGTCATCCCGTCATATGTGAAGCCTCAGAGGAACGTTCCCGTTACTTTAACCCGATTGCTCGTCTTCGAGGCTTGTAAGCGACCAGCCACTCACCTCAATATCGAATGGCCGGCCCTTCAAAGTGCTTCTGACCAAATAAGGAGACTTCTGGGACCCCTCCCGGCCCTATAAAGCAGGTTTTTTCATGGTCCTCCCTGCATGTGCTAAACACATTAAACATTTCTGGGGAGACTCTTCTTAGCTTCGTGCTCTTAAACCCTCTACCCCTATTTAGGTCACTAGCATGTTATTTGTACCCTCACCTGGCACCATATCATTTCATCATTTTATGTGTTGTCAGGTTTATTCACGAATGCATGTTATCACATGCCAAACACTAGATGATGAGAGAGAACAATAGGTTACTGTTGGTAACCCTCGTTCTCTGAAACATAGTGTGGAAAGATCCACCAAGCTTGCCCTGCTTGCTGCACAAGAAGTGAATATGCTCACTGAGGCAGGTGCTTTATGCACTTTGGTAAGTGGTGGTCCCTTACCTGGCATTGAGCTCCTGTCTGTCAAGCCGGAATTGGTGCAATTGGATGGTTCTCTTTGGTCAGGTGGATCTCTCCACTTGATGTTTCAGAGAACCGGTGTTACAAACAGTAACCTATTGTTGCTTTTTACGGTTCCTCATAGTTTATGTAAAAAGGTGAGTTGATTAAGACTAGTTTATTCACTATATATGCTTCAGACATGTTACACATCCACATTTCACGTCGTCATTGGGTACTTTAATAATAGAATTGTCAAGTCACATTTATTTATATAGCGCTTTTCACAATACAGATTGTATCAAAGCAGCTTCACACTGATAACATGAAAGTAGTACAACACAGATCAATAATATTGCTAAACACTAAATAATCCCAACTGAGCAAGTCTAAAGCAAGCCAAAAGCAAGGCGACAGTGGCAAGGAACCAAACTCCATCAGATTGGATGGAGAAAAAACCTTGGGAGAACCCAGGCTCAGTCGGGGGCCAGTTCTCCTCTGGCTTACATTCATATTGTTTAAATATAAATATTAAATATAAATATTGTTTATGAATCAAACGGCGCCATAACATATCGCAGGCGTTGAGTCGTCTCATTACAGGCGTTGAGTCGTCTCATCACAGGCGTTGGGGCATCCGAAATCCCCGTGAGAGGCTGGACACAAAACTGGACCTGACGAACGCCATTTTTCTCGGGACAAGCGTCCCGAGATAACAGCAGAAAGGCAGATGGGAAATAATTAGCATAGCTGATGTTCATAATGATTTCCGTTATATGGGAGTCGGTGTTAGAAAACCACTATCTCACAAACTCTCCGTAACCTGAACTCTCCGCAACCCAACCATACGCGCCGACCGGTTTGTCTGAAAGGCTGTCGAGCCCCACTGGTGCGTTAAGCAGTTTCAGTGGCAAACGGTTCCGTATGGCATAACAGAGGACTAAAAGGTAAGCATTATGTGAATGCTTGACTAAAGAGATGCATCTTTAATCTAGTTTTAAACTGTGTCAGCGAGTCAGAGCCTCGGACCGTATCGGGAAGGCCATTCCAGAGTTTTGGAGCTAAATGCGAGAACGCCCTCCCTCCTTTACTGGACTTCGATATCCTAGGAATGACCAGAAGCCTTGAATTTAGTGATCTTAAGGAACGCGGTGGATTGTGGGGCGAAAGAAGGTCCGTTAAGTACATAGGAGCTAAACCATTTAGGGCTTTATAGGTCAGTAGTAGTATTTTGTAGTTGATGCGGAACTTAATAGGTAACCAGTGTAGAGATGATAAAATCGGTGTTATATGATCATATTTTCTTGACCTAGTAAGAACTCTAGCAGCTGCATTTTGTACTAACTGTAGCTTGTTTATTGAGGATGCAGGACAACCGGCTAATAAAGCATTAGAGTAATCTAGTCTCGAGGTCATGAATGCGTGAACTAATTTTTTTGTTACGCAGCTTAGCAATGTTTCTAAGGTGGAAAAAGGCTGTTCTTGTAACATATGAAATATGATTTTCGAACGACAAGTTGCGGTCTAGTATAACACCCAGGTCTTTTACTGTAGTGGATAAAGTAACAGGACATCCGTCTATACTAAAGTTGTATTGTAAGAGGTTTTGTGAGTAGTTTTTTGGACCAATAAGTAATACCTCCGTTTTATCTGAATTTAATAGCAGGAAATTACGCCAATCAATCAAAATTGTGACATCACTGTGTAATCATGTAAATAATTGAAATGAACTGTCCAAAAGGTTCCGGAAAGAATCAGACTTTCACAACAAAAACACAGTGACTCTCAGTTCATTAGTTGTGTCTACTGTGGTTTGGTTAGTAGTGCTTATAAAGGTAGGGTATGGGATTTGCAAAACGTCCTGCAGATTTTGAAAATACACAACTCAAAAGGTCCTACCTTCTTTCCTCCAATGCTGGCCTGACTCCACCCATTCGAAGAACATGGACGCGCAATCATGCATCTGCTAAACTAAGAGAGATTGCACTTATTTTCTCTCTCTCTCTCTGTACCGGGGCAACTTGCACTTACTGGGTCACGAGCTTTGAGTATGTGCACAAAGGGGACACATGTGCGAGGAGGGGGGAGGGGGATGGTACAACCGCTTGATTGACGCACTTACAGTCCAATGATTCTAGGTGGTCTTGGAAATGATTGGTTAGAGTTTTTCGAGTCCTGCCCATTCCACGGATGATTAAATTGCTTAATTTTTATTTCAGTGCTTCTAACTCAGTGGCAAATAGGATTTCAAGTGACCACATACCCCACCTTTAACTGAACTCATGCTAAAAATAACTGTATAGTCAAATATTGTGCTTGGCAGTTAGTGTTGCGTTTCCCAAATTTTTTCACTTTCAATTGTGTTACATCAGGTTAGGACACAATTTGCAAATACTTCCCAATGTTCATTTGAGATGTCATATACAGAAACATGTCTTTCTTTTTCTCAGACAAAACGGTATAGGTATGGGTTCGATGTGTGCACGGGCAGGTGGAGTGATTGCACCCATCATCTACCTCTTGAGAAACATCAACCAACACGCCCCCATGGTGGTATTCGGCCTGTGCCCGCTCATAGGTGCCGCCCTCACTATGTTTCTGCCTGAGACGGCCCATAATCCCCTGCCAGACACTATAGAGGATGTGGAGCACCCCAGGGTCCGGTGAGACACTGCAGAGCCACAAGCTCTAATATATCAAATATGTTCATATTTTCATTCATTAGATAGTTCTATGTGAGAATAGGTAATCTCAAACATTCATTAGATTAAGCTCCGCACATGACATGTGGACAAAAATATATGTTGTGTTAGTAAGCTGTGTCGTTCTCTCGTTTAATTAAGTCGTGTCCCCTAATTTATTCCCTCGTTTTGGTAAATCGTGGCCACGTTCTACTAATTTGTTACCTCATTTTGATTTGACTAAAAGAAGGGACATATTATCACAAAGTGGCCATGATTTAGTAAAACGATTAACATATTTTAATTTTGTGCACAAGATTTACTTAAAATGATGGAACGGATTAGTAAAATGTGCACAGCAAAACCCTCAGTGTTAAAGAGCCCCTATCGTGGATTTTTGAAAATGACTGTTTATATAGTGTGGACTATAGCTCTAAGGGAATGAAAACATCCTGCAAAGATTTATATCTGAAAGTGCACCGTATATAAAGTTATTGTCTTTCAAAAGTGAGAGTCGACTCTGAGTCTATGAAATGAATTGTTTTTGAAACGAGTCATTAGCTGTTACATCGTGACGTAGAGAGGTCATTGGCCGCTCCCAACAACTGCGCGCGCATACGGAAATGTAAACTTGAAGTGACGTCTAGAACACATTCAAATACTTCAGCTGAATCGCATCATGTCGAGAAGACGCTGTTTTCTACATTGCAAAGGCAGTTCAGCCACTTGTTTCCATTGTCCAGGGACGAGCATGTGAATAATCAGTGGTCAGAGTTCATATTTGCAACGAGTAATATTTGCAATCCAGTGTATATGGATCAGGTTCGTCTTCCTCCGAATCAGTAAGTAATATTAATAATGTTTGCTGTTATGGTTTCTGTAGCATGTACAATATAGTTATTGTGTTGTGTGTGTTATGTACACTCCACGCTGCTTCTAAGCGGGGTAAAGATAGTTTTGTTTTTGATATTCACCAGTCATTCATTGAAAAATGGCAATTACCTCCTAAACGACTTAGCCAAATATGACTTCACTCTATATAATAAGCACTGCCCCTCAAAAGCCCCCGCAATGTGAGTTTCGCGGGGAAAGCTTGCTCTTGACGGAGACGCGAGTAAGGGGCCGTGTGGAAAGTGCACTTTTTCTGACTCGTTTGTTCAAACAATATATACAATTTTCAACACTTGACAAGCTATAATCCTGGTTAGGGCGTTCCGTTGCCGACAGTCTCTGCCTACGGTTTACCAATAACAACTGACTGGGTCATTTGACCAATCGCCGCAGATTTGCGTCACTCAAAGGAAGTGTTTGGGAAAATGAATCGTCGAACGAATCATTCGGGAGTCGTTGAGCAAATCAGTTAAAAATAAATGCATATTATAAGACAAATAAAGTGTTTTTTATCCTTGCATGGATGTTAAACTGTTTTTGGGATATTTATTGAACTCCTAAAACAAAAATAGGAACATTTCAAATGCTATGATAGGGGCTCTTTAAATGAACACTCTGAGTGTGGACTCATATAAACACTGAAGTAGTGTTAAAGTAACATTGAAGCAGTGTTAAAGATAATGAGATAATTAAGTGAATAATTGAGTGATGAATGAGCATCATTGACAACACCTGATGATCACAAGCAGAATCACTGAAAGACAAAGCCATAATTTTAAGTCACCATTATGGTGATCAGTGTTTGCTTTTGTTTGGTTCTTGACACTTGAATCATTAACTTTAGATTTTGTTAGGCTGCTGTAAGTAAGTTATAACAGCCATATGAACACATAGAAAACGTGATCTGATGGTGTTTATTTCACAATCATTTGACTTGAATTACTAAACTTAGATTTACTTTATTAATTATAGCAGCACTGTCCTTTTATGGCATCATATTTTTAACCTTTTCGATGAAACCAAATAATCATGTATATATATATATATACAGTATATATATATATATATATATATATATATATGAAGAGTTCAGATGCAAAAGCCTCTAAATGCCATTTGAAATTTTCTTCTAGAATGGTCATTTTTTATCAAGCTTGTATATTTAATTTCAGTAATTTCACTTAAATGGCAATTAATAGGTAATCTTCATTGCCATTTAAGTGAAATTACTGAACTTAAATATACAAGCTTGATAAAAATGATCATTTTAGAAGAAAATTTCAAATGGCACTTAGAGGCTTTTGCATCTGAACTCTTCATATATATATGAAGAGTTCAGATGCAAAAACCTCTAAATGCCATTTGAAATTTTCTTCTTTAATGATGATTTTTATCAAACTTGTATATTTAAGGTCAGTAATTTCACTTAAATAACAATTAATAGGTAATTATCACTGCCATTTAAGTGAAATCACTGAACTTAAATATACAAGCTTGATAAAAATGATCATTCTAGAAGAAAATTTCAAATGGCACTTAGAGGCTTTTGCATCTGAACTCTTCATATATATATATATATATATATATATATATATATATATATATATATATATATTTCTGTTGGCACACACAGACATCAAGAATTAGCGTATGAATCACAGCAATGGAGACAAAAATCACTTCTGAACATAAGCTCATTATTTATTCATGCAGCTATCCATGATTGGAGCCATGAATGAGCTTTTATTGGTGGCACCCAGAATGCAGTGCAACATGCCTTATAATTGTCACCATTGTTGAGATTCACAGGCTAATTCTTGATGTCTTTGTGTCGAAAAACTGTATTAAATAAATAAATATTTGTATTTGAGATGTGTATAAACATTATTTGGATTACTTTGTAAAAGTTTAAAATACTATGAAGTTTACTACTGACAAATTAAACCTAATTTGGGCTCCAACTGAGTTTAATAATTCCGGTCAAATGATTGTTAAATAAAGATTGTTTAAACACAACCAACATCATCAGAGCAACTTTTCTATTTGTTGATCTGGCTGCTACATCTCCTGTACAGCAGCCACACAAAATCTAAAGTTGATGATTTAAGGGTCATGCGCCCAACTAAAGGAAACACAGATCACCATAATGGTGACTTAAAATTATGGTTTTCTCCTTCAGTGATCCTTGTTATCATCAGGTGTCTTCAATAATGCTCAATCATCACTCAATTATTCACTTAATTATATCATTAACTTTAATAATGCTTCAGTGTTAATATGAGTCCACACTCAGATTGTTAATTTAACACTAGGGATTTTGCAGTGTGGTAATATATTTTTCCAGGCATGTCATGTGCGGGTCTCCGTAGATTAATATACAAGCTGTATAAAAGCTTTGTTAATTTGAGAGATGAATTAGACAAAGGGTGTTGATTTATTTAATGATTATTATAATGATTATTCAACTATTTTGGCAACTTTTGCATGAATTCACCACATGTTCTACTTAACTTAATATTTAAAATATTTGATGTCACATAACTTACCTAAAGCACTGTTTACCATAATTCTGTATGACTTCCCCTCTTCTGTGGATCTCAAAAAGGAAATTTTAGGCTCTTTTATTCACTTTTTTGTATAGAAAAAAAAGATACAATGAAATTAATAAGTAACTGAGGCTGTAGGAACAGTAGGAACAACATGGACTAACATGAGTATGAATACATTCATATTCATGTTACAAGTGACACCACATGAATTATTCATTAAATAAATTTTTTTCAATAAACTGTATTTTCAAACTCGTTTTTTGTTACATTTGAAGTATCGAAATACAATTTAAGTGCTAAAGTCATTTGAAGTAATAAGCATTTCCCTCCGCTACACTGATAAACATTTTGACGTGCTAAACTTTTGGTTGAGATGTGGTTACTGCTGATAATGTTGACGAACCGTCATGCCTAATCTATTCTGCAGATTCTCCCCCAAATCCACACAGAAGTGCTGAGGACATCAGCAGAAGCCTAGTTTTCATTTATTCTGGGAGATTTCATATACGTGAATTCCTGCAGTTTATAATGTCCTATTAAGGGTCAAACATTTGGGAGACTGTTGATCAGGGTCTTGTTGTTTTGAGTAGTTTATTTTGACACATGGTGGTTAGTTGTTGACAGTAGGGACTCTAAAATGTTGACATTTTAAAAATGGGTTTCTCTTCCTGGATTCGGAAGGTTTTTCCCCCTCCTTTTTTCTTTAAAAAAAAGGAAGGAAGGCTGGATAAAACAAACCACAGATCAAAACAACGAAGCTATTTGAGCGCCTAAGAAAACCACAATATTTTATTTAGAACATATTTTATTCAGAGCAGATCACAGTTAAAGCTGATACTCATGAAATGTGGTTGATCTTTTCCCCATTTGCCTTCCAGCGCGACGGCTAAAAAGTCTCAACATGCGTCGTATGAAGAGTGTCCAAAACAGAACCCTGACATCATCCTCTGAACAGCGGGCCCAGATTTAACTCTCTGCAAACAAACATTTCGGAAGGAAAGACTTTTCATGTGTTGTTTTCAACTGTTCTTTCCAGGACTACTTGAACATAGTCAAGGCAAGTGCAGTGTGTGTATGAAGGCAAGTGAAAAACATTACTGAGCTTAGATTTTGGAAGCATTTTTTTCATAATGTACATTGATGAGGGCATTTTTTTATGTTGGGTTTTTTATTAAAATGGATAAATCTGAAGTCCAGGGTCTAATTTTGCATTTTAAGACTCATTGTAAATAATGTTCATATCATGTAGTTAGCTTTGAAAATCAAATATGGAGATGAAAAATTGCTAAATGCTAATAATTCTTTAGTTGCCTTGACAAGAGTGTTTAAGTTCAAAAGACCTAGATGATTTTTTTTTTTTTAATTGCCTTTAACTGGAGCGACTTAGTGGAGTTTACTTTTTAAATGCTCACAAACTCAACACAAGCTTTTTTTCCCCCAGTAGTTTTCTAGTTTTCACTAAGTAGAATTCACTTTGGTTACACTTTATTTCGATAGTCACATTAGACATTCTACTAATTATAAGTAACTTTTCAACAACATATCAACTAACTCTCATTAGAGTATTAGTATATTATAGTAGACTGTCAGTACACTCTTAAAATGGATGTGTTAAAAACAACACAACCTGTGTTATATCTTAACACATCTGTGTGTTTAGTTAAGGACAACACATTTTGTGTTACTTTTAACTCAACCAGTGTGTTATTGTTCTTAACACGGAGTGTGATTTCACTAAGTTTGCACTTTGAATTAGATTAAAATGTAGCAACTGACAAAATATTGTGTGTAAATAAGTTTTATTTACACTGGTGCACTCTTATAAAATGATTTTGTAAATAACACAACCTGTAAAAAGAGATGTCAAAAATGACACATGCTGTGTAGATTTTAACACATAAAGTGTGTGTGCTCAGGGACAACACATTTTGTGTAGATTTTAACACATGCTGTGTAGATTTTAACACATGTAGTGTGTGTGCTTAGGGACAACACATTTTGTGTAGATTTTAACACATGCTGTGTAGATTTTAACACGTTTTGTAGATTTTAACACATGTAGTGTGTTTGCTCAAGGACAACACATGTTGTGTCAAATTTAACACACAACCTGTGTCGTTTCTTTACACATCTCTGTGTTTATAAGGATTACGCATTTTGTGTTACGTTTAACACAACTAATGTGTTAGACAGCAGCAGTGTGTTGTTGAAACCTTTTACACACTAATGTGTTATAGTAACACAACTTGTGTCAGATATGCGTCACATGTGACTGTAGTCGGAGAGTATTTGCCAGAGTTACTTCCCATGTGCTTACAATAGTGTTTGGATGAACACTGACACGTATTGGTAACTTGTGTTTATGTAGTCCAGTGATGTTTAATAGAGTTTGTTTGAACATTTGGATGTTTTAAACATCATTAATCTATATAGACAAGCTCTTATTGAGAATTAACAGAGGTTTGATGTTTCATTTCAGTTTTATTTCAAGTAACCAGAATCGTGATTAATGGCTCCTTTATTTGGGCTCTTGACTCTTGTTTTAGTGTTTCTCTGGCTGCTGTAACTGTATTTTAATAAAATACATCTGTTATGGTGACAGAAAATATGATCAGAAGGTTCTTGATGATGTCATAATCAGCAAGTTATGATCAAGTTTTTGAGTATATGGATGGTGTGCTTTATTTTAATGATTTATTGTTAGTTCTGAAGGTTTTGTGAAACTACATCCAGCAATCAAAAAGTGCAGAATGACAAAAAAAAGTTTAAAGCTACAGCAGAAACCAGTCAAACACAGATATCAAGAATCAGCGTATGGATCTCAATAATGGTGACAAACGAAACGTTTCATGCCGCAATGCATGCTGGGACTTATGGATGAGCTTTGTACTAGAGACATGAAGCTTTGCCACCATTGTTGAGAGTCATATGCTCATTCTTGATGTCTGTATTTGACTAGTTTCTGCTGCAGCTTTAAACTGTCTTTAAACATATTTTTTAAAGAATTATAGTATAAGGTAGCATACACCATAATATCATGTAAACACTGAGTATCTGTAATCAAATATAAGTGATCAAATATAAGTTATCTCTTAAACATTAAACTTCTCTTGCTATGTTAAAAAACATCATGTTGAAAAATGATCATTTAATGATCTTTTTCCTCAAGATAATTTCAACTGTTTCAGATGTGCAATATAAATACACAGAAACAGCAAACAGAGAAACGAATGGTAAAGGGTGAAGGGTCAAGAGCCCAAATAAAGCTGCCACTAATCACGATTCTGGTGACATCAAAACAAACATTCAATGAATCGTCAACACAAAACCTGGTAATTCTCAATAAGTGTTTTCTGTAGACGTCTGACAGAAATAAATTGTTTGTTATAATATATTAGTTATTAATAACAAGTGAAATCAGCATTTGAAAAAAACATTGAAACCGAAGCATGATGTGATTGGCTGCCAAAAACACTCATTAATCTGAAGTTTTTTATGAATTAAGATTTTATTTATTTATTGTAATGTATTGTTTCATTTATTTTAGAGCTTGTTATGGGATACCATAGAAAATATACTACCTCTAATTAGGTTCATAAACACAAACTTCCCTCCACCCATTAAAATTCTATCCAGTTACATTTTAACACACATTGTGTGTTAAAAACTACACAACTTGTGTCAAAATACCATCAACACATGATGTGTGTTGTTTTTTAACACATCTCTTTTTAGAGTGTAGACTCTTAGGTTATGGTTAGGTGTTAGGCTTTGGGTTAGGAGAATAAGTTTACTTGTAGTCGTCAAGTTACTTATAGTCAGTTGAATGTCTGTTGGGGGACCAACAAAATAAAGTGTTAGCAGATATTAAGCAGACAGTCTACTAATACTCTAATGACAAATAATTGACATGTAGTTGAAAAGTTACTTATAAATAGTAGAATGTCTAAAGTGGACTATCAAAATAAAGTGTTTACCTTCACTTTTAAAATGTTTTAAGTGACAAACACAGGAACGTCTAAATTAAGAAAAGAAATTAAGGTTTTTGAGGAAAACATTCCAGGATTTTTCTCCATATTTGGACTTCAACGGGTTGAAGATCCAAATCAGTGCAGCTTCAAAGGCTCTACGTGATCCCAGTCAAAGAATAAGGGTCTTATCGAGCGAAACTATGAGTTATTTTCTAAAACTAAACTAAACAAACAACAAAAATACTCATCTAAAGGCATGAACATCTTGGATGACAATTTTAAATCTGAAGTGAAAATCCTTTAAGTTGATGCTGTTGCTGATCAATGCTGTAACTACTATTCCTCCACTAATCGGCACTGTGAAGACATCAGTGTAATTGGTCACCTTTACAACTGGCTCAAAAAAAAAGGGCATCCTATAAAGAGAAATACCAACCTCACCACAGCCTGCCTTATACTACTACTTTCTTACTACTGTTTCCAACCTTCTTTTCAAAGCATTTTGGTCTTACAAAAGTTCCCAGTCGGCATTCATGCAGTTATGTCTTCTGTACTATAAGGCCCCGTCATGATTTTGACCCTTCCACAGACCTTTTCTGGTACGCTTTCTAATATTTCATCTTTCGACACTAGGATCAAATAAAATCAACATCAAAAAGCATTGATTAATATTAGCCTGTTGTCGAGCATAGCGCGATCCATGCAGTTTGATTTTTTTAAAAAGATTTAAGATTTTTCCCCACATTGTCTTGTCATCTCTGAATGCTAAAACGGTTTACAGAGCAGTTTCTCACATTAAATGTGTAGTATGTGATTGATTTCTGCCCCACTGATAGCATTAAACACAAAAATAATGAGGTAGTCCCACCCTAACTTAGACCATTGGCTGAGCCTATGCACAACAGACTGCAATTCTGAAAATTACAAGTTTCACCATCAAAAACAATATATCTTTTTAGCTAACTATCGCCACCTTCTGGAGAAAAGCGGTACTTGATTATTTTTTTCCAGAACTTTTTTTTGTTTAAAGCTAAAATGATACCACCGGGTCTCCTTTATTTCCACAATATAGTGGTTGTGTGTTTTATAGGGTATTTACTGAATACTTTCATTTTGTACATTTAAAAAAAAAACTGAAAAGGGATTTAGATATGCCTAAACTATACATTACTGCTAATTTTGATGTATATTATTTTTGTCTCTGTTCTCTGTTCCCTGACATGTATTAAATATGTTTTACAAAGTTAAACATTTGGATTCATGTTATGTTGTTAAAAGAACGTTGCTGTAAATTCTGATTTACACATGTCACCAAGATGAAGAAGCTGATGAGGTTTCGTGGAAATTGTTAGAATGATTAGTCTTGGAAGCAACATTATCTCTATTAGTGTGTTCTGTAGCCATAGATTGTTTTGTGTAGAGCTTTCATTTGCAAGCACACATACACATTACGCATCTCTGGTCATGAAACTCTATCCAATGACTTCACACTACAACTGGCATTTTAATTAAGAGTGTGATAGCAGCTACAGCCCTCCTGTCTGTGTGACACTAAACCAATGTGTTCTGAGACTGAAAACCTTTATACAGGGCCTGCTGTCTGAAAACCACACGAGTAGGTTATTTATGACACACACACACCAAAAAAACACACAATTGTGCTCAGTGTGCAGAAATCCATGGTAACACATTACAGTAATAATATTACTTTTAGCAGTAACTATACCCAGCTAACAGGGAACGTCCTCATTACTTTCGCCAACATTTTGGCATGGTTCTCTCAAAATTATGAACAATCGTTACAGAATTGTCAATGTTATCTGGTCTTTAAAAATATTCTCAAAAGGTTGGCACAAAAATATTATTTATAAATTGTTTGTAGACGATTTTTTAAAATCTCATATTGTTGAGATAAAACATTCTTAGAACAGCATTCTTGGAACATTATTTAAAGGGTTAGTTCACCCAAAAATTAAAATTCTGTCAGTATTTACTCACCGTAAGACCGTCGTTCATCTTCGGAACACAAATTAAGATATTTAAGATATTAAGATCGCTCCTGCATACTAGTCCATAGGCTTCTTGAGGGAATGACTCTTTCTGGCATCTAAAAGTCATTAAAGACATCGTTAAAATAGTCCAAGTGACTACAGTGGCTCAATTTTAACTTTATCAAATGACGAGAATACTTTTTGTGCACAAAAACAAACAAAAATAAGGACTTTATTTCAACTATTCACTTCCTTCTCTATGGGCCTGTAGTCAGTTAACGTAGTGTGATAGCGTAGAGCTACGTCACACGTAGGCTCACTATTGGCCGACGCTGGTCATGTGTGTGATGCGTGTGACGACTTATTGTACAAACAATAACAGAAGCTTACGCTATTAAACTAGTAACCTGACTCGCGCAGAGGGAGAAATAAACGAATAGTTGAAATAAAGTCGTTATTTTTGTTGTTTTTTTGCGCACAAAAGTGTTCTCGTCGTTTGATAAACCTTAGATTGAGCCCCTGTAGTCACTTGGACTATTTTAACGATCGATGTCTTTAATGACTTTTCGAGGACAGCAAGTCATTCCCTCAAGAAGCCTATGGACTAGTATGCAGGAGCGATCTTAATATCTTAAATATCTTAATTTGTGTTTCGAAGATGAACGAAGGTCTTACGGGGTTGGAACAACATGAGGGTGAGTAAATACTGACAGAATTTTCATTTTTGGGTGAACTAACCCTTTAAATATTTAGAATGACAACTAACTTCAAATGAATAAGGTTGTGTGTGTCGTTTTAAAAAAAAAACATCCTTGGGATATAAGTTTTGTTGCCTGTCCCACATTAAATGCATGTTAAGGTTATGTGAATGTTAAAATAAACACTTTCAAAACAATGTTCATGAAATCACCATAAAATCATCATTAGTATTTGATGATTTTTTTCATAATGTTGGCAGAAAACAATATTTGAAAAACATTCTTCGGAAGTACTTTAAATATTAAGGATCACTAAAAAAAATATGGCATAAGGTTGGACGTTACATAGCAAAATCCCCCCTGTTTCATGAACACCGCTCGCTGTTCACGTGTCAACAGTACAGAGTGTTCAACTGAAACAGTGTTAGAGTTAGATAATTAAGGCAATTACATCAGATTAAGTACAGTAATTAAGAGACGACTGGCCATAAATGATGATTCTCCAGAAGGATCAAACATTCAAAGTGATCATTGATGTGATCAGTGTTTCTGTTTCCTGTAGTCGGGCTCTTGATCCTTGACTGTTTTATTAGTTTTTACACTGATTGTCAGAAAACAAAGAAGTTGAAATAGAACAACACCAACAATAATGTGCTAATGACCGTCACACTCAGAAACACGAAGATGATGATCAGGTCAGCTTTAATAATCCACACTCGAAAAACTCAAATAACAACAGGCAGCAAACATCAATACCATTAACAACTGAGGAGTGAACGGACGATACAAGCCAAATGAAGGAAATAATGATAAACACCCGTGCTGATTAAATGAATTACCATGACAGCTAAAGAGTGGTGGCAAAACTGAACAAAGGAAGACATGGAGCCACAGGATCCTCTCACTAAGGTGAGGCTGTTGAGTGCATGAGGCTTATCCACGCTGCAAGATATCACGCTGGAAAACAAGGGCTGTAACACTTTATTTCAATAGTCCACTTTAGACGTTCTACTAACTATAATTAACTTTGCATCTACATGTCAACTAACTGTCATTACAGGATTAATTGACTGTCTAACATCTGCCAACACTTTATTTTGATGATCCCCAACAGACATTCTACTGACTATAAGTTACTTGGCAACTACAAGTTAACTTATTCTCTTAACCCGAACCGTAACGCCTAACCAGTGTTGGGGAAGCTACTCTGAAACTGTAGTTTGACAAGCTACAAGCTACTCGTAAGTTAAAGTAGTTAAAGTCCCCGTGAAATCAAAATTGAACTTATTTACTTTGTTAGCGCATATTACTAGTCTTGTGGTGAACAATTAATCCGTGCAAGTAAATATATATTAAAAAAATGTTTTACCTTGGTAATCTTTAATCAAAATCTGAAAAGTTACTTCCGGTCTGAAACGGTTGATGACGTAGGTTTCACAGTTTGGGTGGGGAAACGCTTAACCACTCCCCTCAAACCGTTAGTTTGCTATGAGCGAGAGATGGAGAGGAGGAGCGCTAGAGTAAAACCCTGCCCTCTGTTCAATATTCCGTTTCACTTGGAAATACGTCACAGCACTGGAGAAAAATCGTTTGCAACTTCCGGTTCACGGGGACTTTAAAATCCAGTCAAGCTACCCTTTTGGAAAAGTAGTTAGCTACACTACAAGTTACTATCAAAAAGTAGCTAGCTACATTGAAACTACTTTTGCTTTTTGAACAACGTATATTATAACTGAATAAGTGTCTGATGAATGTTTTTATGTAAAATATTTAGTGTTTAAAATAGTGCAATACAATTATGATTTCAAAGAGTACTGTTTTATTTCACACAACACTCAAATATCTCAGACTGTTTGTCAAAAGTGCAAAATTGCAACAAATAGCCTACAACATTGCAAGAACAAAATATACATTCAACATAAATTGCATTTAGAACATTTTCTCAAAAATACCGATTGAACTTGGACAAATAAGGCCATGGGTAATTAACGTTAGTTGTTTCTCCATCCTCCAAATCTGCCGTCACGTCTTGCTATATAATCATAACATGGGTGTGTCAACCCAGAAGTTAGAAACCACTTCTGTACGTCGGTGAACCGTTAGCCGCAAGATGCGTGATTAAACAACAGGTGGCGGTAATGGCAAAAAATGTGTTTGTAATCTAACAAGAAGAAGAATATCCTTGAATAGCGCTGATTCGCGCAGGCTCGACAAACGCAATGTAGCTTTTGCTCGCGCTACACCGCTACTTGCTGCAAAAAGTAGTTAGCTACTGGAAAAGCTACACTGTTTAAAAAGCAACTGAGCTACTGTCAAGCTACTGAAAAATGTAGTTAAGTTAGTAGCGTCGCTACTTGTAGTTAACTACTCCCCAACACTGCGCCTAACCATAATCTAACAGTCCACTGACAGTCTACTAATACTCTAATGAAAGTTAGTTGACAATTGACATGTAGTTGAAAAGTTACTTATAGTTAGTAGAATGTCTTGTGGACTAACAGAATAAAGTGTAACCTAAGGGGCTACAGGAAACCAGCTGAGACTGGGCTGGAGGACTGGCAGTGATAAACAGAGGAGGCGGGAGAGGGAGGTCGGACCACTGATAACCGTTTACTGTTAAAGAGCCCCTATCATAGTATTTGAAATGTTCCTATTTTTGTTTTAGGAGTTCCTAAAACAGTTTAACATGGATGCAAGGGTAAAAAAAACACTTTATTTGTCTTATAATATGCATTTATTTTTAACTGTGCATATATTTTTCTCACCTTTTTCACCCCTGACCCGTTTTCATGCCTAAATTTTAAACAGAGGTCCTATTATGCTCAACTTAGCATGTAATGTTGCTGTTTGAGCATAAAAAAGACCTGCAAGGTCTTCTCTGCTACCGAAGGACCCGACCTAGTTTGGTTTCGGCTACGTTCTGGGACTACGGATTGTATAGTTGGCAACGCCGCTGGATCGATCGGGTTAACACTCGCGCTTTTGGGCGGCAACGCAAACTTCTCCTGCCCAAGACGACTCAGTCGTTCCTCCCGGACGATGCAATACCTGGTCCTAGTTCTTTTTCTACTACTCATCCTGCCTCCTTGGTTACAAAAATCCACCAGCAACTTCATGGTTTTCTGGTACTCAGTCAAATGGCTATTCCAGCTAAACTGTTATCCATCGGCTACTCCTGAACTCACTGCTGAAATAAAGACCTTCAGACTACTTCAATGCCACCGCTACATCCACAGAGGCTTCTGTAGAAATTTATTACACATATCCACTGGGAATGACAGCTTCGGCGCAACACTTTCTCATTGCTTCTCTGCATCCCGGCATCAAAACAGCAACGCGCAACGTCATCAGAGCCAACGTCACGTGAACCATTTCAACCTCCGGTCAGTTCCCATTTCCGCATCATCCTTTTCAAAACAAAAGTCCTGGACTCACAATTAGATTTAATCTGTTTAACTGAAACCTGGCAAATACCTCATGACTATTTTTCCCTCAACCAAGCCACCCCCACTGGATTCTCATACATGGACCAACCTCGCCTTGAAGGCAGGGGCGGTGGTATCGCTGTCATCTACAGACAAACCCTTCGCCCTCTTGCCATCCCATCGGTTCCCTCTTTTGAACACCTCTCATTTAAACTCTTAGGCCCCACTCCTCTGACCATTTCAATAATTTCTCGCCCTCCCAAACCCAATCCTTCCTTCCTGTCAGATTTCTCAGAATCTATAACTCAACTCTGTACAACTTCATCAACCATATTACTCGTAGGTGACTTCAATCTCCATATTGACTCTTCCACCTCCAAACCCACTATGGACTTCCTGGACATTATGCACAGTTTTAACTTCACACAACATGTCAATTTCCCCACCCACACCCGTGGACACACTTTGGACTTGGTCTGCTCTACTGGATTTAATATTGACACTCTCACACACACAGACGTGGCCATATCGGATCATCTTGCCATAACATTTCACATCAACCTCCCCAGCCCTCACTTCAAGCAGAGACGTAATCATCATCTTACCGAAATCTAAAGTCTCTACGTCTCACCGCTTTTTCCTCCCATATCACAAATACAATTTCCATATCCAGCATCCCTGAAAACTCAACCACTGCTGACCTAGTAGCTCACTACAACTGTACGCTCACATCCAGCATCAATACTCTTGCACCAGTGAAAACTGCAAGTGTAAATTTTTCCTGCTCCGCTCACTGGTTCACTACTGAACTGCACAAACTCAAAAAAGAACGCAGACAACTGGAACACCTATATAAGAAAACTAGACTCACTGTACATATACAAGCCTACAAGGATCACTGCCATCATTATAGATTAGTGCTCACAGCCTCACATCAGCCCGCACAGCATTTTACTCTGAGATCATTCACTCTGGATCCTCCAACCACTGGACTCTGTTTGCCACAGTTAATAAATTACTCAAACCCATCGACAATATCACTCACTTATTCACCATGGACAAATGCAACAATTTTATTGACTTCTTTAAAAACAAATTGACAGCATTCATCACAAACTCTCTGTGAATACTTCACCCAGCACAGACCCTAAATCTGACTCATCCATTCCATTTCACAGCATTCTCCCCTCCCTATCAGTCATTACAGAAACCGATCTCACTTACCACTTCAACAAAATCGGCCTCACAACCTGCCCACTGGACCCCATTCCATCTGCACTGGTTAAGCACTGCCTGCCCTGCCTCAGCCCACTCATCACGGCTATCATCAACTCCTCTCTCACCTCTGGAACAGTTCCTTCTTCCTTCAAGAAGGGGCGGCAGTGGCTCAGTGGTTCATGTGGGTTGTCTACGAACTGAAAGGTTGGTGGTTCAATCCTCGGTTCCACCTGACCAAGTGTCGAGGTGTCCATGAGCAAGACACCTAACCCCAGCTGCTCCCGACGAGCTGGATGGCGCCTTGCATGGCTGACACCGCCGTCGGTGTATGAAAGAGTGTGTGAATGGGTGAATGTGAGGCAAACTGTAAAGCGCTTTGGTGGCCATTAGGTCTATGAAGGCGCTATATAAATGCAGTCCATTTACCATTTACCATTTCAAAGTTGCAGCCATCACACCAATACTTAAAAAACCTGGCCTGGATCCTGATAACTCCAACAACTTCAGCCCCATCTCTAACCTACCTTTCCTGCCCAAAATCCTGGAACGCTCGGTCGCCCCTTAACTAAAACACCACCTGCTCTCAAATCAGCTCTACGAAACCTTTCAGTCTGGTTTCCGCACTCTTCTGAAACTACATTACTCAAAGTAACAAATGACCTCCTGCTCGCCTCTGACTCTGGTTCCCTCTCCATTCTCCTCCTACTTGATCTCTCTGCTGCCTTCGATACCATTGACCACTCAATCCTTTTACAACGCCTACAACATTTTGGCATCTCTGGCTCAGCTCTCTCCTGGTTCACCTCCTACCTCACCAACAGATCTCAATTCATATCCATCAACAACTGTACGTCTCACACCATACCTGTATATCACAGAGTCCCTCAAGGCTCGGTGCTAGGTCCTCTTCTGTTTACTTTGCACATGCTTCCCCTCGGACTTATCATTCACAAGCATGGATTAAAATTTACATAGTTACGCAGATGACACACAACTATACCTCAGCACCAGATCCATCAATCCTGCCACAGTACTTACCATCACAACCTGCCTCTCTGCAATAAAATCCTGGATGAATGCAAATTTCCTTAAACTAAATTGCAATAAATCGGAAATCATCGTCATTGGTCCCAAATCACTTCTTCCCTCCGCCCAAGACTTCACTCTTTCCGTTGATGGCCATACAGTCACCACCTCTCCCCAGATCCGTAATCTTGGTGTCATTTTTGACCCCACACTTTCATTTAAGCCCCATATCCGTCATATCACCAAAACTGCCTTCTTCCACCTACGTAATATTGCTTGTCTACGTCCGACCCTATCCACATCTGCTGCGGAA
This sequence comes from Pimephales promelas, assembly GCF_016745375.1. The sequence continues at coordinate 57,533 of NW_024121340.1, read as the reverse complement.
ACTCTCATTCACGCATTCATTACATCAAGACTCGACTACTGCAATAGTCTCCTATATGGTCTCCCATCCTCTGATACAAAAAAACTGCCACATCACCTCCGTCCTTCAACAACTTCACTGGCTTCCTTTACAACGGCGCATCCATTACAAAGTTCTGCTCATCACTTACAAAGCCCTCAACAACCTGGCACCTCCATATCTCACAGACCTCTTACAGCATCACCGCCCCTCCCGACGCCTCCGCTCTGCCGACTTGGGCCTTCTCAAACCCATCACCAAATCAACACACCGAACTTTTGGGGATCAAGCTTTCGCCATCGTTGCTCCCACCCTTTGGAACTCACTCCCCATCCACATCAGAAACTCGGACTCACTGACCACCTACAAAAAAACTACTCAAAACCCACCTGTTTCACCTTGCCTACAATCTATAATTACTACTCTCACCATTGATTGGTTTGTTCCATTTGTAAAGCGTCTTTGAGTTCCTTGGAAAGCGCTATATAAAACTTATGTATTATTATTATTATTATTATGGTTGCAAAGCTCAAAGTCCACTCCAAAGGCTCATGACTGGACATTTGGACTACAACGTGTTTTTTTTTTAACGCTACCCCTTTCCCAAGCAACAGGGTCCCCATCCCAAGATAACGTTGTATACCCTAGCCACAGAAGAGGGTTAAGTCCCACCGAGGCCGGACCACACTCCAAGAAGTATTGTGTTGGCCTTCTGACCCCCTACTCAGCTCTGACTGTTGGAGGCACTATTCAAACTGTCAACACTGGGCCCATCCCACACACATTGTACGTGCCCAAGCAAACTAACACTGTGATAGTGGACCCACTGGCTGTAAAGAGCACTTTTCTTCTTGGCAACAACATGGTCATCAGTTCCTTGTCTCCGTACAACGAACCAGCTTCAGGCTTGGAAAATCCTCCAGGGTGTGTGAAGCTGGGTTCGAACAGTATATTTTCCGGCGCTTGCGCAGACCGAAGCGTCTGTGCCTTCAGATCACTTGGACGTGGCTGTGGTTACAAGAGGTAAAAACGATATAAATACTGTTCGCTTTCTCACATAAACTGCTCGTTTCGTGTCTTAGGCCATCAATGTGTACTTACATTTACGAGTCATTAAATCATGTTTAATTTGGACTTCTCTGTGCATGCTCTTTGAGGTGGTGACCATAGACCTGCATTATATGACTGACAAGAACGGTTTGACCGAATAATATCAAAATTGAAAATACTGTGGAAACAAAGACACCTACATCTTGGATGCCCTTGAGGTAAGCTAAACATATCAAAAAAATCATTTCAAAGTGAAATATTCCTTTAATTGTAGAAGTGCAAGGGCTTTAGATATGGCTTTAGATACTACGCAACCAACCTGTGAATAAAGAACTGTTATGTTTCCCTCCATGTCTCTTCTCCTGTTTCATGACAACAGAACAGCCTCCCGCTTTACTGATTTCATAATAATTTCACAACTGAGTTGTAAAAACTCCATGAAGCATGTACAAGTGTATTGGTGAGTAAACTTGTTTTAACAGCATACAGACTGGGTCATTTGACTGCGCATCACACTGTTGACATTATTGATACTACTTGTAGTCGTAATGCAACTGACCAGTCTACGAGACATAAATGAAGCCTTAAACAAAAGGGTTATTGAGCTGTTTACATAGATATACAATAAAAAACCCCTCACAGCAAAATGAAAATAAACACACAGAGTGGACGAATAATTTTAATTTTATGTTAAAAAATACAGAGATGACATTTATGATATACAACTTAGTATACAATATGTATTATAAAGAAGATAAATTACAATTCATAAAGAAGATATTTTTTTGTAGGGTCAGAATCAAAGTGTCCAAAAATATTTTGTTCAGTAGAAACATGACCAAAATAAATGTTAGTCAATTTCTGTGTGAACTTGGCAACATGAACATCTTGTATCAATATCAGCTTTGTATTCAGTCATGAGTGGAGAAAAATTTGAAATGCGACTGTCACAATATGAAGTCACACTCTGCGTGTAAAAAAGAAAAAGAAAAGCATAATTCTTTATAAGAAACATGTTTAAAAGCCCACTTAACCCTTTGAAGTCTGCACCAAGTAAAAAGTGATGGGAATGATTTTTTTTTTTTTGTGTGATATCAACTAAATTTGGAACACAACTTGGTTAAATATATGGCTATATTTTATATAAAAAGAAAAAAAAAATAGTACAAGATATTTAATTTAATGTAAATTTAAAACTTCCATAACTTTTTTATTAATCTGCTGAGTGTTTTCTTTAAAACAAGACTAAACTTAGGTCTTTATTCCAAAGCATTCTTGAATTACAACCAAAGTTTTAATAGTGCATTGTAATGTCCATTCTCAAAAAGTGGGGTGCCAAATCAACCGTTTGGTTGAGCATGTTTTTGAAAAATTATTAAAAGTTTTTTCATAGCACCAAGTAACATCATTTTGTAAAGTCAAGGCTCTTACAGTGTAATATGTAATGCTTGTAATGCTTAGCTTGCAAAATTTCACCAAAAAGAGTTCACATGGCTGGGATGATTTATTTGTTTCTGACATCCATATTAGAAGAAGTGTTGTGACAAGCTTTGTTAGTCAGTTTGAGTTAAGTTAGGTAATAACTCCTCTCAAAAAAATATAGTGACTCAAAAAGTGCTCAACCGTTTGGTTGAGAAGTCAATTAATTAAAGAGTTTTATAACAAATAAATTACTAAATGCTAAAAATGATTAAATGTAAAATGCATTTACAATCCTGTGAAGACAGGGGATGCTGCAGTACCCCTACAGTTTAGCATTCATGCATTAGCACAGGGGTTCTCTACTCCAGTCCTCGCGACCCACTGCTCTGCATATTGTGTATGTCTCCCTTATTTAACACACCTGATTCAGATCCTCAGCTCGTTAGGATAGCCGTAGAGTCTATCTTAACGAGCTGAGGATCTGAATCAGGTGTGTTAAGTAAGGGAGACATACACAATATGCAGAGCAGTGGGTCGCGAGGACTGGAGTTGAGAACCCCTGCATTAGCAGACAAATGCTTGGATTTGTCGCAGAAGGAGGTGACCTCATTTGATACAATACCTCAATAAACGGATCGTTCTCGATCCACCATTCTTTCAAAATTATTTTAACACTTCTCAACTGACCTGAAAACCATTAACGAGGAGTCATGAAAAAGACTCGCGTGTCAGTCGGCCGGCGTGTATGGTGGTTCAGTCCTGCGCGTACCCTGTTTACAAACCCCCGGGTGGGGCTGATCGACAGCTTCCTCAGCCAATGAAATGCTCGAGCTCATGTTGAACGCGATCCAGCGCATTCTCTTGGCTGAAGGAGCTGTCAATCAAAAAGCAGCGCCATTGAGTTTCATTATGCTGCCGTTGCGCCATCATCATCATCATCATCAGCCAGCCGCTCGGAGCAGTGAATGATATCCTGCTGAAAACGCGTTTTACTCACCGATCCCTGTTTATCTGCTGTACTTTACACCACCACGGAAATCTTTGGGATTGGGTTGTCTACCATGGAGAACATAAAGACAGGACTTTAGGCTATCGTCTGGGTAAGTGCATTATTTATTTGTATTGGTTATTGTAGTAATTAGAATTGGAAGCGTGCTCTCCATCTATTGCATTTTAATACATGCCCCTCATTCTCCACATAAACGTACACATTGATAGTAACGTTAAATCTATGGGATTTGCACTAAGGATGCTGCAGTTCTATGCAGTGATTTGTAACGCATTGCAGACATAATATTTACTCTGTCTTTCTGATATGTTTAGATGCGACCGATATTTAGTTTGCTCACGCTCCTGACCTGTTATTATTCTGCTGTGTCGGCATAAACATGCAGTCCTTATCCTTCACTTCATCAAACCCTCTCCGGCAGCTCAGCATTTGATTATTAACATCTACTATGTTGCTCGTTGCTTAAACTGTGTTAACTAGGTCGTTACATCGTTGACAATTTAATTTTTTTTTTATTATTATTATTAATTGTAAAACTCCCTGTGCTTATTTGTGATTCTATACGTCCAAGAAGTTATTTTTGTCTAACTAGCAGTGGTCTTGAGCTATTGAATGAAAAAGTGTTTTCAAACTAATCAAATATAGTAATTTTATGATCTATAATAAACCTGTCTGGAATTTCGAAAACACAAGCAGTGATACACGTTATGAAAAGTCACGGTGCTCCCATACTCAATATGGGTGCTTAGTTTTGGAGTTGTGTGGCATTCAGTACATGTGTGTTATTTATTGTATGACAAAATATATATGGTAAATTACTTGTTTGGTGTATTCAAATTTGTGCTCTCCAGACTGTCCCTAACTAATGTCCCCAGCTCAAATTCTCATTCAACTCTATATGGCAGTTACTCAATACAATTTCACTTCTTCCAGCTTTGCTCATGTACACTTTGGATACAGATTTTTGCGGTAATTACCTGAGCTGTGAATGTCATTTGACTCACGCTGGAACCACAAAATTATTTTCCAGTTACAATAGAAAATACGGCAACACTATAGCCCTGACAAGCCCTGAAGTGTCAACTTTTTTCTCCCCTGTGAAGTCCTCCCTCCCTTTTCCTCTGTACAGCTAAACGTTATCAAAATGATTCCACTCCGCATGGATCTGTGGAAATGACTAAATATTATGTATTATTATGCAGGCCAGACAAGTAATTTGGCGGTCACTTTGTAAAGAAAGACGGTAACACTTTATTTGAAGGGGTTTTATAAGAATAAGCTTTATTTGAATAAGACTGACATGACACTGTCATAATCATGACATAACACCTGTCATGAACATGAAGGAGTCTTTATGAATGTTTATGACTGTTGTCATTAAGTGTCTTTCGGTAAATTATGACACTTTTAATGCAAAGTTGACATTGTTTAAAATGTCTTTGTCATGACAACTTGACGTTAACCAAGACAAAAATGTCTTTTTTATGACAACTTGACGTTAACCAAGACAAAAATGTCTTTTTTATGACAACTTGACATTAACCAAGAAATCATAACTAGTCCAACGTGTTCCACTTTACTTGAGGTAAAGGGACATATTAATGACACTGTTGTTAAAGCATTTGACAGTGTAATAACCCTTAACGACATCTTTATAACTAGTACCATGTGTTCCACTTTACTTGAGGACAAGTTAAAAGTTAAAACCACCCATAACATATGACAGGGTAATGTAATGTTAACACAAAGCTAAATAACTTCTTTAAGTTTGATAATTAGACCAGTTATGACATATTTGTGACAGGTTGATAGGTTATGATTTGTTGTCATAACAAAGACATTTTTGTCTTGGTTAATGTCTAGTTGTCATAACAAAGACATTGTCAACTTTCCATTAAAAGTGTCATAATTTACCGAATGACACTTAATGACAACAGTCATAAACATGATAAAGACTCCTTCATGTTCATGACAGGTGTTATGTCATGTTTATGACAGTGTCATGTCAGTCTTATGCACACCCCTTCAAATAAAGTGTTACCAGAAAGACAGACTATATGCCTGCGCACATATATTCAAACGCACATACCTAATAGACCAAACATGTAATACGAATGTGCACGCCATCACCGTTTTCACAGAGTCACGTTTTTTGAAGTTTACACGGAGATGATAACGTTTCCAAAACTTTAACCTTGGAACCTATTTCGAAGTTTGCGTTCTCGTAACACAGTCTCATGTCATGTAACTGACGTTAAAGGGTACCCTAAAACGGCGGATGTTGACATATGGTCAAAAGAAGTCCCAAGACGTCTTGGGACTTCTTTTGACCATACGTCAACATCCGCCGTTTTAGGGTACCCTTTAACATCAGTTACATGACGATCCTGGGACGTCATACTACTGACGCTTTACCTTTAACGTCAGGTAGGTGACGGGGTAGGTTTAGTGGTAGGTTTAGGTCTGGGATAGGGTTAGGATCCGATAACGTCATCTAACCGACGTTAAGGGTACCCTAAAACGGCGGATGTTGACGTATGGTCGAAAAGACGTCCCAAGATGTCAGTTATATGACGTCTTGGGATGAGACTGCGCTGGTTCTCGAGCCACCAAACACTGTTGTCATGCAAATGAACTGCCAGAGCGCATTAAAAGTTTTCTGTTTTCTGTTAAAACGGTGTCGTGTAAGCGGTCCTTAAGTTAATAACTAATGATTTTTGATTAAAATGACTTGACTTGACTATATGTGTGATATTGATGCTCAATACCAGGGCCAGCGATTGCTATAGGCGAACTAGACGATTGATTAGGGCGCCAAATGTTTAGGGGGTGCCGCGGGCGCGCACTCTAGTGTCGCCCTTGACCTATCTGCTACTCCCCATTAATCGAGAAATCACAGAGTTAGAATGAGAAGCGAAAAAAAAAAAAAATTAAACATGATCATCCTAAGGCGCGCCTCAGCCACACGTTTAATTAATTACTTAATTACTGATTATTAGATTGAATTGATGAATTGTCGATCTTTTCCGGGGGTTGCGTTGATCAAAGATGAAGCGGTATAAACCTTTTGGTTCACAGGGACGAACACAGAGAAAGCAACAAAATAAAAAGAAAGCCCAGTATAAAGGTAAGCCAGCCTTCTCATCTCAGCCATTATGGTTTCAAACGAAATAAATGTAAGCTACTTCCCGGTGTAGCCTGCTTGAGATTCCCCATGCCCGACGTGCTTTTTGAGCGCATAACGTTACATCTCATAGCCTATACTTTAATTTATTTGTTTGTCTTAGCGGCCCATAAAACTCATACGTTGGCAGCCTATTCGTTTTATTTTGCTTAATTGGCGGCGCTGAGTTGCTTCCAAGTATAAAGCTTACTTACAAGTATAGAAATTTGTACAAAACTAATTTTGAAAGTTTCTTTTATTTTTCATTGCATTTGTTTTACATTATGTAGTAGGTAGTGTAATGTAGACAGACACTGTAACTAAAAGAGGTTTGATTTTTCTTTGTTCAATTTGTACACTGAATTGCACCAGATTGATGAATTTAACATTTAAATTTGATTTAAACATGAATTAAACATTAAAATGCACATTTTCTTACATGGACACCGGAAACCCCCATTAGCCCTGTAGCAGCCATCCAGCTAGAAATGTTTTGTTCTAAAAACGTTCTGGGAACATTACCACAAAGTTCTAATAATGTTTTCAGTGGGTAGTTTTATTTTGGTTCCCAGAATGTTCAGAAAAACACAGCAAAAACTCCAGTGACTAAAGTTAATGAGATAGTTAAGTGATTAATTGAGTGATGATTGAGCATTAGTGAAGACACCTAAAGCAGAATCACAAGGAGAAAATCTAAAATATTAAGCCACCGTTATGGTGATCATTGTTTGCTTTAGTTGGGCTCTTGACCCTTATAATATTAACTTTAGATTTTGTTTGGCTGTTGTTTCTGAGTTATAACTGCCAGATGAACAAAGAAAAAAAAGTAATCTAATGGTGTTGGTTATATTATGACATTCATCATTTGAAATTTACAGTATGTTTGTAATTTGTTCTGTTGGTTACAGCATAACTGAGATTCTGCATATCCAGAATTTATAATATAGTTGATTTCTTAAAAGTTGTTTTAAAAAAAAAAATTCTTTTAGGCACACACAGACCTCAAGATTCACTCAATGCATCTCAACAATGGTGACGAGCAGAATATTCATTTAGGAAAAGTAAATTACATTGACAATTCAGATCATAATTTATTCATATTGCAATGCATGATGGGAGCCATTCATGAGTTGTGACTGGTGGCAACAAGGATTATTATTGTCACATGGTTGACATGGTCGCGTCAATGAATCCGTGACAAGAATAGCGCGATTAAACGTCTGTGGGAGGGAGACGGAGACAAATATCACAACCTGATGTGAGTCTGAGCAATCAGCGATCTATCGACACGTTACCTAGCAGCGAATACAAACAAAATGAAAGTGGAACTAAAATACGCAACTCATATAGGCTATGCTTCACGGACCGTTGACGTTTTTATTAGGTTGGACCAATAATAGACAGAGCAGCGCATAGTGGAGCCCCCCGAACCACCGACAGTAATAAAGCCCCGAACTTGCCAGTCGCAGGCCGATCTCGATCACGCGACACTGTTTCTAGCAGATCCAGTGAATAAATCTATTGAATTCGCCTCAATATTAATAACATCATCGCTACGAGATCCAGTGAGAAACATTCCGATTCGGCGCAGAGTTCTGTTATAAACCATATCAGATCAAACAGCGCTGACGTGGAAACCAGGAGAAACACTTGAAGAAGGCTTTCAGTCCACAAATCAGCAACTTATCAGCATGGCAAATAGTAAGTTAACTCTAACCATAAATATGATGTGACAGAAATACGGTAGTCAAACACTTACAACACATCTTTGTCCTGCTCTTCAAAACTATAATATCATATAAAGGTAAATGTTGTATTTTTTGTATTTTTTTGTGATGATCAACACATTTTTTGTTCATCCTTCAAAGATTGTCCTAAAACGAAAAATTTTAAGATGATGGAAAACTCTTATTTAAACATTAAAATTATTATTATTTTTTTTATTGAAAAACAAAAAAAAACAAAAAAAAAAACATTGTAAATGTTTATTGGCTATTTTCACTCCAAGTCCTTATACATACATGTTTTCTCTCCTTTTGTTTTTAATTAATATTAAGAAATTATAAGTGATAATAGCTAAAGTTAACTTCATCTACACCCTAAATTAATCTAAGTGATTTATGTCAGCCCCAGTGCTACCAGTTTTTTGTTTTGTTTTTTGTATAACTTGGTGTGAGTTCTGATTTGAGGTGGTGCTGCCCTCAAATTTGAGTCTGGAGCCCTGTGAACTTAAAATAAAACAGCATATCATAATGTTAAGTCTATTTATTATTAAAGAATTTGTCAGTATTATAGTTATTTTGGGGGAAATTTGAATAATTGCATTGCGAGCTGATTTAAGGTGTGCCCCTAAATTTTCTGCTTGCGCTCCTAAAATTTTCAGTCAGGGGCAAAAGCGCTCCTAGTAAAAAAAGTTAGTCTGGAGCCCTGTGCATAACAATATCATGCGATATATTGCATGCGATATATATTGCTCAATGACATACATTGCTCATGTCAAAACATTTTACGAACATTTTGATTTGATAATGTTCCTCCTTTGATATTATGGAACATTGTATAATCTTTTATCTCAACAATTTTCCCAAAACATCCTCAAAATGTTACAGTTAAAACGTTATATCTTTATATCTTATTTTAAATGAGGAAACATCCTTGAAATATTCTTTGAACATTTCTTTAAAATATTAACCAAATAGGCAATGTTAGCCAATATTCTGAGAACGTTCCCTGCTAGCTGGGCAGGTAGTAATTTTAATTTATCTACTACAAGTTACATTACATAACACAGATAAAATATATTTGTACAATGCAACTATGTAGGATGATACTTACAGTGTAGAAATATCCTTGAACGTTATTTGTAGCAGAACAATTTATTACAGATGATCCTTCAACTTGTGATTATAAGAGCATTTTTGTTTTGTTAAATAAATACTCATCATCAGTTTGCTTTTGGGTATGTTAAAAAAAGTAATTAGTTATAGTTACTAGTTACTTCTCACAAATAGTAACTCAGTTAGTGACTGAATTAAATCATTATAACAGTAACTAATTACCAGAGAAAGTAACTATTGCGTTACAAAAAAAAAAAATGTTAAAATAGGCCTATTTCAGATAACTTAGATGCACCCAATATTAAATATGTTAAATTAATGAAATGGATTGAACACTATAGAATAAATTATTATTATAAAACATTATCTACACTATTGTAATGTTGCTGTGGGACAATGTGGGAGACACCAATAAAATGCAATATATTATCTTAAATATTATGATTACTATAGTAGAACAATACATAACATACATACATAATACATAATTTTAGAGGGGCAGTAAAAATCAATCTCGCCTAGGGCAACCAAAGGGATAGAGCCGGACCTGCTCAAGACTAACATGTCTGACTCTGGACAACATTTTTTAGCATCATGTGCATTTATTTCAAGTCTCCTGAATCCATATGCTGCTTACCTTGAAAGCATTTTTTGTGGTGCACGATCCCTAAGAATACTGACTAGATAGGAAGCATACATTTAATTGCTGGGCTGTCTTTGTCTGGCAGGCACATAGTCTTGATTTTTGCTTTTTTTTTATTAATAATCATTTTCCATCATTCTCAGAACTGGATGCTGGATGCGACAGACTATAACCCTCCAACAAATCATACACACTAACTGTTCCATCTGGAAAAATTAAGTAGGCTTAGTGGGATGTGTGGCATCTATTTCAGGGTTGGTGGAAATCACACACATAATGTCTCTCTCCCTCTCTCCCTCTCCCTGGAGAAGTAGTTACTAAGTAGGATAATGACATGTGAAATCCGATTTTCCTCAATCTTTGATATATAAGAGTTTATAAACAGAGCATTTAGCACCAGAAAACAAGTTTATTTGGATGTTGTGGGGTTTGTGATGTCACATGGGCCAATACATTTGCACATGTCTGCTTCCAGAGATATTGATAAAGAGTTACACACCATCGCACCATAGGCCTGTTCAGGCGCCTAATTCCTGCTATTTTCCTTTACTGGATGTGAGTGTCACATCAAAAGCAGATATTATAATTACTTACGCGGCTGTCTACACTGATACAGTATATAGATACGTGTTCAGACGTACACGACGCAACAGTTGTCTGTCGTTAACAGGACAAATTTAGTTTTAATGGCGTCCTGGAACGTGTCAAAGGATTATGTTTGGTCAAAGCATTTTACTGTACAATTGTTTTGTAAATGAGGCAGTGTAATGGTTGCTTTATCTTTATCTTTCAACAAATGTTTTTTTGTGAACTCTCCAATTATATTGGAAAAGCAGCAACATCACAAACTGTAAATGATTTTGTAATGCTTTCTCTGTAAATGACGATTTATGTGGATAACGTCATCAAAACTGTAGAGCGACGTTGATTCTGTTTCCTATGCAATGACGTTAGCCAAGCATTAGGCCTAAAGGGGAACTTCACCGCTGGCAACAAGGGTTTTCAAAAAAAAAAAAAAAAACTTGGCTTCCTACGGTAGAGAGGGTATTTTTAGGGCCCAAGCCCTGAAAGGGCGAAGGCCCTATTGTTTTCCTTAGGATTATTAGGGCCCAAGCCCTGAAAGGGCGAAGCTAGGACCCACAGAATCAATTCTTCAATTCGTTTTTTTATATTATATTAGCCCTCTTTTGTATTATATTATGAGCCTAAATAAAGAATCTAACAAAGGTATTGTTTAGGTTATATTAGGCCTATATTTTATTATATTTTAAGGCTAAATAAAGAACCTCACAAGGGTTGTTTAGGGCTCATTACCATTAAAAAGTTTGAAACCCCTTGCTAAATAAAATATTGGAAATTCATAAGCAACAAACAATCATTTAATAAGCTAGCAACACCCCCATCCTGGTGCCTTTAGGTAACTAAAGGCGCCGGGGTTGCGGTGCCACCGACTTGGGCCCGCAATCGCTGCTCGCAGCTATATTTTATTTATTATTTTTTACCTAGAGAACAGAGAAAAAAGGCTGTTCCCTTTTGACAAATATGTAGGAGAACTTCAACACCCATAATGCACTGGGCATGTTTCCACCCAAGGCCACTCCCGCTAATCTGCTATGAATTCTCTTGATCGGAGACAAATACCGCTTTGCTTTAGTAGGAAACACCTCTTGGTAAACTTTTAGTCATAAGGGTGTTGACTTGTATTGTTCCCGAGTGCAAGAATTCAAAGAGAAAGTGTTTAGCAGGAGTATGTTACTTTCAGTGTCCAGTCAAGGGCAGTTGTAGGCAGCGGCCTAAGGGCAAGGCTGCAAAGAATCGTGCATACAGAGAGGTAGGGCTGCAGCTATCGATTCTTTTTGTAATCGATTAATCTAGCACTTAATCGATCGATTAATCGAGGAATCTGACAATTTGTTTATGTGTGTTTTTAAGCAACCAAAACAAATAATGTATTACTAAAATGATAAGGTGTTTGCCTTTTATTTCTTTAAAAAAATAGAGGTATTTATTCCAACTGCAACATTTGGCTCCACAATTAATTATTGCAATTTTTACCCATTTAGTGTTTATAAGTGCCAGTGCCAACAATTATATAACAACACAGTTAAAACAATTTACTGTAAAACCTGTCACATGTAGCCATAACATGTACAACTTTGAATACAAACTTAAATAGTAAAGCCCATTTGGCCTTAGTTTTGTCTTCTTAATACAACATTACAAAAAAAAGGATTGCACCTTCTGCAAATTACCCACCTGGAAACAAAAATAAATTAATATAAAATATCCACCCAAACAGGTACACAAATGTATACAATTTATTTAAAAAAATAAACGGAAATAAAACAATTATAAATAAGAATCAGACTTTTTCAACTGTAATCTCAAGACAAACATCAGTGCGTGTGTGTCTGTGTGTCTCACAATATTTGTTCCTCCATCACGTCCCGGTGTACACAGTGAATGTATGCCGAAAATTTTGTTGCGTGACGACATAAAAGTTTAAGCATATGATGAATTGCTGCAATTGGTCTGACGCGTGATAGAGACATGGGTGCACGCGCTCGCTTACCTCTCTGCCGTCATGCGCGCTCGCACTAGATTACAGGATATTTTAACTTGCGAATTAATATGCGGCGGTAAAACTAGTCGATCACGAGTGGCTCAACAGGTAGATCTATAGACGAACTCATCTTTCAGGCATTTGACCAAAGGGATTGACACTTCAGCGTGAGAAATCAGGGGTATAGACGAATCCGGCGAAACTACCGGAAGTAAGCAGGGCGCCATTACTGAGCTGTTGCTGGGTAGCGTTGCACCATTGCCTCCTATTGTTTTAGTTGCAACTTGCGTCCACTGGAATAAACAGCCCGCGATTTACGACTGTCACTAACGTTACAACGTTATCCCTTGTATAATATCGAGTGGGTAAACAGTTTCCGTTATAAATTGTTTCAATGGTGGCAGTAAAATTTCAATTTTAAAGAGAAAACACTGTGAATACCCCGGGTCGACTGCCCCTGTCTGGTGCCGTACGGTTTACAGATTTCCTGGGCGAGTACAAGACGTGGACATTCGCGTATAATAACAATTATTTAATGACATAAGTAAAAAATATATAATAAATATGTGATATAGTGATCAGCAAAATCTCCTCTCTTGCTATTTGCCTGTTGCAATGTGAAAATGAGATAAATAATGGACACAAATGAAAAACATGAATTTGTTTATTTGATTTCATTCATTTATTTATTTATTGTTGCCAAATGGACAGATCTTTTTATAGTTTCCTCGTTAGCAAACGTTAGCCTAGCTAGCTTGCCAAGCTATTTTCATAAATAACGTTAATCTGTAAGATCGTTTGTACCTTCATCTGTGACTGGAGGCCACAGCAGTCACAGATCAAACCAACAAGTCATTCTGCCTGGCTGTAGCTGTCATCGAGGGTGAGTTCGCGTTATCACCGAGGTTTGTTTACATACCGGTGCATACGTCTATATGCCTGTGTAACAGCTCAGTAATGGCGTCGCCACAAGATGGCAGCCTACACAGAACGCTCGTCGGATTCGTCTATAGCGTGAGAGTGAGAATTGGCTCACGCTGAATGCGCGAGAGTTGGCAGCCGTGCCAGGTATAATTTGCAGTAGACACATTGCATCTTGTTCTCTCCCTTTATAAACATATAATGATCCCAAACTTTCTTCTTTCAAACATTCTCTGCCATTTATGAAGTCAAATGTATCATACGCTATGGTGTGCTTCCTGAACAACGGTCCATGTGAAACAATCAGATCCCTGCGTGCGCGTAAAGTGCATAGGAATTTAACGAGGCTTCGAGGCAGATTTTTTGCCTCGAGGAATTTTTGTAATCGAGTAACTCGAGTAACTCGAGGAATCGTTTCAGCCCTACAGAGAGGACGCTGCAACAGAAAATGTGTAAAAACCTGTGTTTGTGTTAAAATCGGATGACCACAAACCGCCAAATGGAGAAAGAGAAATAAACTGCCATTGTGTCAGTTCTGTCCAAAATGTGGAATAATTAATTACAATTGCAGTCCAGTGGACTTTTGCTGACAAATAAATGTGAATTTTCATGGAGAATGAGTAAACATTATTCACATATTGTTAAAAATCATTTGGTGAGGTTTTGGATCCGCCCCTTAAAGGTTCTCAAAGCGATCCTGGGTGTTGACGTTCGAATATTTTCAAACAAATCGGAGCTAGACCCTCCCTCCTCCGCATCTCATCTCCTCCCCCTCCCTTCCGTGCTTCCTGAAATAATTGTGAACGTGCATAGTTCTAGCTAATTATATCCTTGTGTGGGTTTGGCGAACTTAAGCGTCAATTTAGAAGAAAAAAAAACAATTTAACGTTACCCGCCTGTCCAGCAAAAACAGAGCAATCTGAATGTCGGACTGGAAGCCCTTCTGCCGCCGGAGTTCTCGCCATCGTTCAAAAGCTTTGCTACCGATGTAAATTCGGAACTTCGCACATTCTTTATCCGACTCCTTCTTCTTTTTAATTTGTTCCTCAGAACGACGTCTCTGGTCGTGTGTCGGCCATTTTTCAAACTTCCCTCTGATGCTTCGCTGCTCTCCTTCACACACACACACACAAACCCTTCATAAGCACCCGCACTAACCCCCCAGACCCACCCTCAAATACTTCTTGCCAGTGATTGGCTGGAACACTGTTTGTTAGGTTTGGTGGTCCGGGTAAGACATGATGGTTTTTGTTGCCGTTTTTGGAGCCTGTGGTGTCTACAGAGACCACGTTTTTTTTACAGTGTTAGGGGACAGGCAGCTAGCCGATAGTAAGGAGACGTTTGATGTATGTGACAAATTTTTTTGGCCCCACATCGCTTAGACAACCTTTAAAACTGATCAATTTAGAAACAGTCATGCACCATTTTCTTTGTCATTCAAGATTTGCTTGGTATTCTATTAGTTTGTTACATTTTTCTGTCATTGACAAAACACTATGTTGGTATTTGCTGGTGGAATTGTTGAAACACTGCACAAAACCGCTTCCAGAACATTTGGTCACATTCTCATAAGCAGTTTTTATCTCACATGTTACTGTTTGCTCCATTTCGAAATGCTTTTTTTGCTGGTATTAATCAATTAACCCAATACTACAGGGTTTGCTTGTTGAAATACATTGTGTGAATGCTTAGCACAAAGGAGAAACCATATGCAGCAGCTGGCCACAACATCAGCATGCAGAACCCTGGAAAGGTAACCGTGGAAACGCAGATGACCATTCTAAACATTCTGGGGTTTTATTCCACTTGCTGTTCTGACTGGGCTGTACCTTTAAGCTGGAGAATTTGTTGAGAGGATTTTTTTTTCCTAGGCAGTGTCATGTCATCCTGTTTTGCACACCCTCTGTCAGATGTGTTCTCTGAGCAGACGAATGAGGCTCATCTCATCGAGGCGTGCTTATGCCATCAGACATCGCCTTAACTGACCTGCCTGCAGTAGCAATCTAAACATGTTCTAGAGTCTGTTCTCCATACTGTGTAAGGTAAATGTCAAAGACTTTATTCTAATACTGCAGTGCAGGTAAAATGTCACTTGTTAAGGAACAGAGCAGAACAAAGACAACAGTCTGTGTGTTGGCCGTAGAGAAAGAAATATACTTTATTGGTTTCTGTTTGAAAAATCTGAGGTGGAACTGATGAGATGTGTGTAGATGAACTGTGTAATTTTTGAATCACTATTGCCACAAAACATGCATGTTTAACAGTTAAAAAAAACATAACTTGCTTAACTACCAAAGTATGATGGTGGATATTTGGAGACAGTGGAGTTTCCTGAGTATCTTTTCGTTTCCAAACGCATGCGAATGCGTTAGAGAGGAAACGCAAGCTCCGATGAAAAGTTTTGCATTTCGCTGCATTTCAAAGTTCAAGTTTGGCGAACTTTGACTTGCGAATTTGCATCATGTGGAGATGTGTGACCAGTAGAAGATCTATACGTCACGGCGTGACCACTTGGCTGAATTAAAAGAATGAGAAAGAATTTTGAATGAAAAGAATGAAAAAGAATTTTGCAGTAGATGTTGAGTAGATGTTAGATTTTTAACATTATTTGTTAAAGGGTTAGTTCACCCAAAAATGAAAATTAAGTCATTAATTACTCACCCCCATGCTGTACCAACCCCGTAAGACCTTCGTTCGTCTCCGGAACACAAATGAAGATATTTTTGATTCAATTTGAGAGCTGTATAACTACCACATTGGCTGCCTAAGGGACTGGCTCTTGACGGCCCAGAAAGTCAATGAAGAAAATGTTAAAATATCCCAAGTGACTACCGTGGCTCAACTATATGTTTATCAAGCGACGAGAATACTTTTTGTGCGAAAAAACAAACAAAAATAACGAGTTTATTCGACTATTCCTTTTCTTCCTTGTAGGCCAGAAACGAGACTTCCTTAGATTTCCACGACGCATGCGCGAAAACTGATCTGAAGTAGTTGAAAAAGATAGCAATTCTCGCGCATGCGTCGTGGAAATCTAAGGAACTCTCGTTTCTGGCCTACAAGGAAGAAAAGGAATAGTCGAATAAACTCGTTATATTTGTTTGTTTTTTCGCACAAAAAGTATTCTCGTCGCTTGATAAACATATAGTTGAGCCACGGTAGTCACTTGGGATATTTAAACATTTTCTTCATTGACTTTCTGGGCCGTCAAGAGGCAGTCCCTTAGGAGTCAATGTGGTAGTTATACAGCTCTCAAAATTAATCAAAAATATCTTCATTTGTGTTCCGAAGACGAACGAAGGTCTTACGGGGTTGGTACAGCATGGGGGTGAGTAATTAATGACTTAATTTTCATTTTTGGGTGAACTAACCCTTTAAATGTTGAATTTATCAAAATACGCTGCAGAGTGTGATGTCATATCATCACAAAAATTTTGCATGCTCAGAGTATGACCGCGGCTTTACACCAACATGACATCATGACTTTTGCGTAAACATATACGCCACTTTCGAGTCAGGTGGCGTGTTATCTCTACGCATTTTGAGCTATCCACGTGTGCCCGCGTGTTTGCGTATATGTCTACGCCATTAACGTCCGCGTCATTCCGCGTGTCTGTACACGCTGTCAAATCTCCAGTCATAAATGCCATTAACCCCAGTGACGGTTAAGTTTAGGGATGGGGTTGAGGTAAGTCATATCTTTTTTTTACCTAGGATGGTAAGGGAACAGTCATAAATGCCATTAACCCCAGTGACGGTTAAGTTTAGGGACGGGGTTGAGGTAAGTCATATATTTATATAACGTTAAGTCAACGGCGTTCATAAACACGCTGAAAGGCGATTATGCGTCTTGATGGCACGCCAAAAATGGAAATACGAATTGGCGTGTCACACACACGCTACTTCATGAGATCAGTCTGTTTACACAGACCCTGATGCTCGCTGTGTCCTGCCTCTCCCGCTATTAATGCACTATAAGAATAAACCATCTAAAACACGTTGAATAATCATAATACTAAAACTAAATGTGATATGGTATTTTAAACGATGTTTGCGCTTTCACTTTGAGGAGTGCTGTACCAGCGTATGTGCGTCAGATGATCAATGCAGTCAATCACAGTTCTTGATCTTCAAGGTCTGTAAAAATTGTATATAAATTAAATAAAAGATTATACTGAATGTTAGCTTGCAGGGCTCCCGATTGCGTTTAAATTGTCACATTTAGACACCTTTTTTTCCTGTCGATGTGACTAAACTTTGTTAGAGATTGGACTGGCGCCACTACCAATTTGCTTATGTAATAAGTGCTGTCATTTCTGTTGTGTATGAGAAACATAAAATGGTAAACGCACGACACATGGACCAATTGTCTTCCCAACCCCAAAGATCACTCATGCCTTATAGCTTTAGAGGAAGTGCATTTACTAGCAGAACCATCTCTATCACAAAACCTCTAAACCGCTCTGCAAGATGAGAGGCGTTCTTAAACATGGTATTTGTGGTAGAAACATGAATTTAGTGTGGAGCCCTGGCTTGCTTTTTTGCTGAAGAGCGTGATCTATTTAAGTCCACATGTCATACTAACAAGAAACTATGCTTCTTATTACCACACAACTTTGCGATGTTTGCGAATGTTCGTTGAAACTATGGTTTCAGGAAACAAAGAATAATTGAAATGTTTTGGTAATGATAGAACATATGACCACAGTTGGCTAACAAAGCTTTTGGGAAACACATCTCTGAATTTCACCATTGGTTGAGCCAGTTTTGCAGTGTTTACACTTCTCAACAAAATCCTACAAATGATTTATTGCCCTTGCATATTAAGTTGGGATGGTGAGGGTAGTTTTTACATCAAAATATTACATCCCAAGTGTGCACAAGGAAAGAGTCTGCCAGGTATAAAAAAATGACCTGCAAACAAACACATTCAACAGTGGTTAAAGCACATTTTTATTTAAGGTTGAACTACTTTCAGGACAAGTCATATCAATGTGAAATGGCATTCTTAATGCATTTAACTTCCATAATTTAGCAGGAAATTGTAATAAGACTTAAAAACCACCAGGATTTGATTGGATTAATTTTAAATAAAATCAAAGATTTGGTACTTTTTTTAAAGGATAAATTGGATCTTAGAGGTATTCATCTTTTGATCCTTCTATTCTTTCAGGCTATGTGTTTGAACAGTTGAAAGTCTTGAGTGGGTCAGACTCTTTTTTTGTATCAGCCGCACCACTCCCAGCCTCTGCTGAGGTCATCACATATCACCACGGCCCACAGTGCACTGCTCTGCCCTTGCGTAGGGAGCTTGAGAGAGGCCATCATCCAATCCATAGAGACACTTAACAATTGGCCACTTTGTTGCCTTAGGCCAGGAACATACTTTACACAAGTATGAAAATGTTAAATGTTTGGCCAGGGCATATTAAGCGCGCTATCCCATTAACCGTACTTAACGTCTTCTTGCATCGTCAGATGTTGTTTTTCAGGCAGTTCACCATAAACATCATTTAATTAACTTCAACTAAATTTCTTTGCAAGATTCCTCAACTGTGTAGTGTGTATTTCAGGACTTTATGTCATGGTTTGTCTGCACACAAGTTGTGTAATAATTCATGACATCATTTTCAGAAGAAATTCAGCAACTGTGTACAAATAGCATTCGACCACATGTTCCTTTTCTGAGAAATTTCCTGTGAAATTTACACCAGTCTATTTCAGTAGCATTGCATGAAATTAAATGAAAATGGTCAAATTATCTTCTTTGTCAAAATGCTTTTTATAAACTGTTAGTTTGGAGGAAAAAAAATACATTTGTAACAAACTACTGTGCGTTTAACTGCATGTGACAACCCAAGTTTTTACCCTTAATGAGTTTGACTTTGTAATGTGGTCAGAATTAATATTTAAAAGATCAAGTTGAGGTTTTGGGGGGGTTTGTAAAAGTTGAAGCTCTTTCTGTGCTGCATGGTTTAGTTAAACAATCATCCACACAGTTGATGGCCAAATATGATCGCAGTTTAGGGTGTTCCTTGAGTCTGGAATAAATTATATGGTCTGGGCGTGAAACATATATCAAATGTCTTGTTGGGAAGCTTAGCCTACTAAATTCAAAATATTAAAAAGGAGACAGATTTGCCGCTCTGTCTTTAGTGACATGGTGTGTCATGATAACAGACTTTGTGTGTTTGTGGCTGATTGTGATTGCTGTCTGGGGACCAGACTTTCTGAAGGAATTCAATTAGCTGGAACAGTTTGCTTCCTCACAGTCCCCAGGGCAAAGCTGAATCACACAAACAGAGACGTGTTTTTTGGCTTATCAAACACCCTGTGTGTTTGGGCACAAAACATTGACTAAATACTGTAGTTGGTATTAATTGGATATGGGTGGATACAAAGTGTGTTCACACTTGTGGTCCGGTGCAAAAAAGAAAATGTTGTATTTAGTTCTGGTTTGCTCGGACTTCACACTGTCATTTTTGTTCTAGGCCTAAGATAAAAAAACAACTGCTTTTATGATGTATAGAACATGTTTGTTTTTGTTTTTTTAATGATGTATAGAACATCTTAGCATGCTCAGATGCACATCATTTGTTTAGTACAACTAGACGTGGTGGAAAGCCAAGACACATCTAAATGTGTACACACAAATGCCTTCATAATGTTGTAATTTTTTAACTTTTTTAACTGTAAGAAATATATATTAAGTGTTAATTAATAAAAGTATACTAATTATAACGTAACACATTATTTAAAAAATGTGGCTATATTAGTCTGAATGTACTCTCCAAGACTTATGCACAGTTATTTTTATCCCTTCTGTTGGTGTGGTTATCAATGTCAAAACCAATTTAAATATGATTACGTACTGAACAGAAAAACAAAACAAAAAACTTTGACATTCAAAATGTGAATGGATTATATACAGAAAGCAAGAGTAAGCTCTCCCTCTCTATAATCACTGCAGCTGTCAATCACTTCAGTTCAGCATGAGCTGACTGACTGAGTTATGCACTCTTCAAAAACTCCTGATACCATCAATGAAGCTCACTACACTGTGCAATGAATGATGTATTTACATTGTTTGTTTTTAGGAAGGTAGTTGTGAGTGAACAGATGCAAGGATATTGTGCTGAAAAAACCTGTTATGAATGAGAATGAACCTTATTGGTTCTTGCTGAAGCTCAAAGTTGCTGCATAACAGAAGAATGAACCTTAAATTTGATAATGCTGATAGTTACGTTTTCATTTTTAGAAGCTTGAATTGAGTACTAATATACTAATATATACTGTATATATGAAGAGTTCAGATGCAAAAGCCTCTAAATGCCATTTAAAAATTTCTTCTTTAATGATGATTTTTATCAAACTTGTATATTTAAGTTCAGTAATTTCACTTAAATAACAATTAATAGGTAATTATCATTGCCATTTAAGTGAAATTACTGAACTTAAATATACAAGTTTGATAAAAATCATCATTAAAGAAGAAATTTTTAAATGGCATTTAGAGGCTTTTGCATCTGAACTCTTCATATATATATATATATATATATATATATATATATATTTAATTGAAGGGTTTTTTTAAAGAATTTACTATGTTTTTATATTGAATTTTTTGTATTTACTTACCGTGCTCAAGTGCATACATAAAACTTGCAGCAAAACTAGCAAGGATTTAATTATATTATTAATATTGTATATTTATAAATAACGTTTGAATTATATTAGACTCTCTGTGTCGGTTGCAAAGTTGATGATGCTGCCTCGCCGTCTCCACAGGATAGTGTCACACCTCTATCAAACAGAGAAGGAAACGTAAGCAGAGACTATTACTTTTCGTTTTGAATGGTTAATTTAAAAGCAGACATTTCAAGCTTTCTATAGATCTATTTCTCATGTCTGCGAGACCTATACTCTTGAGTTTTGGTTTATGTTTGTGAAGCACTCCAGTTCACGGAGACGGACGGCAGAAAGCGCTTCCTGTTTGTTTTCTTTATTTTACAAAAGCAGAACAGTTTTATGTTATTGTGAGTTCACACAAATAAAAGTAGACCGTTTCAAATGATGTATTACTCTTATCTATATGACCAAAAATGTATTTTTGTTTTTTTAAGTTGTTAAGTAAATATTTAAGTTAGGGCTGTGCAAAAGTTAATTGCGATTAATTGCATCCAAAATAAAAGTCTGTGTTTACATAGTATATTTGTGTGTGCTGCCTGTATATAATTATTTTGTATATATAAATACACACACATGCATGTATATATTTAAGAAAATGTGTTAGTCCTATATAAAATATTTATATTTATATAATATAGATTATGTATTTATATATATATATATATATATATACAGAATTTAAGCGCAAATAATTTTTAAATATATACATGCATGCATAGGTATTTATATATACAAAATAATTATATACAGCACACTCAAATATATTATGTAAAACAGACTTTTATTTTGGATGCGATTAATCGTAATTAAAGGATTAGTTCACTTTTGAAAAAACTTTTGCTGATAATTTACTCACCCCCATGTCATCCAAGATGTCCATGTCTTTCTTTCCTCAGTCGAAAAGAAATTTAGGTTTTTGATGAAAACATTCCAGGATTTTTCTCCATATAATGGACTTCAATGGGAACCGGATGGTTCAGGTCCAAAAGATAGTGTTAATAACAGTTTCAGATGCAGCTTCAAATGTCTTTAAACGATATCAGACGATGAATAAGGGTCTTATCATGCGAAACGATCGGTTATTTCAAAACTTATTCAAAAAATGTAACTTTTATAAGGACAAATGCTAGCCTTGTAATATATTGTGAGGCGCGTTTGCAACGTCACGTAATACGTAATTACGTTCAAAAGGTCACGGGCGACGTAGCCAGAAGTACAGAGTCAGAGTGTTTACAAGTTGAACGCATAGGTTGAACGTGAAAACTAACTCAAACGCCGTTTACAAAAAAGGAATTAAAAGGTAAAACAACGATGTCGGACGATTTTGATTCTGTACTTTCGGCTACGTCGCCCGTGACCTTTTGAACGTAATTACGTATTACGTGACGTTGCAAACGCGCCTCACAATATATTACAAGGCTAGCATTTGTCCTTATAAAAGTTACATTTTTTGAATAAGTTTTGAAATAACCGATCGTTTCGCATGATAAGACCCTTATTCATCGTCTGATATCGTTTAAAGACATTTGAAGCTGCATCTGAAACTGTTATTAACACTATCTTTCGGACCTGAACCATCCGGTTCCCATTGAAGTCCATTATATGGAGAAAAATCCTGGAATGTTTTCATCAAAAACCTAAATTTCTTTTCGACTGAGGAAAGAAAGACATGGACATCTTGGATGACATGGGGGTGAGTAAATTATCAGCAAAAGTTTTTTCAAAAGTGAACTAATCCTTTAATTACGATTAATCGCATCCAAAATAAAAGTCTGTTTTACATAATATATTTGAGTGTGCTGTATATAATTATTTTGTATATATAAATACCTATGCATGCATGTATATATTTAAAAATTATTTGCGCTTAAATTCTGTATATATATATATATATATATATAAATACATAATCTATATTATATAAATATAAATATTTTATATAGGACTAACACATTTTCTTAAATATATACATGCATGTGTGTGTATTTATATATACAAAATAATTATATACAGGCAGCACACACAAATATACTATGTAAACACAGACTTTTATTTTGGATGCAATTAATCGCAATTAACTTTTGCACAGCCCTAACTTAAATATTTACTTAACAACTTAAAAAAACAAAAATACATTTTTGGTCATATAGATAAGAGTAATACATCATTTGAAACGGTCTACTTTTATTTGTGTGAACTCACAATAACATAAAACTGTTCTGCTTTTGTAAAATAAAGAAAACAAACAGGAAGCGCTTTCTGCCGTCCGTCTCCGTGAACTGGAGTGCTTCACAAACATAAACCAAAACTCAAGAGTATAGGTCTCGCAGACATGAGAAATAGATCTATAGAAAGCTTGAAATGTCTGCTTTTAAATTAACCATTCAAAACGAAAAGTAATAGTCTCTGCTTACGTTTCCTTCTCTGTTTGATAGAGGTGTGACACTATCCTGTGGAGACGGCGAGGCAGCATCATCAACTTTGCAACCGACACAGAGAGTCTAATATAATTCAAACGTTATTTATAAATATACAATATTAATAATATAATTAAATCCTTGCTAGTTTTGCTGCAAGTTTTATGTATGCACTTGAGCACGGTAAGTAAATACAAAAAATTCAATATAAAAACATAGTAAATTCTTTAAAAAAACCCTTCAATTAAATATATATATATATATATATATATATATATATATATGAAGAGTTCAGATGCAAAAGCCTCTAAATGCCATTTAAAAATTTCTTCTTTAATGATGATTTTTATCAAACTTGTATATTTAAGTTCAGTAATTTCACTTAAATAACAATTAATAGGTAATTATCATTGCCATTTAAGTGAAATTACTGAACTTAAATATACAAGTTTGATAAAAATCATCATTAAAGAAGAAATTTTTAAATGGCATTTAGAGGCTTTTGCATCTGAACTCTTCATATATATATATATATATATATATATATATATATATTTAATTGAAGGGTTTTTTTAAAGAATTTACTATGTTTTTATATTGAATTTTTTGTATTTACTTACCGTGCTCAAGTGCATACATAAAACTTGCAGCAAAACTAGCAAGGATTTAATTATATTATTAATATTGTATATTTATAAATAACGTTTGAATTATATTAGACTCTCTGTGTCGGTTGCAAAGTTGATGATGCTGCCTCGCCGTCTCCACAGGATAGTGTCACACCTCTATCAAACAGAGAAGGAAACGTAAGCAGAGACTATTACTTTTCGTTTTGAATGGTTAATTTAAAAGCAGACATTTCAAGCTTTCTATAGATCTATTTCTCATGTCTGCGAGACCTATACTCTTGAGTTTTGGTTTATGTTTGTGAAGCACTCCAGTTCACGGAGACGGACGGCAGAAAGCGCTTCCTGTTTGTTTTCTTTATTTTACAAAAGCAGAACAGTTTTATGTTATTGTGAGTTCACACAAATAAAAGTAGACCGTTTCAAATGATGTATTACTCTTATCTATATGACCAAAAATGTATTTTTGTTTTTTTAAGTTGTTAAGTAAATATTTAAGTTAGGGCTGTGCAAAAGTTAATTGCGATTAATTGCATCCAAAATAAAAGTCTGTGTTTACATAGTATATTTGTGTGTGCTGCCTGTATATAATTATTTTGTATATATAAATACACACACATGCATGTATATATTTAAGAAAATGTGTTAGTCCTATATAAAATATTTATATTTATATAATATAGATTATGTATTTATATATATATATATATATATATACAGAATTTAAGCGCAAATAATTTTTAAATATATACATGCATGCATAGGTATTTATATATACAAAATAATTATATACAGCACACTCAAATATATTATGTAAAACAGACTTTTATTTTGGATGCGATTAATCGTAATTAAAGGATTAGTTCACTTTTGAAAAAACTTTTGCTGATAATTTACTCACCCCCATGTCATCCAAGATGTCCATGTCTTTCTTTCCTCAGTCGAAAAGAAATTTAGGTTTTTGATGAAAACATTCCAGGATTTTTCTCCATATAATGGACTTCAATGGGAACCGGATGGTTCAGGTCCGAAAGATAGTGTTAATAACAGTTTCAGATGCAGCTTCAAATGTCTTTAAACGATATCAGACGATGAATAAGGGTCTTATCATGCGAAACGATCGGTTATTTCAAAGCTTATTCCAAAAATTTAACTTTTCTAAGGACAAATGCTAGCCTTTCTCCATTCTGTGAGGCGCGTTTGCAACGTCACGTAATACGTAATTACGTTCAAAAGGTCACGGGCGACGTAGCCAGAAGTACAGAGTCAGAGTGTTTACAAGTTGAACGCATAGGTTGAACGTGAAAACTAACTCAAACGCCGTTTACAAAAAAGGAATTAAAAGGTAAAACAACGATGTCGGACGATTTTGATTCTGTACTTTCGGCTACGTCGCCCGTGACCTTTTGAACGTAATTACGTATTACGTGACGTTGCAAACGCGCCTCACAATATATTACAAGGCTAGCATTTGTCCTTATAAAAGTTACATTTTTTGAATAAGTTTTGAAATAACCGATCGTTTCGCATGATAAGACCCTTATTCATCGTCTGGTGTCGTTTAAAGACATTTGAAGCTGCATCTGAAACTGTTATTAACACTATCTTTTGGACCCTGAACCATCTGGTTCCCATTGAAGTCCATTATATGGAGAAAAATCCTGGAATGTTTTAATCAAAAACCTTAATTTCTTTTCGACTGAGGAAAGAAAGACATGGACATCTTGGATGACATGGGGGTGAGTAAATTATCAGCAAAAGTTTTTTCAAAAGTGAACTAATCCTTTAACTTTTGCACAGCCCTAATTTAAGTATATTGAGTAAGTATTTTAAGTTATTTCCACTGTTATCAGGAGAAAATGCGAGTGATCTCGCCGGCACCTCAATATTTTGCAGTAAGAGCACTCATATTTCAGCTTCCACACTTCGCACAAACACTTCGATATCTGCCTAATAATATAACACACATTTATCTAGGCTAACAAGTTTTTTTTTGCGAGTAAACTAACGTCTACTATTAGAGGGCATCCCTATAGGCATAAGTATTGATACAAACTGAAAACACACCTCAAACTTGTTGGAGGTTGTCTGGTCCATCTGTTTCTGCACTGGTCAGGTTGTTCTAGTTCGATAGTTTAGGAAGATGTTTTGGCCACTTGTCAACTGGTCAAGCTTAGAGATCCTGTCAAGTTCTGTGGGCAGAACCCAAACGCAGAATAGCCAGGAAGTTTTCAATGAGGTCTTTATTAACAAGCACACTAGTGTTGCATTATTAAATGCACTGACACATAGCACAGGGTTTCAGGCCGAAGTGTTTTTGCTCTCTTTTTTATTTAAATATATATTTTTTTTTTTTATTGGAGGATGAAGCAGGTTACATTTGACAAGCAGTGAAATAGTTCTCCAGTTTCATTTTTTATCTTAAGTAACCAAAACCTTATAACCAAAAAAATAATAATACCCCTCCCCCTCCCAACATAGTCATCCCACCCATCCCCCCCAAAAAAAAAAAAGTTAACAACATTTTCTCTTCATTTGTTACACAGTTCTTCAAAACAGTTTACGAATCTACACACTAAAAACAAGCACACAACTAAAAAATAAAATAAAATAAAATAATAAAAAAAACACACAACTGCATGTCCACATTTTGACCCCTATTGGTTAACAGGGCTTTAGACTCACAGTATCACAATTGTCAGTCAGGCTACTCCATTCCCATCACCATCAAGAAGAGAGGACAAAAAAAAAAAAAAAAGGAGAGAAGAAAAGGTACATTATAAAATAAAAAGTTGTCTCAAGCTTCAGGCAATACTTTAAGATTCTCAAAATATTTGACAAAGGGTTGCCATTTTAAGTAAAATTTCTGGACTGTGTTTTTGCTCTCTTGTTAGTGCTGTATCAATCAATAGTGCATGCACGAACAAAAGATGGATGCATATTTTTGCTGGCTGGTTAATAAAGACCTGTAATAATTTCCCTTTCTCAAATGGACTGTACACATACACTTTTCTGCATTATATCAGTGACTAACACATCACATGGAATACATAAACCGGTTTGAGAGTTCCTTGATCTGTTTTCTCTTTATCTATAGACCCCTTTTGCGCTGACGTCACAGTTACGTCACGGCGCTAGCTGGAGGCAAAACAAAGTGAAAACTGGAGGCGGTCAATGCAAAACAGCACAGATTCGGCTACATAATAAGGAGCTTAAATAATTGTTACTATTATTAAATGTCATCTTGTTGTGTTGTTTGGTGCAAGAATTGATGAAAAATGAATATGCTGTATCTGGAACTTTTATTTCTAGAAAATATTCACATCATTAAAATCGCACTGTAATGTCACTCTTTACATTGTCATGGTCTCGGCGCTGGCTCGGCAGAACTGCGGATCGTACACACAAGTCTTGTACAGGACCATATAAGCATCTAAAGATTTATATGCCTCAGTTTCTCTTTACGATCGGTTTCTCCATAAGGTAGGTGTAGAAGTCAGACCACTCAACCGAGGTAACGTACGTTAATCCTGTCAGATCATCCATGCATTGAGTGAGCGTGTAGGCGGCTACAGGTCGGCCAATCTGGTCCTGTCCGTTAAAAATAACTTTTGGAAATAACAATCGTGGTCCTGGACACTGAGTGACCTTACACATTAAGATAAAATCGGATTTTCTCCAGTCATTGTTAAAAAACAAGCTAACAATCCTTGCTAACTAGCGTTAGTGAAGCGGTCAGATGGATCTTTCTGCCTCCACCTAAGCTCCGCCCACAAAAAAAAAAACGTCACCATGTTTACCAACTGTAAAAGGGTCTATAGTTTATGCCAAAAAACCAAGATATCAGTTTAAAATAGTAAGTTCTTACATTGATCAACACTGCACAAGCATGTTAACTACACTAACTAATAGAAATGATTAATCAAAACAAAGGTCAATTTATAAATGAGTATTTTCATTGACCAGTCCCTACTTTTATCAGAGTGGATTCAGACTTTCAGTTCAAGAATTTCATTGCAGGAATTAATGAAATGCTCTATTCCCGTTGAGCTCCGCTCCGTCAAGTATTTGTATTGTACAGACCCAAACAAAAGACATCTGTATCTTTCTGGTCTCTGCATAATTCATGTTGTGAATTGTCTTGCTGTGATCATTCATACACGTGCGTATGTGTTGTTTGCAGGCAACAGTGCAGCTTTGTGCCTTCAGCACTGAATATCGCGACCATGCCAGTATCAGTCAGTAAATAACATTCATTTGAATGTGAGATTCGTTTCTCTCTCTCTCCTCTGAGCTGCCCTCTCTCTGACATATAAAGAGTCTGTGTGTGTGTGAGTGAATGCTTGCATCAAACTGAATGCCCGACACCCTCAGGACTGCATCTTTACGATAACCCCACATGATAGAAGGACAAATCGAGGATAGAAAAAGAGAGAAGTGCATGCTGGGAGTTCACTAGACCTAGATCGAGGACGACTGACACATACAGTACTGGTGTAATTGTGATTTCAAAAGTTTTTTTTTTTTTTTTTAAATTGTTATCACCATCTATGTAACTGGCTGTCCTGTTCAGACAGATTGATTTAAGGTTGCTGGGTTTTAAAGGGTTTCTAATATTTATTTACCATGCCCTTAAAACAATATGTAATTCAGGTCAGGTTTGGAGTCATGTATTTGAGTCTAGTTTCCGTTTTTCCAGTACCAGTTTATTTTTATTTGCATTTATCTGTAGTTGTCATATTAGTCCGATGCACATACTCACAAACCGTCCTCGTGGAGCAGGCATAGAATGAAAGGTTTTCCCTTCTGTGAGCCGCATAGACCGACTGTTTCCTTTAGTTTATTTCCGAGCTGTTCTAAAAATACAACTGAACCCTCAATTAAAGATTTCCCTCTGCTTGCTCCACACATACCATGTCTGGCGGAAGATCTATGAACCATAAGGTTGTTTCAGTATCTTGACTAAAATTTTTTTATAACTGTTATATAACTGTTTTATAACTGTTTTATAACACAAATATGATGGTGTGCTGCCTTAATATTCGTTATTAAGGCAGCACACCATCATATTTGTGTTGACCTTTTTAAAGAATGTGTTATGTGAACACTAGCGACTTGCTGTCAGGTTATAATGTCATTGCTGGCCTGGGTCTGAATCCAGACAGGTTCTTGGCTATATCCATAACTTTTTTTCTCTCTTTCTTGGTTATTAATGGAGTAGGTCACCCCAAAATGAAAAAGGAAAAAAAAAACAAAAACATTTTTTGTCATTTAAAAAAAAATAATTTTCATGTAGCTCCCGGCCCAAACTAACCAATCTGAGCCCACTGTCTGTTTCTGAGGGAGTGGTTTCTTAGAATCATAAAAAAAAAAAAAGTAAAACCACAAATACATGTTATTTTGCACCCCATAAACACAATCATGCAAAGAAAAAAAAAAAAACAGTAAACCACCCTTTTAACTGCAAAGTTTAATATGAAATGTCAATATAATAATTATATGAATTATTCATAATTATAATTAATAATTTACAGCTAAAGATGGACAATTTAGTCTCTAAATTGTGTCCACCAAGAAACTGCTGTAGTTTGGAGCGAGAGATTCGGAGGAGTGGCTTTATTGCATCAGATATGCAACTTTGCTCACAGCTGATTGGTCCAGTTTTGTTTTAAGTTGTCTAACGCAGAATAAAACCTGCTCTGGTTTAGCAAGTTAGCCGCTTAAGTTAATTGCAATGAGCACCACTAAAAATCAGTCCACCTTCTTGAGCCTGAAAAAAATACAGTTTGCTCAAACTATTCTCAGGAACTGAAACCGGCTTCATGCAACAGATTATATATCTAACATGCCATTCATATTATTGTGCCTAAGAAAACACACACACACACACACACACTTACAAGAAATTATGAAAAATCGAAATCCACAATAACAATTAAGCACTATAGGAGTCCACCTCAGTGGGTTCATAACCTTCTCAAAAAAGTATTGTTTATACATATATATATTTCATTTGTCATCATGCACGCATCATTTCATCAACATATTGGCCACATTTTGAGATCTCTTTAGCAGGATATTTATTTTTAGAGCTAAACCGACATGGACGATTACCTTGAACATAAAGGAGCTATCAGCATCAGACATCTTTTCTACCTGTGTGTTTCACAGAAGATAATAATATTTGGAACAACATGACATAATAATTGTAATATTGGCCAAATTTCATTAATGGGTGTATTAACCCTTAAATGAAATCTTGACAGCCCAGTATTACAGAACAAATCAGGCATCATTGCTTTCCATTATAGTTATCTGTGGCTTTTCATTTAACAAAGATCCAATTGTCACAGTCTCTTAAATCTTGTTGAATACCATGATGGGGTTTTCGCCTGTATTCAAACCTAATTAAGAAAATGGGTTTGTCGTAAAAAAGGCTGCCCTTGGGGGTTAATTTTATTTCAGTCCACTGTGATTTGCTTTTGCGTGTGCGTTTTGAGGTTTAGCCTGCCGTGTTATGGCTCTCTTAAGTCTTGGGTGAAGTACATGAGTTTGAGTCTCAGGATCTCACATCACACTCACAGATCATATCTTTTCAAGCATATTGCAAAAGCAGCAAGTGCATAGCTGTCAACCCTCCCGTTTTTTCCGGGTTTCTCACGTATTTTTACTCTTTTCCCGCTGTCTTCCCGTTTTAGTATTTCCCCGTAAAATATCCCGTATTTTTACTCTGATTGTGTGAGACGTACGATCTCGGACTGACTCGGCTTGAAGTCGTTTATTCTCAGATGCGGCGCCGCGCGCGCTGGCCGGAGTGTGGCGTGTCCGTTTTTATTTCGGCTCCCATGTTAACAGATTAGAGCTTGCACACTCCAGAAAACGCGTGCATGCTAGAAATAGAACTGACGCCTATTTTTTCACGCGACACGCAAGCGTGTTGAAAGCGTTTCCAGGCAAAAAAATAAAAAATAAAAAATAGGAAACGATGTTTATAAGTCATTTTGTACTCGAATAGCCTACATTTTACATTTTCATGTTTGAAAGTCAAGGTTTTTATATAAATTCAGATATCAATCTAATTTAAACAAATAATAATTATAATAATCGATTTATATTGCCATTAGTTTTGCCTATATATAATTTAATGTCATGTAACATATGAATAAAATATCTTTTCTTTTTTTTTTCTTTTTCATTTGTTATGCTCTTAACAATGATTACACAAAGAAGAAGAAAAAACTTTTGAAAAAAATAGTTCTGGGCCTCAGGAGGATATAAAGATGGGATAAGCTACAATAACAACAGAGTGTGTCTTCTGAGTCCACCACCAGGCTAAATATAGGCTTTTTAAAACTACATAAAATGTGTAAATGTAATTGAAATAAACAGACAGCCCACTTCCCTATTTTGTGGGTTTTGGAAGATGTGATAACAGTTGAAATTGTTGTCGTAAAGGCAAGAGCAACACACCGCTAATCCAAATGTAGACTTTTTTTTTTCTTTAAATGACACTAGTTTCTAGGCTAGTTATTAGCTCTTTAGACTTTTAAGGATTAGTGCTTTATTTTTAAAGTTTGTGGGTAAGAATCGTGTAAAAAAAAAAATCCCTTATTTTGGGGAAGGATTCCGGGAAAACTCCCTTATTTTCAATGTTGACAGCTATGAGCAAGTGTTTACTCAGAGTAACAAGCCTTAATCTGATTGGCAGGCAAAGTGCACGTTTTTATCAGTATGCTGGGAAACCCGACTGATACAATGAGGGCTTCTGGGGGATGTTTGTGGAATCTCTAGATATGAAGATGTGATTTCCGTAGGAATGATCTTGATCTGCCACAGTAAACCCGGCACCTAGACTCTATAAAATGGTGAAATGTTCTTCACGACACCACGTCTGGATAATATTCTCCTCATTTGTTAACACTATAGCGCAAACTTATGTAAATGATGTAAGTTTTGTCTTCTGCAGCTTTAAATGCTCAAGCACTTTAAACCAGGATGAATTCTGATTGGCTCTGATCAACTGGAAAAATGGTTCTGAAAGTGATTCCAACAATATTGTTTCTCTGTGTCATTATTATTATAAGCCGCGTTTCCACCGCAGGAACTAGGAACTTTGGGGTGGTACTCGGTGTATTTACACCACAGGAACCAGGGTCTAAATGAAGTTCCGGGTAAAAATTTCCCCCCCAGAAAGTCCCTGCTGGCGAGGTTTTTCAGAGTTCAGGAACTTTCGGGTGTGCTGAACATGCTGATTGGTTCTCACCACGCTATTCTTTCTGCCCGATGGCGCGCGTTCGTCCCATCCATCTCACGGTCAATGTCCGCTGATAACAAACGTCTACTTTTATATCTAGCATTACAAGCTTTCTGAATACGCTTTGGGTGCTCGTCTCTTTTCTGCCGTTTTGTTAATTACCTCGTTAGTAAACCAATCACGCACAAAAGCAGCAAAGCTTGAATCTCCTCCATACAAAACTCAAAACAAACGCGCAGGCTAGGAAGAGCAGTCGCACGCAGTTCAACGTCACTACATCTGTAAACGCAGTAAGCAAGCAAGCAAGGGGGGAAAAAAAGTTCCTGTGAAAAGTTCCTGGGACAAATAGTTCCTGGTAATTGCGGTGGAAACGCGGCTATAGTTGTAGTGAGGAGTCTGCTATTCTTTTATATTCAGAGCGATTTAGAACTTTATCGCTATAGTTATTGTCCTTGATGTGAACGGGCCTTAAAGGTCCCGTTTTTCGTGAGACCATGTTTCAAACTTTAGTTAGTGTGTAATGTTGTTGTTATTGTATAAATAATATCTGTAAAATTATAAAGCTTAAAGTTCATTGCCAAGCAAGATATTGCCTCAACTCCCTCAACTTGCGCACTTCTTATAACTGACTGTGTTTACTCAGCTCTTACGGTGATTTTCTGAAGTAAAACTGACGCTTCATCTTTTGTGTGATGTACAATAAAGTTTATTAAACTCATCAGTATATGTTTGATCATCATTCGGACCTGGTTCGAAATAGCAGACTTGTAGGCTATTAATAAATAATGGATACATGTAAGCAGATGACAAATACGTTATAATAACCGTAATTAAACTACTAAACTATACCTGTTCCATCTCTATACAGCACTCTAGCTTTGTAGGCATTATTGTCTGACTCGAAATGAACACCGTTACTGAGAGTTTCTGATATTATCATCACTCCGTGAGATGAGATTGTCCTGAGAGACGTTTGACGCGAATTCGCGTCTGCCGCCCGAGTTGAAAAATCTGAACTTTGGCGTGAATCCGCGCCGCGTTAACCAATCAGGAGCCTAGCTGCTTGCTCACGTGGTGAAGTGTCTGGATGCTTCAATAAATTATTTTGTTAATATGACTAGTGGGATTATGCACAACAAAGCTAATGTTTTATCACTTAAATCATTATTTCTATATACGAGACATGTTCATTTTGTATTGAATGTTATTCATTCCATAGCTAGATTATATAAAATAAAAGTATTATGTATTAAAAGTATTATGTTGTAAAGACAATCAACATATGTGCATAAATTCGTGTCTGGACGTGAGAGAGAGAAAAAAAATCACAGGACAGGTTAATAACTTTTGAAGGCTGGCTCTATTTATTATCAAAACAAAAATAAATGACAGCTAGATTAGATGGATGAGGGCGAGGGTGATCCTCGCTCCGATGCGGAACAACATGTCATCAAACTGGGCGCGTGACAGGCGGAAGTACCGCTGACAGCGGCCGTCATCCTCCTGGAGCGAGCAAATGGTGAAACTCGCCAAACGGTTCGGCTCCGAAGGGTCCGGTGGACACAAATATACGGCGACGAAGATCCCCACGCCGCTGTTCTGCTCTCCAGAGTAAATACAGAGCGGTAACTCTCTTGATGAATGCTCGGTCGACATAAAAACAATGGCCGCCAACGGATTTCGATTCTGACGCGCGTCACGCGCGTAAATTTCGCTTCAAACTTTTGTTTTTACGCGCGCCAGTTTCGCTCTTGACACGCGAAATAACACAAAGTGGTCAAGCGTCAAACTAGACGCGTCAGGCGCGATTTGACGCGCGATTCGCGTCCGGTGTGAACGTAGCATGAGCGCGACCTCATGAAGCTCCGCCCCCCTGTGCCGGCAGCAGCAGCTTATTTGCATTTAAAGGGCACACACTAAAACAACGTGTTTTTCTGAGCCCTAAAAATGGCAATTTATACATGCTGTAAAAAATGATCTGTTGGGTATTTTGAGCTAAAACTTCACATACAGATTCTGGGGATATCAGAGACTTATTTTACATCTTGTGAAAGGGGGCATAATACCCCGTAGTCAATTTTTTTTTTTTTTTTTTGAAAAAAGAAATACTTCATGCCTTAACAGCTTGAATGTAAGTTTACACTCTTGCTTCATTTAGTATAAGGGTTCTATGAATATGCAAATGAGCCCTGTCTCCTCTCACTCACTCCAGCTCAGAGATCCACTCGCTGACGATCACACGTTGTTCTGATTGGTTACTACTAAGGTAGTGTGTGACGTCAGAAACACCAGCGATTTCAAAGCGTGTTTTTGAGACTGTCTTTGGTTCACTGCAGTTTTAAGGAAAATACTCAGCAATGGTGTTGACATGAATTTACACGTGGTTTGTCTTAAAATATATTATATACACACACTGACAAACAATATTAAAAGCTGGATTTTCTCCACTGGGAGACTTTAAATGACATTCTGTGAAATTATGGCTGACTATTATATATGGAATAAGGAAAGGGTAAGCTTAATTTACAAATGTTTAAAATTTGTACAAAAATCTTTTTTTTTTTTTTTTTTTTTAAAAAGAGAAAAAAGTTCAATAAAAAAAACCCGAACAAGTAGGTCAAGGTGGGTTCCATAGGCTCAGAAATCAGAACCCAGAACTAATTGATTTCTGCTTTAGTGTTCAAATTGGGAAAAGGTTTGTACAATATCCAGATTCTTAGCATTTTTGCTGAGCCTTGCTGCTTTAGCTTCTGTGATGTTTGGGACGTTGTGACTGTCAGGAGCATGATAAGGACTGTTCCGTGTGCACCATTGGATTGACAATAAGTTTGTGTGAAAATTTTTAATATTGTGCTGACCTATAGTCAGAAGTCTAGATATGTATGACTAGGGCTGCATTTGTTTGCGACGCTGCATTTGTTCTGGGTGGGTGA
Organism: Pimephales promelas; assembly: GCF_016745375.1. Next base: position 21,988 of record NW_024121340.1, on the reverse strand, counting down.
GGACCATCACTATGCTATAATCTGTCCCTAAAAATAGCAGCTAATACTATTGAGTGTGTGGATATGGAAAGGTTGATTGTGATTAAACTGTCCCAAAGTGATTGACATATTTCTTTTGTTATTTTTTGGCAGTTCTTCTTCACAGAAGGTCCATAATCCAGATCAGAGCGCACCATAAATCCGTTTATCACATTATAAATGTAATATTAATCAGCCTTTTTCTCCTTCTGTTTCAGTCAGGATTCTCTTTTGAACGCAAAGCGATGTGGAAGAAATAAGGATCGTGCTGTGCTCTAAATACAGGTGAGTGTAACACACTGTGAAAAGCTGTAGGCTGGCAAATATCAATCTAAACCCACGGAGGATTTACACTCATCCTCACAATCCAACACTCACATCTAGATGCAGACGAACGCTAATCAGTTTGATCAAATATTTGACCAATAATTACTTTTATGCTTTTTTTTTTGGTGGGTCTCCAAAGAATAGGACCCAACGAAACAATATACTGTGTGTGTGTGTAAAAGGAAATACACCAGTCATTTACTTAATGTGTTGCTTACTCAGCTTTTTACTTGACAACCATTTATATCCATGTGAGAAATGTATAGGGTCCTACACTTAGCTGAAACCAACACACTCTCAAGGCTATTCGTAACATTTCAAGTTTTGGCGAATTGATGGCTAAAATCGTAGTCTTATCTCTACGTTTCCGTACAATTTGCAGTTTAGGCATCGGTTGGGCTGGACCTTCATGCTTGCTTTATTTTACTTCTACAAATTGTGTTTAAATTGTAAAATAGTTATGTTTTCTTATGAGATCAGGTTGGCGTAACAGACCTGTTAAAATATTTTTTGTTATAAAATAACTAGTCATAAATGAATAATTCAACACATTCTCATGCCAAGGCGTGATATATGACGCTTTTGCCAAAGCGTAGACATCCAACGCACATGGCACCCTTTAGCGTCAATATGACACGCTTCGGTTATGGGTAGGTTTTGGTGTGGGGTAGTGTTAGTGTTAGACCACTAGGAGGCGCCTTCTGCCCCATATATATCTGCGTCTCATATTGACGCTAAATGGTGTGGTTGGTAGGGCTGTCAATATTCCTCTATAATACTATTCGAATTCCATTCCATATTTTATGTAATATTCGAATAATATTCAAATATTAAATGCTCAAATTCATTCTATTATTAATATTTACGACATTACACATTCTTATTGATCGCCAATGCCACTATAGCCTGTGGTTGTTGTTACATGTTCTGCCCACTAGAGGGAAATCTAACATTACTACAATAAACATTTAGATCGCTTTCTTATTAAAAATAAAAAAGCAGAACAAACGCGTGTCCATCGATATTAACTACCAGCTATACAGCGTGTTAACCTCGGAAATACAGCTGTAATCTAATAATAACTTAGCTCACCTTAATAGATAGGCACATGATCAAGACTTTTGCGTCAACATACACGCCACTTTCAAGTCAAGTGGCATGTTATCTATACACATTTTGAGCCATTTCGTGAGATCAGTCTGCAAAGGGAGAGAGAGAGGGACTGGCTTTCGCGGTTTTGCAAGGTCTCGTTCTCTCCCTCTCTGCCATGCACGCCAGATTCCGGTAGATTTTAACTAATTTGCGGGCATCAGGGAGACGCTCTGTATGGGAAACCCTGATGATAGCCTAATGCTACGTTCACACCGGACGCGAATAGGGCGTCAGGCGCAAATGATTTCAATGTTAAGTCAATGCAAAGACGCTTTATGTGCGTGAAAAATTCCTGCGGCACGAATGAGGCGTGGAGCGCGGTGCGGAAGACTCGAATACGCCTCATTCGCGCGTTAAAATGCGAATGATTCAGTTAGTGCCATTTGTGCATTCACGTGTTTGACGCGAATTCGCGTCTGCCGCCAAGTTGAAAAATCTGAACTTTGGCGTGAATTCGCGGCGCATTAACCAATCAGGAGCCTAGCTGCTTGCTCACGTGGTGAAGTGTCTGGATGCTTCAATAAATTATTTTGTTAATATGACTAAATGCATGGTGGGATTATGCACAACAAAGCAAATGTTTCATCACTTAAAACATTATTTCTATATACGAGACCCAGATAGCAAACTGACATTGAATCAACGTGGAAATATGACATTGAAACAACGTTGATCTGACATTGTTTTGCTCATCGAATTAACGTTGAACCAACGTCAGACGCGTCATTCTTTCAAAACTAGCGGAAAATCAACTTGAAATCAACGCGTTGTTTCAACGTTATGAAAGCAAACCAATTTTCGATTTTTATTTAGCTTTGAAGAATGCCGCGTCTGACGTTGGTTCAACGTTAATCCGATGAGCAAAATCGACGTTGTTTCAATGTCATCAGAGACGTCGTTTCCACGTTGATTCAATGTCAGTTTGCTGTCTGGGGACATGTTCATTTTGTATTGAGTGTTATTCATTCCATAGCAAGATTATATAAAATAGTATTATGTTGTAAAGACAATCAACATATGTGCATAAATTTGTGTCTGGATGTGAGAGAGAGAAAAAAATCACAGGACAGGTCAATAACTTTTGAAGGCTGGCTCTATTTATCATCAAAACAAAAATAAATGACAGCTAGATTAGATGGATGAGGGCGAGGGTGATCCTCGCTCCGATGCGGGACAACATGTCATCAAACTGGGCGCGTGACAGGCTGACAGCGGCCGTCATCCTCCAGGAGCGAGCTAATGGTGAAACTCGCCAAACGGTTCGGCTCCGAAGGGTCCGGTTGACACAAATATACGGCGACGAAGATCCCCACGCCGCTGTTCTGCTCTCCAGAGTAAATACAGAGCGGTAACTCTCTTGATGAATGCTCGGTCGACATAAAAACAATGGCCGCCAACGGATTTCGATTCTGACGCGCGTCACGCGCGTAAATTTTGCTTCAAACTTTTGTTTTTTACGCGCTCCAGTTTCGCTCTTGACACGCGAATTACACAAAGTGGTCAAGCGTCAAACTAGACGCGTCAGGCGCGAATTTGACGCGCGATTCGTGTCCGGTGTGAACGTAGCATAACAGCTTGGATATCTTGTTACGATTCAAAAACTTTATTGTTCATTAGACGAAACAAAAGCATTTCATTTTCAAATGCGTGTAAGCCGCGAGAAAGATTGCACAGATATATGTATTTTTAAATATATATAAAAGCAATATTCGAATAGTAACTTCAGCATTCGAATAGTATTGTTTTTTTAAATATTCGAATTATATTCGAATTTCGGAACTCGTTCCAAAAAAGCTTTGTATATGACGCCTTGGGATGAGAACGGGCTGAATTATTAGTACTTTTGATGATATCAGTAAATGCTAAACATGTATAATTGTAGTCCAAAAATGTATCACACACTTATGTATTCAGTATTTGGGCTAATATGGTTATGTGTCATGCTCTGCTCTTTACACAGTTCACCATGTTTCAATCTGTTCCATATAATTACACAAATTTGCCCCAAATCAGAAAAGAAAATGTGCAAAGATTTGAAATATATATTTTTAGGGCAGTAAAGGTCTATTGTATGTCTTCATTTAGTAAACGTGTGATATAATGTATAAATTGGACAGAGTTCAGTGTAAGGTGTGTCTTCTCTGTGGAAAGAAAACTGACTTGGAAATGTGTGTATGTGAAGTTATATGAATTGTGGTGTTGTGTGTGTGAGGTAATGTGGGCTAGCTAAAACATACTGAAGTGATTAGACTCTGTGGAATGTGTGTGTGTGTGTGTTTGGGTTTTGACCTTTCAGCGAGTCACGTGTGTCATACGTTATAATAGTGTAGCTGCTTACCACTGTCCTATGCCCCTTGGGTCTCTCTCTTTTCTTCTAGTGTTTTTTTTTTTTTCTTATCTAAGAAGAGAAACACAGTGGTCAGCGTTTTAAGCCCAGGGCCTGCTGGGTAGTGTCAGTCGGTTGCTGTACATCAAAGATGTTTGGAGTGAGTAACTCAGCAGGCCTGAAACACTCCTACTGCATAATAAAGAGAACCCAGGACCCACTTGCATTAAACCAGACCTCTGTGGCTCATGTAAGCACAGTCTGAATGAGTAGGATACGCTCTAGAGACACTGTAGATGAAGGGTGGAACGGCATCATGTAGGAATGAGAACAGTAAGGAACTGTTTTGGTTCTGTGCTGGTTTAGTGTCATTTCTATGCTAGAAATGTCAATGAAAATGACACTGATGGAATGAAATGGAGGAGGTCGTGACTCATAAGGCAAATGATTAAACTTAATTCACCATTTTAATAATGCAACATCCAAGGTGGGATGCTGCAAGAGACAATGCAATAGCTAAAGACATGTCTGAATGTCTCTGTAAAATAGTCAACTTCTCTAAAAGGAGTTTTAACTAAAGAATGCCATGATGTTAAACACACTTATTAAAGTCGACATGTAATGGAAGTTGCCTATTATGACGTGTATGTGAGGGAGGAGATTTTGTCCTTGGGGAATTAATGGATTGATGGATTGTTGTGTTTTGCTATTACTGTGATCTCATGTGAGAGACAGGTTCCCCTGCCTTCACCAATATTACAAAAGCACTTTATTTTTTATTTTTTAAATGCTTACCGCAATTTTGCATAAAAAAATAAGAATTGTCAGTTTTGATTTCATGGTGACTTTTAAGTATAGAAGCTTTCACCACAGAATAAAGCATTTTAAAAGATAATTTCGACTTTATAACTCACAGTTGCGAGTTATAAAGTCATAATTTGGAGAAATAAACTCGCAATTGTGAGTTATAAAGTACTAGTTATAAAAAACGTTTTCCCTCAGAATTGTGATTTTTTTTTTTTATCACACAATTCTGACTTTATAACTTGTAATTCAATTCTGACTCGCAATTGTGACTTTATATCATGCAACTGAAATAAAAAGTCGCAATTACCTCTTTTTTTTTTTCTTTTTTTTTATTCTGTGGCGGAAACAAGCTTCCATATTAAAGCACCCTAAAATATCAAAACCTAAAATCAGTTACTAATATACAAACGTCAGCAAATAAAAAAAATTCTTTGTTAAAGCAGAGGAAAAAGTGTCATTATTTTTAAAGGTTTGTTCATGTCGTAGAACAATATGTAGATTTAAAGGGCACCTATTATGGAAAATTCACTTTTACATGGTGTTTGAACATAAATGTGTGTCGGCAGTGTGTGAGCAAAACCACCCTAGAATGATAAAAATCCACCCAGTGTTTTTTTTTTCAATCTCAATAAATCATATGCACTGTCTCAGAACGAGCTGTTCTGAGATTCAGCTCTTTGTGACGTACCGTAGAATTGAGCAAGGGGTTTGATTGACAGTGTGGTTGTGGCATAGACCCCGCCCTCGGTGATCTGTGTACACACCATCCTTCATTGTTTCAACGACAGCCGGTAATGTCTCTTAGAAACATAAATGTTCTGTCGTGGACTCGTGGGTTAATCCTGTTGTTGTGGCTTAAAAGTTAATCCTCAAGTGTGGATCGTCGTCTACTGTTTGCGATCCAACGTCACCTCCAGTAACTTTTTAGTAACGTTTTAAATGCATCATTATATTCAAATTGCAAACACGAGGAGAGCATGAAAGACCCACAACTGGCAGATGAACGTGCTCTCCGAAACGGTAGGAAATCAAATTAGATAGAATGGAGGATTTTAACTGTGACAAGATGATTGACAGGGCAGTTTACGGTGACAGGATGCACGCAGCACGCGACAGAGCTGTCCGTTAAAGATGACGTGATAGTATGTCCCAAAGCTTGCCTACTCTTCTGCTACACACTCAAAAGTATGTACTTTTCCCTCACAAAAAGAGTACATACTTTTAGGGCGTAGTAAAAGTAAGCGAATTGGGACGCAGCAAACGCATCTCTCACTCAGTACCGACTGCCATAGGTATCAAGTTACGCCCTCATCCAAAGGCAGGGCGGGGGTATGCAGCTCATTTGCATTTAAGGTGGTATACACACAAAACAGCTCATTTTTAATCAGGGCCCAAAATGACATTTTCAAATGGTTATAATAAATTAACTGTGGGGTATTTTGAGCTGAAACTTCACAAATACATTCTGGGGACACCCGAGACCAATATTACATCTTGTAAAAAGGTGCATAATAGGTGCCCTTTAAAGTTCACATTGTTTCAATAAATGGTCTTATAATATATAAAATATGCAAGTACTGTACTATATCACTGAATCTTGGCACATAATATTCATATTTAGGTGAATCTTAAACTTTTAGATTGGACTATTAGAATGAACATAGTTTGGAACTAAAACGGCAAGGTGAGTGATGTCGAATTGTGCAAATGACAAAACAACAACAACAACAACAACAAAATAATAGTGGATGGCTCATTCCAGTTAACGCAATATTAAATTATCAGTAACAATTTACAATAAGGTTTCATTTGTTAACATTACCTGCATTAGTTATTATTAACGATGAGTACAACTTCTACAGCCTTTATTAATCGTATCTAATGTTAATTTTAACATATGAAGAGTTCAGATGCAAAAGCCTCTAAATGCCATTTGAAATTTTCTTCTTTAATGATGATTTTTATCAAACTTGTATATTTAAGTTCGGTAATTTCACTTAAATGACAATGAAAATTACCTATTAATTGTTATTTAAGTGAAATTACTGAACTTAAATATACAAGTTTGATAAAAATCATCATTAAAGAAGAACATTTCAAATGGCATTTAGAGGCTTTTGCATCTGAACTCTTCATATACTAATAGATTTTTAAGAGCATTTGTTAATACACCGTGAACTACTAACATGAACACTTTTAAGTAACAGTACCACAGGTTAATAATAATTGCTGTATAAGTATATTGCTCAATGTCAGCTCATGCTAGTTAATGAATGGATTAACTGACGTTAACAAATGAGACCTCATTGTAAAGTGCAGCCAAATGATCACATTTTTAAGACCGTACCAAAAACGATGCTGGTTTTATCTGTTAGCTGAAGTACTTGAGACTGTTGGTAACATTTTTCTTTGATTCCAGCTAGCCGTGTGTTTGACACCAAATAAACGCTCATCAGCCAACTCATACCTTCCACACGACCTACATGAACGCCCACCTCTAAATATCACAGACATTCCTTTAACCCACACAGTTTCGCAGTGTGTTTGCATAATTAAGAGCCAGGCCTTTAAATGGAGTGCAGTCTGTCACGGTCTGCGCTGTGGCATCTCTAAAGAGGTTTATGGGCCGGCATTAATACCGTTTAATGGACAGATGAGGATTGGATAGGCCCAGCTGTTCCTGTTCAATTGTTCCCAGTCCGAGCTGTGACACACATTGTGTAGCGGGACTCGGAGGGCACATGGTTCTTGTTGGTGTCGTTTCACACACCACAGTTCGTTCAGATAGAAAATGCAGCTTTGCAAAGATCCTTTATCTGGTTGTTGACACTTGCACACTAAGACCACAGCTGAGGATTCCTCTAAATCGAAATCAACTCGCGTACACACCAGAACAATCACGATGCAGGGATGAGATATAACGCTCAAGTTTTTATTTCAGTGTTCTGAGAAAAGAGTAATTAGGGGATTTTTCAAAACAACAACAACAAAATACACCAAAATGTCACCTTAAGTTGTTTTGTCACATTACTTTTAAGCACAAAACTCTTTCTCATTGAAATGTGTTTACTGTAAATATTACACAAATGATCACATTACCGTACTGTACATACTGCTGACAGTTCACAACAATCACAATACACAAACTGGCTGAAACCGGCTTCATGTTCTTTATGCAAAATATACATTTTCCTTTAGGCCTGTGAAACAAATCACATCTAAAATAAAAGTTGTGTGTGTGTGTGTACTGTGTATAACCATTTTGTATAAATACACACACATGTGTGTATATATTTAATCAACATTAGCATTTATATTGTGTCTGTCATTCAACATTGTACTGTCAATCTTCACAATGAAGATGTATTTTGAGCAGTTCCAATTTGCTTTCATGATTGTCTAATTGTCATAACTGCTGTAATTTCGACTGAAAGGTGTTATTTTAGTAAAAAAATGAAAAAAAAAATATGAAGCACGTCATTTTTAACTGTGTGTTTAACCACAGCGCCAGTCGTGCAACATTTTATTTGACCTCCTGGCTGCATTTCTCAGATCAGTGGTTGGTGGTAAACATTAGGGCCAGAGACGTGGGTGGGGGCTAATCTAGAATAGAAACTCGGAAGCTATTTCTGTTCTTAATTTTGAAATAACCAGCTAAGCATGTGCCTTTCTGCCATTCAAATATTTTGTATGCTTGTGGGTAGGCATGGAGGATTGTGGGTAGAGCCAAGCTTAATGTGACGCAGTCATGTGTAGCTGTGAACAGTTTCAGCGCTCATCACCTTGTCCCTAGCCCCAGATTAAAATGCATCTTTGAGCTGTTTTAACTAAAGCAACTTACTCTGAGATATCTGAAAAAATATGTCAGTGCCATTGTTTTGTCTCCAGATACACACCAGTCATGTTTTTTTTTAAATAAAAGCCACCTAAATGTCCTAATTGAACTAAGGCCTAATCCTGGCTTAATCTAAACCCAATGTGTAAAACCAGACCCATAACTTTGACGTAGTATTGCAGTTTCCCACTGTTACATTCCTGCATTTAAAAAGAAAACATTTTATCACTGTGAAATCGCTCGCAATTTCACACACACATTTGAGAAGCAAAATATTCTAGCTTTGAGTCAGCGATACCAAGATAGTGTTTCATACATACATTTCTGTGCAAGCACAATTGCAGAGGCATCAAAACAAAAGCCCCGAGGTTTGTGAGCTTGCAACTTGGATGCACTGACCACATATGCACATGCACACACACACACACACACACCGAAGGGTCTTGTTTCCTGAGAAGTTCTGCTTCGACTGATGTTTGTGAGTGAAGTTTGTGGTGAAGTCACGTCTACAGTACTGTTCAATAGTTTGGGGTCTAACATTGTTTCATTCTGTTGTAAAGAGCCTCAAAGCAGTAATACTGTGAAATATTATTACAATTTAAAAAAAAAAAAAAACTTAATATTAGTTATTATTACTTATATTTAATAAATAATTAATGTGATCAAAGCTGAATATTGAAAACAGTTCTGCTGCTTCATATTTTTGTGGAAACCATGAGACAGTATTTCCCATGATTTTTTGATGAACAAAGTTCCAAATAACATAATTTAAAGGGGTGATGAACTGAGAAATCAATTTTTCCTTTTGATTCCAGAACTGAAAACGTCCTTGTTAGTCCAATAAAAGCTTTTATTGACACCAGGTTCAGCAAACGACTCGTTTTTCAAAGTGGGGAACTATGACGTCAAATAGGATAAAACACCACCCCCTCAGAAGAAGATACTTCAACGCCTATGCCTACTTCAATGAATCGCCCACCGATTCGCGAGATAAATAACATAGGCTACGTTCACACTGCAGGGCTTAATGCTCAATTCCGATTTTTTGAAAAAATTCGATTTTTTTGCAAGGTCGTTCACATTTCCAATTAAATGTGACCTTTTGTGATCTGTGTGAACGTGAAATGATCCAGAAGTGACCCGCATGCGCAGAAGATTAATCAACGGTCCAAGACGTCACTTGTTGTTTGGGTTGTTTGCGGAATAGTTCTTTTATTCCATATGTTGCGAGCTTTTGTTTTATTATTATTATTATTATTGCCACAGCCCATATACAAGCACAGACAACGATTATTTTATCGACGGGCAAAGTTTGCACATAAATGTAAGATTTTTCCGATCCTCACCGACCTCGTCATAAAACCCGTTTAATTGATAGTGCGCGTCCTCGGCGCTCCTTGCTTTGTCACCGGCGGCCACGGTGCGACACTGCCACTGGTGGCTGGTGTTGCCAGATTGGGTGTTTTTTCGCTACATTTTAAGGCATGTTTACATATGTTTTAGCCAGGTTTTCGTCTGGAAGGCTCTATGGAAATCTGGCACCCACGAAGTTATACTGACAGAGAGCGCACGTTCACAGACACCAGAATGAACGTGTTCACAGTAATGTTCATCAGGCAGTAATACAGTGTATGAACGCGTTTATGCACTATCGTTCATTGAACGCGTTCAGGCACAACCCTGGGGAAGAGACACGTCTGCAGTGGCCCATAACAGTGCAGAAACGCGTTGGAGTTGGAGTGAATTGGCTAGCTACAGGTGCGTGCAATGATGTGCGGGTCGGATATATGTGACCTGGCCGTTCAGATTGAAGTCGCATTTCAAAAGATCGCATACATATCGGATTTAGACCACATACCCAAGTGGCCTGGGTCGCATTTGAAAAAATCGGATCTGTGTCGTTCAGACTGTCATGAAAAAATCAGATACAGGTCGCATAGTTGCAAAAAAAACGGAATTGGGTCGTTTCAGCATGCAGTGTGAACGTAGCCCTAGATTCCTACCTCGTGATGACAAACCAGATCGAGCTACCGAGCAATACAGAATATTGTGCAATGCCTGGTTGTGGAAGACAGTCGCTGCATAAGCTTCCTCTGGATTTCAATGGGACTGCATGGATAAACTTTATTTTTAATGACGTTCCAGCTGATGAGGGTAAAACATCGTCCGTTTGTTCGCTTCATTTCACTGAGGATTGTTTTGTAAACAAGACTGGATTTGCAGACCGATTAAGAGTAAAGAACGGTGCTGTGCCGTCTATATTGGATTTGACAGGAATGGTGCAACACACGGACTCTGGGTCGAACATGTATGCGAATCATTCTGGTTAACATTGGACGTTTTCAGAACAATTTCCCCCAAGTGCATCGACGGCTGAGTTGAAACTCATTATAATATGCAAAACTGTTATCCACTCACAGCAGTGGACGTTTACTTCTAAGTCTTCAGTGCGAGACACCCATAAAAACCAAGCGTTTATCAGCTAGGCTCAAAACTAGGGTAGAAAATAGCCTATTACTTATTCATTTTGATGTTTTTGAATGCAAAAACCAAGAAAACGTCATAAGTTGACCTCAGACAACAATATAATACAATTTAAAAAGCCAGTTCATGACCCCTTTGATTGTAATTTTAAAACATTCATCAACATATCATTGAAATCGTTATCTAACTGCCTTTAGTTTAAATTGATACTGTGCCAAATGTTTGGTGATTGGCTCCTTTGACTAAAATTCAGACCTTCCTTAGCATGCTCTGCTTTTTTTGTTGTTGTTGTTGTTCATTCGTCTGAGTGGTCTATCATCTCGTCCTGGATTATATCTGGGTGATTGTAATGTCTGACTAAATCTCCATATTGACCATTTACAGTGATTTAATGGGATGAGCCACTCGTGTGGTAGAAACTCAGTCTGAGCGACAGAAGTCTGAAAAAAGCTCACATCTTTAGCTTTAGTCAGTGTATATTCAGCCTCGAGGCTCAGGGACTGACTCTACACCTGACATGACTGTACATCCTGCTATTGTGGACTAGTTGAAGTACTTTTTTAATAACTTGCACACTTCAGTCTACGTGATTCGTGGTGTACCATTTGAACTGATTCACTATCTTACATTATATTTGCTATTAAAGTATTCATGACAGGTGCTGTTAAAACACATTTCTGTCTTTTAACACGTGTATTTGTAAGAGAAGGAACATTTGGACAAAGTCTAAGAACAGTGTCTTTATGGCCAAATTAAAAGCATGTTAAAATCACAATGTTGCGTAATTATTACATATTGTATCACCTGCAAACCCAATCAGATTAGATTGAGAATATATGTGCTCCCAACACATACACATTTGATGAGAGTATAGACTGTTCTCTCACACTGTGGATATTGTGCCGTGCGGAGGAATCGGGTCTCCTAGCAACTGTCTGATGATGTGTCTCCTGTGCCTGTTTCTGACTGGCTGTTGTCACTGGAAGCCCCTCATCACACAGACATTTCACATCAATTAAGAACCTCTGTAGTTAAAGTTGAATTAAGCGTGATCACTTTTAAGGGCATCATTTCTTTTCTTTTCTTTTTTTTTTAAATGTAATGTCTGTGTATGTGGTCCAGGTATTTCCTGCGTTTGTGGGGGAAAAAAATCCCCTCAAGGAAACCTTCTGTTTTTTTTGGGGGTGTAATAATATATCATGTCACAATATATCGCAATACAAAAATTAAGCAATATTCATTGTGGATATTGACAATATGTATTGTATACATATATGTATACATATGCATTTTTTTATTTATTTATTTATTTATTTATTTATTTATTTATTTTTTTTTTTATTAAATCTTTATTATCTTTTTTGTGCATGTTTTGTATCTGGTATTTTTTCATGTTGTTTTTACGTTCTGTAAAGCACATTGAAGTACTTTGATGGAGTGAATTGTGCTATATAAATAAACTTGTTGTTGTTGTTGTTGTTGTATATATTTCCCCCAAAATAAAAAAAAAATGTAGTTTACACAGTTTTCGTGTCACTACTACATTGAACTACTATATATAATGTATAATAATGTAATGGGGGGATATTTGTGGGTCCTGATAATGCCAAATTGTCTGATTTTACCAGTAAAAAGTGTCCAACATTATTTTAAATACATCTAGTCAGTGACGGTGCAAGCGTATTATTCGTCTAAAATAATTCTGTATTGTCATCTTCAGAATCATGTTTATTGTTATTCTGGTGTCTCTGTTGTCCTGTGCTTTGGGTTTCCAGCACCAAGTCCAAGCCTATTCATTTGCACCCACAATGTAATATCGATTTTAGCATTTTAATCAGCAATACATTTTTTGTTAACCTTTCACCATTTGTCTTGGAGTAGTGTAATAATATTGTATCGTGAGTTCGGTATTGTTCAGCTATCATTACACCCCTATTTATTTGTTAGAAATTCCGGTCCACATGAGGAAAAACGCTTATAAACCATGCTAAACAATCCCAGATAGCAAACTGACATTTAATCAACGTGGAAATATGACATCGAAACAACGTTGATCTGACATTGTTTTGCTCATCGAATTAACGTTGAACCAACGTCAGACGCGCCATTCTTTCAAAACGAACGGAAAATCAACTTGAAATCAACGCGTTGTTTCAACGTTATGAAAGCAAACCAATTTTCGATTTTCATTTACCTTTGAAGAATGCCGCGTCTGACGTTGGTTCAACGTTAATTCGATGAGCAAAATCAACGTTGTTTCAATGTCATGAGAGACGTCGTTTCCACGTTGATTCAATGTCAGTTTGCTGTCTGGGAATGTTTTCCTGAAAGGCTTAGGTTCTAGAGGATAGACTATAAATGTATATACAGTATCGCTGTCATCTTAATGGCAAAAATGTGTTCCAGTCAATCTGAATTCACCCTATTTTAACGATCTAAAACGCAAGTGTCAAAGCGCAAGTAACTTTGTGGGCAGATCCCAGCGCTGTTGCTATTTTCCCGGTGGGATAAATGCCTCTTGCGCCTGGCGCAAATCTAAAAGGGGTTGGTCTGGAGTAGCTTCATTATTCATAGGTGTGGTTTGGGCGTAACGGGAATAAACCAATAAGAGCGCCATATCACATTCCCTTTAAGAGCGTGATGAACGGGGTGCGCTTGTTCCATGGAGCAATACTATTTTAACGGCGCATTTACCAGGCGCGCTTCAGCATCGGTTCACAGCCGCGGAGATCGATGTTCTCGTCAGGGCCGTAAAAGAAAGAGAAGGGACATTGGGGATGGGACAAACTCACCCAAATTAGCTTCGTTTAAACATGCATATAATAACTTGGGTAAATGTGTAAGTTTTATGCCTATTTTTCCCATCATCATGGACACAACAATGATTTCCCTCATGTTTATATATTTTTTCTTAGAATAATGTATCATTTGCAAAAAGTAAAATGCATCTGTGTAGATGAGAGAATCATCTACTGTCTATGCCCGTTGTTCACTCTCTATGTTATGGCCTAGCATGCGCGCTTAAAATAGCATCTGAATGAACGTAACGCGCCACTGACTTTAGACCAGGTTTTTTCTGGTCATTGGCGCAAGTATTTTCTGGAACTGCAAAATAGCACTAGGAATTGTTCACGCTGACACGTGCCTCCTTTTTGCGCCGACCCGGCCAGGGAGCGCAAGTTCATTTCCTAGTTTACCGATGTGCGTCTGTGGAGGAAAAAAACCCGCTTTGCGCGCGTGCAAAATTGGAATGATAAATGCGTCAGTGTATAAAGTCATTTGCGCCGGGTGCAAGATAGAGCCCTATATCTTTTATCCAAGTCTCTAAATATATCTATAATATACCATGAGGAGAGAGCTATTCATTAGCATTTCCATTCATCTTAATGTGTGGTTAAGGCCGTGTGTCCACTAGGGTTGGGTATCGAGAATCGAGTATCGATTGGAACCGGTACTAACTTTTCGTTTTTCCCTGAATCGTTCAAAAGTTAAAATTTCGATTTTGAATAAGGCGTATGCACGTGGAAAAATGCTTTGGTGGACACACGGCCTAAGTATACTGAACTTATGGAAAGACACTCAACAATTAAAGTTGATTTATGCTTTCATCGAACATAAGTTCTACGAACTCAACTTTTTTACTTGTGAATCCAAGTTTAAGCCAAGTTAAGCTGAGCACTAACACTACATTGCAGAGATCTAAAACGTTTGTCTTTCTAACTTGGGCTAACTGAAAAGAACAACTATTTGCTGATTTTTTTTTATTGCCATCCTCTTTAGTTTTTTTTGACTAATTAATGGTTGAGATTTTAAATCCTGACATTTTGTTTAACCCTCAGGTGCTCTTCGGTCATTTTTGACCGAAAAAATTTATGTTTTGAAATGTTAAATATCACAGCTTCATCGGAATGTTACGAAACTTGGTGACTTTTATTCCATTGGGTATGTGAACACACAAAAAATTGAGGTCATGATCCGTAAATCACGTGGTCGTAAAAAAAATAGTCACACTTGTGCTCTTCGGTCAAAAATGACCGACCATAGGAAATGAATGGGAAATTGACAAAAACACAAAAACTTTGAGAATTTTTGTGTGTACAATCTACAAATCGGCCACGATGCAGAAAAAAAGTGCTCAGCATTGAAGGGGTGACACTCTAAAACATCAAGAGTGCAAAACAGACATACCCACCCACCCACACACACACACACACACACACACACACTTTTATACACAAAAACACCAATAAATTGTGATTAAAAAATCTGTTTTGAATTTCTAAAAAATCACTGCTTCATCAGAAAATTACGAAACTTCGTGACTTTTATGGCAACATGTATGTGAACACACACAAAAATTGAGGTCACGATTCGAGCACTTTAAGTGGTCGTAAAAAAATGAGATACACTTCTGCTCTTCTGTCAAACATGACCGACCATAGGAAATGAATGGGAAATTGACAAAAACAACAATCTACAACTTCAAACTACAATTTGCAATCTACAAATTGGCCATGATGCAGAAAAAAGTGCTCAACAATGAAGGGGTGACACTCTAAAACATCAAGATTGTGATATTGACACTCACCCACACTCACAAACAGACGCACACACGCACAAATAAACACACACCTATATGAACCACTGTGTCTGTAATAGAGCAATGTTGTGAGAATATGTGAAATCTATTCAATAATTCAGTCATAATGCAGGAAAAGCTCACAGCAGTGAAGGGGTGACACTAACTTCAATACTGAAATTAACACACACACACACACCTATAACAAAAAAAAATAAGTAAACGTGTCCATGAACAGCTGGGGAATTCACATGCCTCTCCATAGAGAACTGTACATTTCATCTAGTGGTTACAACATGGTTCTACGCTTTCTCTCCATACTCTTACCAGATGGCGCTAATCTGCCTTCAAAAATTTTTTTTGGAAGGCCTAGTCTCTATTTTAACCTAAAATACTGCTTAAAAAAATAAAATAAAAAATGTATATATATAAAAAAAAGTTTGTATTATTTTCAATGGCAAAAATGGACCATAAATATTGCATAAATATTAATAAGTAACATCAAATTGGCTCAAAATACAAAATTAAAAAGAAAAAATATAACTGAACAAAAATAAATTGCATTGGTTTTACTGGGATGGAGAAAGTTTCATTTTTAGGTGTCCGGTCACTTTTGACCGGGAAGATAACAAGTGTGAGTCCGAAACGAAGGCTAGTGATTACGCCATGATTCTACACTTTTTCTCTATACTGTAACTAGATGGTGCTAATTTTCTTCAAAAAATATTTTTTTTCTGAAGGCCAAGACTCTATAGTATACTAAAATACTGCATTCATAATTTTTTTTTAAAAAATTATATATATTTAGAAAAATATATATACTTTTCCATGGCAAAAATAAATCATAAATATTGCATAAATATTAATAAATTCAATCAAACTGTCTCAAAATACTAAATTAAAAAGAATAAATATTATAGAACAAAAATAAATTGCATTGGTTTTACTGGGATGGAGAAAGTTTCATTTTTAGGTGTCCGGTCACTTTTGACCGGGAAGATAACAAGTGTGACTCCGAAACGAAGAGCACCTGAGGGTTAAATATGTCTTGGCTGCTCCTGCTGCCCTCCGGAGAAACACCTCTGATGGAAAGTTAGTGTGGTGGTGTGTTGCTTTGTCATCGTCATTTTTAGGTTAGCCACATCCTCTGGAGCTTAACACTACATACATGCACACAATAATAGCAGCACTGCAAACAACGGTGTTGAGTGTTACAGCGGTGCACTACATCGAACACCCCACCCCACTCTACTCTCGTCAAATGTGACTAGTGTAGCTTTGTAACAAGAGCCGTTGTCTGAACAACAAAGCATGCCTTTCTGTATGATCTGAAACCTGCACCCACGCAGAAGAGTCTCTCCCAGCAGAACCACAGCACCTTCTTTGGTTGTCTAGTCAGTTTAATTTACTGACATTTGTCACCATTCCTCCATGAGTGTTACTGTAATTAACAGTTCCTTTATCTTGCGTCTTCCTTGTTACTTCACTTTCACTGAGCAGGCCAAGTTTCTGAACATTGAATCAGCATTATTAACAGGTGTGTTTGACTTTGGCTGCAGCTGGATTTCAAGTCCCCCTGTAGTCAATAATTTCATCCCTTAAAACTAATCTTTGATCACCAAAATGACATATTTAAAAGTGTTTTCCTTGGGAAAAGAATCTTCAAGCCTTAAAAAAGCTTCTATGAATATGCAAATGAGCCACGCCTCCACTCACTCACTCTCAGCAGCTCAAAGATCCACTCGTTGACAATCACTTTTGACCTGATTGGTAACAAGGCAGTTTGTGACGTCAGAAACACCAGTGATTTCAACACATTAACAACATTAAAAGCTTGATTTTCACCACAGGGGACTTTAACCAATCGGCAAGATTTGCCATTTGCAGTTGGTGGAGGCGTTAGAAACCGAGATGTGAAGACTGATGGTGTTCTTATACTTTATCACAGAGGAACTGGATTAGATGCAGCATCTATCAATTGTTTCAGATGTTTTCATGAAGTAACAGAAACACTTTTCATTCAATACTTTATATTGCTTAAGCAACATATGAATTTATGAGAACTCTTTCGACGGCAGTTTTTTATTTTTAAGTTGCCAGCCAGCGGCAGCATTTTTGACCATATTCACAAGATTTCATGACCCCCAGAATATCTTGTTTGAATATGTAAAAGTTCAATATATCAAAAGTAGGGTTGGGTATCGAGAATCGAGTATCGATTGGAACCGGGACTAACTTTTCCTTTTTCCCGGAATCGTTCAAAAGTTCAAATTTCAATTCCTAGTTTCGATATTCACAGTCCGCCGAGCTGAAGAAGAAACCGCTGAACAACACCAATGAAGAAGCGTCTACCGGAAGTGTTGGCATAACCGCGCGAGTCGAACATGAGTAGCTTACGTCAATGGTCCAAAGTGTGGCTTCACTTTTCTAAAAATAACGAAATCTCGGCAAAATGCTAAATTTGTGACAAAAGGAGTATTTGTGACAGAAGGAGTATTTCCTTTAGAAAGGATTATTTCCTTCAGAAAGACCGTTGGTTAGCATGGTTAGCTAAACTTTTTTGACCCTGCCTCTTAAAAGAATCGGAATCGAGAATCGTTAGGAACCGGAATCGAAACAAGGAATCAGAATCGGAATCAGAATCGTTCAAATTCAAACGATACCAAACCCTAATCAAAAGAAAGAAGAGGCTCTGGTTTTTATTTTTATTTTAGCTTAATTTCTTTTTTTTACCAATACTTTAATGTGGGTAATTTTAATAAAAAAAAAAAAATCCCTGGGAAAATTGCATCAGAATTGGATTCAGAATGAAGATCAACACATAGATCGAGTAGAAACAAGTCCATCAACACCCCCCGAGCTTCAGTCATCATTACCTCTTCATGAGTTTGACATTTTCTTGGTAACGTCAAGCAGTTTTGATTTATATCGTGTTGAACGGTTGGTGATTACGTTAGCTTACTATTGTGTAAACCGTTTGTATCTGCCTCTTCTGGTTTAGGTGGTTCTTCTTTGCCTGTTTTTCGATCTAGAGATTAGGGTTGCTCGATTATGACACAAATCATATTGGAATCACGATTATTTAACATGATTATTGGTGGGCAATATAAGTCTTATTTCATATTATTAAGTAATATACAAAAGAAACTGAATAAAGTAATCAAATGTAAAATTACACCGAATAGTCTTCCCTGTTTACATTAAATATGAATTAATCAATATTAAAACTACTAAAGAGCAGTGAGTGGTTTTATCTCTTTTTTTATTAACATTAATGACACTGAATTCAAGTAGTAATATTGGGCTGCTGTCACTTTAAGACTGTTACACATCCGTTTTCTTTCTCAACTGTTTACGTTCACTTAAGACATAACCTACTGTGCTATTATGATCCTTGCCAAAATGGCATTTTGACATGTTTGTCACGTATTCGGCGGATTTGGGTGTTAAGTTTGGCTTCGGGAGGAACGAAAACACTGAACGTGCCAGTAGCACAAAAATTGTTTTACCTTGAGTTTTCTAAAATATTCGTTGGAAGGCATAATCAAAATCGAAAATGAATTATGATTTATGGCAAAGCCCTACTGGAGATGTTGTATCATTTCAGGAGATCTGAAAGTTACACAGTGGCCCCTAAAAGTTACACAGACTGCCTTAACTATTATTGTGTCATAATAAAAAATATCATCAATGGCAGGGGGAAGTTTATGCTTCGCCTCTATGTACAAGAATACAATTTTACATAAACCTATACCATTTAAAAACAAAGGTTTTTACTGTTAAAATCTTGGATTTGTGCACATCAGCTCACAAAATGAAGGGGTTTGAAATAAACAGGAAATCAGTGAATCCGGCCAATCGTGAAACAGCGGTGTTATCATCAGAGCTTATACATCCGCTCTGTAGTAGCTTTGCAGAATGAGCCAGCTGACGGCTCTGGATCGCAGTACTTTGATGGCAGATTTCACAGTGATTTGAACACTAATTAACTTGCAACATGACATCATGACTTTTGCGTAAACATACACGCCACTTTCGAGTCAGGTGGTGTGTTATCTCTACGCATTTTGAGCTATCCGCGTGTATCCGCGTGTATGCGTGCATGTCTACGCCATTAACGTCCGCGTCATTCCGCGTGTCTGTACACGCAGTCAAATCTCCAGTCATAAATGCAATTAACCCCAGTGACGGTTAAGTTTAGGGATGGGGTTGAGGTAAGTCGTATTTTTTTTTTACCTAGGATGGTAAGGGAACAGTCATAAATGCCATTAACCCCAGTGACGGTTAGGTTTAGGGATGGGGTTGAGGTAAGTCGTAACTTTTTTTTACCTAGGATGGTAAGGGAACAGTCATAAATGCCATTAACCCCAGTGACGGTTAGGTTTAGGGATGGGGTTGAGGTAAGTCGTAACTTTTTTTTACCTAGGATGGTAAGGGAACAGTCATAAATGCCATTAACCCCAGTGACGGTTAAGTTTAGGGACGGGGTTGAGGTAAGTCATATATTTATATAACGTTAAGTCAACGGCGTTCATAAACACGCTGAAAGGCGATTATGCGTCTTGATAGCACGCCAAAAATGGAAACACGAATTGGCGTGGCATACACACGCTACTTCATGAGATCAGTCTGTAACTTGATGTCGTAATCATGTTATCTGATTTCTGACAGTTTTCTGACAACCATTTGTGCATTTTAGTTTCAATATTTTTTTATTTATTTTATTTTTTTATAGTGCATCTAGTAAATGAAATTCCTTATGTATGGATTGTTTTCAAGCATGTCTCCATTGGGCACTGGGGTGTAAATTTAGGGAAATTTTAGGGCGAGTTGACAACACTTGTTACAACCTTATACAACTTTAGGATTACCAGTTTATTCTTAATCTATTGGATTAATTCAGTCTCACTTAGTCTGTATTTAAAAAAAAATGCATCTGGGAAACGCAAATGAGAATCCATTAGTCAGAAGATGTGGCAACTTTCTAATGGCTTGCTTATAGTCGACTCTGCACATCAAACTGGGATGGAAGAAAGTGTTATACTGTAGCATTAAAAAACACTTGACCTCGAAGATGTTTGTGTAACCTAGCCTTTGGCTCTGTGCATCGGTTACTAGAGCTTGAGGAAACTGTGGAAATCCAGGCGTTTATCTGAACAATGCCAAACTTCCTCTTTTTCCTCACAACAAATGCACATGAATTGATGATGACGTGGCACCATGTGTTTGAGGATCATGTGGCGACCTATATGTATAATCACTACCACATGTGCAACCCTACATGTGTGAACATCAATCAATATCTCTGGCCTAAAAAATTGAGCTTTCATTGATCTGTATGTGCAGAGTGTAATTGGTTTCGGATCATGAAACTGCTCATATGTTGTCCATATGTATAACATATTTTGTTGTTGTAACGTTGTATATTTTGTTGTTGTTTTCCAGTATTCCCTGTCATTGTTAGTTGCTAATTTGAAGAAAAAAAAAGAAAAAACAAACAAACAGATGTATTGATTTACAAATATTCATGTTTTAGCAGTATCAGAAACGCATCTTTATCAGACATTGTAAGATTATGTAGTGAATATAAATGTTATAATATTTACCAGAAGGATAGGGACAGGAATAGTGGAGGGGTTGCCGTACGGTAAGTACACAAATAGCTGTATATTCTTTAATGCCTGTAGATGTTGAGGCTTTGTGGCTACAAGTGCAGCGACGGTTTGTTAAATCCTTATTCGTTGGTTGATGCTACAGACCACCATGTGCAAACAGCTGTTATTTAAGGGAACTTTGTGATATGATTGACAATGTTTGTGATACTGGAAATTAGAGGGGGCAGGAACTATAAGATATTCTTCGTCCTGCTTCCTTTTCATCATTATTTTATAAATTATATAAATGAGGATGATGAAGTAAGTTAATGGAAAATATCCATGAATGAAATAAACATAAACATAAATTTACTTGATGGGTGATTTAGACATTAACTGCCTGGATGTCTCTAGAATGTCCACTAGAGTAAAGTTGTGAATGAAACTATTTTCCAGTGAGGAAAACATCTGCTTGTATAGACAACATTTTTTTAAAATTCTGTGGAAATGTTCTCTTTTTCCTCTTTTGCCCAGAAATCTTTTTCCTATTGGGTGTAGTAGTTATCATAATATGATAGCTACTAGGAACACAAAGGTTCCTAAAGGGAAACCGAAAGTTATTTATAAAAGTTCATATAAGAGATTCTGTCAGGAATCATTTTGTACTGACATAAATATTGTATGTTCGAATTGATGTTTATAAGGTAAATCATCCTGATGAATTGGCAGCTTTTGTAAGATTATTTTACACTTTAGTGAACAAACATGAACCTATGAAAAAAATATATAGTGAAGAATGTTAGAGTAACATGGATTAATATGGATTGGTTGAGAGAGATGTGGCAATAGCAAACACAACTGGGACC